>CAMRHE010000374.1:1512500-1926690 GCA_947044405.1 Leptodactylus fallax | reverse complement strand
ACCCATCCACATCATTCAACTGTAATTCTCCTATACTTCGCCCAGACCGCCCAAAGAGAAGTGTATAAGGAGAGTACCCCGTTGTAGAATGGACTTTTTTTTTATGGCCCCACCCCATCACAGACAAGAACTGAGCCCACTGTAACTTCTTGTCTTCCTCCAGAGTCCGCAGCATCTGTAGCAGAGTTCTGTTGAATCTTTCACAGGCCCCATTTCCCTGAGGGTGGTATGGAGTCGTGTGCGACTTCTTTATCCCGTAGATACGTTGAACTTCTTTCATTACGTGTCCCTCAAAGCAGGCACCCTGGTCGGAGTGGGATGCGTTTAGGGCACCCATATACTCGAATGAAATCTTGGCACAGAGCACGAGCTGCTGACTCAGCTGTCTGGTCCTTGGTGGCGGTTACCACCGCAAATTTGGTGAAGTGATCCACCATTACGAGGCAATACTGGTGTCCGCTATTGGATGGGCCCACCATTAGATAGTCTATCATGACGATTTCTAAAGGTTCCTGGGTCACGATGGTTTGCAGGGGAGCTCTCTGTTCTATTGCCTTATGGATCTCACAAGTTCGACAGCTGCGGCATACTTCTTCGACCATTTGACGAAGACCAGGGCAGTAAATCAGTCGCTGTAACCAACGAAAGGTCTTCTCATGACCAAAATGTCCATTCTTATTATGAGCCTCAACTGCCAACGAGCGAGCCAGTTCACTAGGCACCACAATTTGGTATCGAATGTCGATCTCAGAAGGTAAATAGACCTTTCGGCATAGCACTCCATTTTTCATCTCCAACTTTTCCCACTGACTCAGAACAGATAATATCTCACGTGTCAGTCGTTCTCTTTCCTCTCTACAGGGCTTCTGGCCTTTCTCAACACACTTGATCATCTGTGCCAGCCCCTCATGGGTCTGTTGTATCTGTGCCCATTCCTGTCGTGAGGGACCAAAGAAAGGAGCCGTTTCAGTCCCCTCCATCTCAAACTGATTAGCGGCGGCCAAGGCCTGTGAAAATCTGCTGAAGTCGGGCACCTCCACATGCTCCAACTCATGATCCACGTCTACTGTGGGGGTCTGGGCGGTTACCCTAGAAAGCCCGTCAGCATTCTGGTTCTCTGTCTTGGACCGATACTTAATGCGGTAATTGAACTTAGTCATTCGGGCTATCCACCTCTGCTCTAACGCCCCGAGCTTGGCATTTTCCAGGTGAGCTAGTGGGTTGTTGTCAGTCAGTACTAAAACTTCAGCACCGGTCAAATATTCAGAGAATTTCTCGGTCATGGCCCATACCAGTGCCAACAGCTCCAACTTAAATGAACTATAATTCTCGGGGTTTCTTTCAGAATCTCTCAAAGACCGGCTGCCGTACGCTATGACCCTCTCCTGGCCATCCTGAAGCTGGGAAAGCACTGCTCCAAGACCATACAGGCTTGCATCCGTATACAGCTGGAACGGCAAGTGGTAATCAGCATATGCCAAGATTGGGGCTGTTGTCAGTGCATCCTTTAATGCCTGGAAGGCTTGTTCCTGTTCAAGTCCCCACTTCACGGACCGGTTCTTTGGACCACCGGATGTGCCTCGTAGGAGAGCATTAAGTGGTGCTGCTACCTTGGCGAAATCCTTAATAAACCGTCGATAGTAACCGGCTACTCCAAGGAACGCCCTCACTTCTCGCAGGGTAGTCGGTATTGGCCAATCTTGAACAGCCGCTATCTTGTCTCTTGATGGTCTCACCCCTTCTCCTGATACGCGGTGACCCAAGTAATCAATTTCAGATTGGAACAACCGACATTTACTGGGTTTCAATTTGAGCCCATGTTCCCGCAATCTTCGAAATACTTGCCCCAACTGGTGGAGATGGTCTTCAAAGGTCGCAGAATACACTATAATGTCATCCAAGTAGATGAGAGTGAACTCAAAGTTGAAGTCACCGAGACATTTCTCCATCAACCGCTGAAACGTTCCGGGTGCATTTGTCAACCCGAAGGGCATCCGGTTAAATTCGTATAGTCCCATGGGCAAGATGAATGCCGTCTTCTCCTTGTCTTTTGTGGCCATCGGCACCTGCCAATACCCACTAGCCAGATCTAGTGAGGAGAAGTACCGGGCTCTCCCTAGCGCTGAGAGGGACTCCTCAATCCGTGGCAAGGGGTAGGAATCTCGTACGGTGCAAGCGTTTAACTTCCGATAGTCTACGCAAAATCGGATGGACCCATCTTTTTTTCTTACTAACACCACAGGAGCTGCCCAGGGACTCTGGCTTTCTTGGATGATCCCACCCTGTAGCATCTTAGCTAACAGTTCTTTTACTTCCTGATACAACTGTGGAGGAATTTGTCGGTAGCGCTCTCTAATTGGAGGGGTGTCTCCTGTGGGAATCTCATGGTAGATCCCTGTGGTACATCCAAAATCTTCAGTATACCGTGAAAAGGCGGCTCGGTTCTCCCACAACAGTTCATCTACCTTCTGTACCCATTCCAGAGAACATGAACTTGCATCCATCTTCATCTGTTCTCGAATTGCACGGCCATTCCATTCAGAGGTGGGTTCCTCATCTTCTCCCATGGACACAGTTACGGTCCACTCATCCCTTTCAGTCGGCTTCAGCTGCATTGGAGTTACTTTCCTTACTTCCTCCGGAGTCACATAGATGTTAGCCAGCAGCCTCCCTGGGGTCAGGTCCACACTCTGGTCCTGAGTGTTTACACATCGAAGTGGTACTCTTCCATTGCGAACTATTGCCAAGGAACGGGCCACTAGCGGATCAACACCTCCTTCGGCTGCCTGCAGTGGTTCTACCAACACAGCTATGCCCTCTAGTTTCCGACAGGTGCCTATGGGCATGGACACTATTGTCTCCCGACTGGGTGGCAGTGTAACTTTTGTATGCAAAGGAACTGAAATTCGAGCCAGAGGACGCTGTGCATCTGAACTTTTCTGTAAGCCACATGTCCGGATCAGCCGCTGGAAAGCTGTTTGAGTAGGCCGATGGGTGGTGGTTTCTTTCCAATAACCGTGACCTTTCTTTTCAAAGAGGATCTGATCTAATTCTTTTAACACATTCATCCCCAAAATGACAGGGACCTTTACTTCATGTGACTCCTGTACCACCACAATGCCTTTCCTACCTAGATCTTGGCCACATACCCGGACATTCATCCAGGCCACTCCCACGACTGGAACTGGTAACTGGTTAGCTGCGACCACTCGTACGAATGTATGGGGATCATATTTCACATGTTGCTGGAAGTACCGTTCATAACAGTCTCTACTCAAGGTCGTTACTTGGGAACCCGTGTCAATCATCCCGGTAACCGGAATACCCTCCATTTCCACCTGTATAACAGGACTTGCAGCGATCAGGTCATCATTAGGGCATTCTCCCCACATAGTCTCCTTGTCAGTCTCCCCTACTACACGCCCTACAGCAGCAGGGGACTTCAGTTTAACGGCGGTCTCTCATAAGTTTGTCGCTGCTCTGGACATCTAGCAGCAACGTGGCCCATCCGTCCACACTCCCAGCAGCGTATCTCCCGTCGTTCTGGCCATCTGTTTGGGCCCCTTCGGTAAGCCCCTTCGATTTCTCCTGAGCACTGCACTAAATGATTTGGACCCCTTCGGTAGGTCCTATCCTCATCCCTCCAGCGGGGTGGTGGGTGATTCTGATTTTCTGGGTATGGACGGCTCACCCTTTCACCTCCAGTTTTCTGGAAGTCTGCAATTTTCATAGAATGTTCATCACAACGGGTGTGCAAGTGTTCCATTTGCTCTTGCAGTTTCTGCATTACTGTGAGAATTTCTTTAACCGTCCCCTTTTCTACTGTCTCTGAGCCAGAACTAGCCCCCTGTGACAAAGTAACTCCAACTGCGGTCTGGGGCTTCGGGAACATACTATTGGCACGGGAGATGGCCTCTACCTGTACATCATGGAATTTAGCATCAGTCTCTCGTCGTATAAAATCCTGCATAGTCACAGTTAAACTGCCGTCACGTATCCCCAGGACAAACTGATCACGGAGAGTCCGATCAGGGTTACAGAAGGCTGGCGAGCCCCCTCTTTCCTTCACTTGAATATCTCGGAGCAGTTCTTGTAGGGCATTTGCATATTGGGGAAGGCTTTCATTCTCCTGTTGTACCCTCTGGAAGAACCGAGCCTGCAGAGACCCCAGCAATGCAGTTTCTCCATAAATGGTTTCTAGAATCTGGACTACTTGCTCAAATGTCTGCCTTTGTTCAAATGGCCTCAATATCACCGTGGTCTTAGCATCCCCTTGTAATGTCAATATTGCTAGATCTACTAGTACTTCTGGTGCGGTCTGGTACATTCGCTGTATCATTCGTATCTGTTCCACCCACATACTCACTGACATATTATTGCCATCAAATTTAGCTAACTGACTCATTATAGCCCCTGCTGGCATTCTTCCTCCAGCACCATTCTCCCGAACGGGTGCGTCACCGTCCATTCTGGTAAGCGGATCCTGCCGACTACGCCAATTTGTGAACCGAGAGCAAGGCAGGTGGTTTGGACTCCGCAACCAGAAATGAACGCACACGCGGTAGTTCAAGAAAAGAATATATATTTACTATAAGTTAATAAAGGCTATTTGAAGGTAAAATGACAGGGATAAAGACAAGCAAAATATACAATATAGCATGAACAATTTCAAGGCAAATTCTGCAATGGTTTCTACTTTTACTCTGTCCACTTCTGCAGTATGGACACTGAATGAACAATATACTCAAAACTATCCCTAACTGACCCTGACATCACATTTGGGTGCACCCCCTTTTCCCCAGTGGTCCAGGTGGACCGCTTACAGTCCGTAGAAGCGCGCGGTGGGGCCCAAAGTCGGTCCTTTCTTTTATAGTGAAGCGTCCTCTCCTCACTGTTATCAGGATCTTGGGAGAAATGAAGTCCTCTTTAACAGGGAAACCCAATGAATGCAATGTAATCCAACAGCAGATTCCACTCAGCACACTGACAGTCCTGCCGAATCCATACACTGAGCTGGGATGTAAGCCGGGATTTAGCAGGTGCCGTCCAGTACGTCAACAGCACTGCGAGTCTCTATCTGTGGTATCCATATACACAGTCACAATGTCAGTCTCACTGATCAGCCACTGAGCACAGTTCCTTTCACGTGGACTCACTAGTCCTGTTGTCTCTTTACACTCTGTTTGTCTCTGGACCAAGATACAGCTTAGCTGTACAGAAAAATCTCCACACCAGTTCAATACAACACTTGCCAAGATGGCTGCTGCTCTCTGTCTCGTCACTTCCTGCTTCTCTGCTCACATTCTCTCTGCAGAACAGGCAAGCTGACATAAAAGGGGGGGTCTCACTCCAGCATCATGTCACAATTACAATGGCTGCTGTCTTAAAGGAACAGAATCACAGAAATACATTCAACATTAACAATTTATACAGACAAAAAAAAAAAAAAACAAAATTACTTTTTCACACACAGGGGCAAGGAGAAAAATTTTTTTTTTTAAGGAATTTTTTGATTCATATTTTATGTATTATATATAAAAAAAAAAACAACAACCTTTTTTTTATAAAAAAAAAAATTTTCTTTTTTCACAACAAAAAAAACACAACCCAAAACATTTTATTTTAAAAATATTTGTTATAGATAAAGGCCCACCCCCAAAAACTTGAACGGGACAGAGGGACAAACAGGCCTTGTGACGGTGGCCCCAAACAACTTCTCAGGGCCCCCCGGTGGCACCCCCCCAATAATCTTCTACTCATCACCCCCAAAAAAGATTGTTTCTCAATTATAAGCACAAGAAAACCCAATTAGGAACTCTTTCACACTTGTCTATTTTGCATCAGCATATGTAAGTGAAAACTAGGAGTGGGTCCTATATAGAGAATAACTATAACAGGAAGATTTATACCTGTATGTGATCAGTGAAGCCTGAGCCTCCATTACAACATGTTTATGTACCATTCAGATTTATACAAATTCCAATAATATTGTAGTGTTCTGATGACATCATCGGTCAGTAGGCCCAGGTGAAGCTCCTCTTCTCCAGATCCTAATGTTTTATGCTTAAATATCCCATGAATTGTTGTAGATACTTGGATGTTCTTCTGTCATACGAAGCTGATAATTTTCACAGAATTCATTTATAATTTCTGTGTTCCAGGTTTTGCTGAAAACAACAGCTGGAGAAATTGACATTGAATTATGGTCAAAAGAAACTCCTAAAGCTTGTAGAAACTTTATTCAACTATGTTTAGAAGGTAATAAAAATCATATGATTTCACTCCATCAGTAGGATTTATGTTATGTAATAAAAATCACAAGAATCTTCAAAATCTGGGCAGGTTCACATGTTGGAAGTGTCTTCTCCTATCTTGCTGTGACTTAATTGCTGTAAAGAGTATAAAATTGTGCTGTATGGCCAAACCCTTAGTCCCAGAGTGCAGACCCACGTCAGAAACTCGATGTCCTGCCTCAGCCTTCTGCCAAATTACTTGGATTATAAACCAGGTGAAAATACCCTTAGGTCGATTTCACACAACCGAATTTCAGCCAGATTTTCCAGCCTGCACCATATGCCAGGAGAGGGACTCCTAGCAGTATAGTTAGATATATATAACTATATATAACTAAGTATATCTATGCTGCTAGGAGTCGATTCCCTGCCTCCCAGTGACAAACTGTCCCTTACCGATTATAGTACAGGACAGTTTGTCACTGGGAGGCAGCGATTCCTAGCAGTATAGATAACTACACACGTGGACAACATTGTTGGTACCCTCGTTTAATGAAAGAAAAACCCACAATGGTCACAGAAATAACTTGAACCTGACAAAAGTAATTTGCCAAACTACATGTTGACAAGCCACAAAGCTTCTGGGATAATGTCGTATGGACAGATGAGACAAAAATCAAAATTTTTGGCAAGGCACATCAGCTCTATGTTCACAGATGGAAAAATGAAGCTTATCTTGTAAAAAACACTGTCCCTACTGTGAAACATGGAGGAGGCTCTGTTATGTTCTGAGGCTGCTTTGCTGCATCTGGCACAGGGTGTTTTGAATCTGTGCAGGGTACAATGAAATCTCCAGACTATCAAGGGATTCTAGAGAGAAATGTGCTGCCCAGTGCCAGAAAGCTTGGTCTCAGTCGCAGGTCATGGGTCTTGCAACAGGATAATGACCCAAAACGCACAGCTAAAAACACCCAAGAATGGCTAAGAGGAAAACATTGGACTATTCTGAAGTGGCCTTCTATGAGCCCTGACCTAAATCCTATTGAGCATCTTTGGAAGGAGCTGAAACATGCCGTCTGGAAAAGGCACCCTTCAAACCCGAGACAACTGGAGCAGTTTGCTCTTGAGGAGTGGCCAAAATACCTGCTGAGAGGTGCAGAAGTCTCATTGACAGTTACAGGAATCGTTTGATTGCAGTGATTGCCTCAAAAGGTTGTGCAACAAAATATTAAGTTAAGGGAACCATCATTTCTGTCCAGGCCTGTTTCATGAGTTTTCTTTTTTAAAAAAATTCTATTGAAGCATGGTTGGAAAGCAATGTCTGACTTTCATTTGTTCATTTTCATAGAATTTTTATATATTATTACTTTTGTCAGATTCAAGTTATTTCTGTGACCATTGTGGGTTTTTCTTTCATTAAACGACAGGTACCAACAATTTTGTCCACGTGTGTATACTGCTAGGAGTCCCTCTCCTGGCATAAGATGAAGGCTAGGAAATTCGGTCATCTCACAAACTGTGTTTCATGGCTAAAACTCTTGTCAATGTGACCGTATAGTGTGGGGTAATATTAGGATCTTAGGATAGGTCATCAATATGTGATTGGTGGCGGCTCGGTATGGCGCTGAGCTCAGCATTCAGTGTACAGTCTTCAGTGCTGAGAAAATGCTGCAGCCTCTTCAACTAACTGATCTGTGTGGGTGCCAGTTATCAGATCCACAGCAATATGATGTTCATGACCTACCCTAAGGATATATCATCAATATCAGAGTCACCTTTTGTGATGGCAAATGTTGTTGATCTGCTAATCACACCTAATGATGATGAAGGTTTAGGATGTAACTACATGTATATTATTAGGCATGTTATAGCGTCGCAATTATTATCTTGTTGCACAACTAAATATTGCCCTAGCATTAAAGAGGTTTTTCATTACTGATCAACTGATCCAGCTAAGATCAGAGTGGGACAAAGCCAGAAGCAGCTTTGCTTCCATTCATGTACCCCCATGCCATGGTTATACAGGAGAAGAGCTGCTTCCAGCTTTGTCCATCACTGTAGCTTAGGTCTTTAGCATGAAAATGCTTGAAGGACCTGAAAACTCCAATATTTGTATAAACGTGTTGTGTGTGTGTGTTTTTTTTTTTTTTTTTTTTTTTTTTTTTTTTTATATTGGAAGATTTGTCTAGAAATTTTAAAGTGAGTCTGTCATCAGGAAAAATTGTATTTAACTAATAACAGTTTCTACGCTTTCAAAAGATGCCTTTCTTATTCTTTATTGCAGCTCTATTTTCATGAAAAGTCAGTGTTTTATTATCATGCAGGTTAGCTGATAAGGGCTTTAGGGACCTTT
The DNA here is from genome assembly GCA_947044405.1 of Leptodactylus fallax. NCBI lineage: Eukaryota > Metazoa > Chordata > Amphibia > Anura > Leptodactylidae > Leptodactylus > Leptodactylus fallax. Next base: position 1,918,104 of record CAMRHE010000374.1, on the reverse strand, counting down.
ATTCTCCTGCTGGGTCTTCAGTCTCTGCTCTAGATAATGGCCTGACCTGCTGTTCAGCTTCGCCCTCCAGGTGACTTCTCACACTTTTGAAACTGTCTGCAGTTATCTAGATCAGAGAGCAAAGCCCCGACAGGAGAAGAAACGCCGTTAAAGCCCTTTTCAGCTTATCAACATAAGAAAAAAATTACTGATTTTTATGAAAATGGAGCTGAAATGCAGAGCAAGAAAGACCTCTTTGAAAAATGAAGCAGTCGTCTTACAAGGTACTGACATTAGTTTGATACCAATTTTCCCGCTGACAGACTCCCTTTAAAAAAAAAAAAAAAAAGTTACAACAGACCACTACCTCCTGACTGCCATGGGAGATCTTCCTTCTCAGGTAGCCTTATTTTGCAGGTCTTGTACATTACCTTGTTTCATAACCAGGGCCGGCGTTAGGGGGGGGGGGCAAACTGGGCAATTGCCCAGGGCCCCGTCCCCAAAGGGGCCCCCGGGATCAGGCCCGGTCATATCAATAACAGAAAGGGACCCAGCGTCATGTGTCGCAGGGTCCCTTTCCGAGGTGAGTAAAAATAACAAACATTTTTACTCACCTGTCCTGGCGTCCGACGTCATCTTCTGGCGTTGCGGACATCACCGCTGAGGCCAGGCCTCAGCTGTAGCGATCACGTGGGGCGTGCTGACAGCCTGCCTCACGTAATCGCTGAGGCCCAATCACAGGCCTCAGCGGTGACGTCCACAACGCGTGACGTCAGCCGCAGAGAAGAGGAAGCGGTCGCCGGCGGGGATAGTGGAGCAGCCTTCCCCGGGCCTTCGATAATTATACTCTGGGGTCTGAAGAGACCCCAGAGTATAATATAATAATAGCACTGACGGAATCTGTAGGGCCACTGTGGAGCATTATACTGGGGGCCCCCTCTGGATAGCATATATATTGTTTTGGGCCACTGTGGAGCATTATACTGGGGAGGGGACCCTCTGGAGAGAATGTTATATTCTGTGGAGCATTATAATGTGTGGGGGGGGGGGCTCTCCAGAGGGGCCCCCAGTATAATGCTCCAAACTGGCCCCACATAATATAACATGCTCTCCAGAGGACCCCCTCCCCAGTATAATGCTCCACAGTGGCTCCACACAGTATAATATGCTATCCAGAGGGGCCCCCCCAGTATAATGCTAACCAGCTAAATTTACCATATACCAGCTGGTTATATGGTAAAACTAAGTTCACCAACTTTCTCCACTGTGAGAGAGAGGTGGGCGAGGAGCCATCCATCTCAGAGCTATGGCCTTTCTAGCTAAGAATAAAGATTTCTCGTACCATAATACGAGTGTGATGTATCCATAGCTCCTCGTCCAGGATACCAAACAGGCAAACTTCTGGGGTGAGTGGAACAGGGACACCTAGGACCTCCGATAGCATATCTACCACCTCTGTCCAGAAACTTTTAATAACAAGGCAGTCCCATATCATATGCCAAAAGTCTGAATTCTCTGCAGGACAGTGTAAGCAGCCCGGATGTTGTAGTCGTACCATCTTATGTAACCGTGCAGGGGTCAGATAACTTTGGTGTATGATATATACTTGAATTAACCTATTGTTGACTGATGGGGGATACAAATTGTGCTGATTCCTGTAGTTCTAAATAGGACTCATCGGTAAGGGCAGGAATCAGAGTGCGCCATTTCAACAAAGAGGGAGCAGCCAGATGGGATGTTTTAGCCTGTATGAGGTGGACATATAGGCTCGAGATGAGACTCCGAGGACCCTGGGACCGTAGTACACCTATTAGAGGATAAGTAGAAATGAGCACATCAGACGGGGGAAACTGTGTAGTCATGGAATGTCTAAATTGCAAAAACCTGAAAAACTGTGTGCGGGGAATGTTAAACAGTAAACTTAGGGAGTCAAAAGAATGAAACACACCCTGTTCGTACAAATCACCCAGAGACACAACTCCAAACCGCTCCCAGCACCTCACATCTGGGAGAGCCAAAAGCTCCGTCATCCCAGGGTTATCCCAGAGCGGAGTCTCAGTAGGAGTAGCAGAGTAGGATGTTACCCGCTTGGCCTGCTGCCAAACCTGACCTGCCAGTTTGTGGAGAGGCAGCAACTTGCCTTTATATAAACGTGGACTTTCTAATACTGACCATAAGGTGGGTATAGCTAAATAATGTGCTGTGGGCCTTCGGGCCAGGTAGGGGGCCAGTTAACAGCCAAGACTTCAAATAGCGGAGTTGCCCCACAATGTAATATAAAAAGATGTCCGGCAGGGCCTTCCCGCCCATATCTTTGGGACGTTGCTCCTGTGGCCACTTTGCATTGACGCCTCCCCAGAACCAGCACATTGATTCTTTTCATCACCATCTGTAAGGATACTAGCTCCTGTGGTTCATGCACAGTGGCACCGCTCAGCGTTCTGCTCCTGCTGCATGGTAACAGTCTGTGCCTTATGTACGTCACTTTCCTATGTTTCCATTCTGATCGGCACATAATGGTGCTGAGTGTCATTATCATGTGTTGCCATATTACAGTACATTATAGCAAATTACAGTAAACTAATGAGGCACGAGGCCTGGAGTCAGTAGTAGTCAAGTCATACCCACTGGCATGTAGCTGAAGAAGAGCAAAACAGAACTGAGGCCAAGTATAAGTAGTTCATATTTTTTTGGGTGATTTCTTCTACAGACATTTTGGATAGATTTTTGTTTTGGATCTTTTAAGAATAATACCTATTGTGCCCCAAATGTCAAAGCATAACAAAATGTAATCTATTTGTGGCCATACTAATGGAGGTGTTGTCCAAGAGGGGTTTTTCTTAATTATTTTTTTCCCTCTTTCTGGAGCAGATTTCAGTTTCTTCCACACTTCCCAGGTTGGGATACCCCACAGTTATTAAGAGGCCTGTGCCTCTTAATTTTCCGGGCAAAAAAATGTTTTTTTTTTTTAAATGTATGTTAGTGCTATTAATGGGTTAATAAATGCACCCATATACCTTTAGCAGTGTTTTGAGTGATTACTGAGTGTCTCTGGGAGCTCCTGGTATCTTCTGCATTTGTTTACATGGTTCAGCTTCCTGCTGTGTAACTTCCACGCTAACCCCTCTCACTTCACTCTCCCCTCCTTCCTCACTTCTCTCTTTCTCTCTCTCTCGCCCTTCCTTACCTACTCAGCCAAACCCCCGACCCCAATTATATACTTACCTCTCTTCCTTCTATGGCTTCTTCCTGGGGAACGGCCCCTCCTTCTTTTCTGATTCTGGCAGGCGCGCGCTCTTCTCCAGCGCTGCTCTGTTCTCTGCAGTGATGATCCACCTCTGCGGCGCATGCGTTTAAGCTGCACAGTAGAGGTGGATTATTGGCAGCAGTGCGCAGAGCAGCGCTGGGAGAAGCTGCAGCTGTCAGAAAAGAGAGGAGGAGCCGTCTCACAGGAAGAAGGAAGATGGGTAAGTATGATGGAGTGGATGGGGGGGAGGAAGTAGTAGTGATGATCTGTTTCTGGAAACGGGGAAACGGATCATCACTGAATAATCAGAAAATGTCCCTGGGGCGGTCACATGATATGGGTAAATATACATTTTTTATTTATTATGTTATTTAGAAATAGTAGGGGGGAGGGTGTTTAGATTAGTGTAGGGATTTCGAGTTATCTCAGACAATCCCTTTAAGACTTCTGCATCACATGAATGTGTAAAACGGCTGCACTAAAATATATTCCTATATATTCACATGGTGTTTTTTTTTTTTTTTAGACTCTGCAAATCCTGTGTATTTTCTATTTATTTTTGCTATAAAAAGTCTGGTTTTCATTGCCTGTATGCATTACACTTGTGTGAAAAGAGACATTTAGATTATATTACATTATTGCAGAGCTGGATATTAGGGGTTATCCAGGAGGTGGGGAAAAAAGGAATTGATTTTGCAGGAACAGCACCACTTTTGTCCTTAGGCTGACTCTAGTATTGCAGCAATATCAGATACAGTCCATAAGGAAGAGTGCCAGTGTTTCTGGGAGTCAAAGAAGATATTTTTTTTCAAATGCCAGATAACTCCTGTAGGCTAAGGCCCCATGTAGCAGCCAAAAGCGCTGTGGGGAAAAACGAGGCGGAAACGCATCACGGTTTTCCCGGCATTGCTTTTCACAGAAAGTCTTCAGACTTTTCCTCTGCGGACTTTCTGCTTCAATTTATACCTTTTCGACAAACGCCAGCGTTTCCATAGATATAATTGACATGCTGCGATTTACAAAAACGCAACAGTTTTTGAAATCGCTGCATGTCCACTGTGGATATTTTTTCTGCAATGTGTGGATGGGATTAGACAGAATACTGTAAAAGACTGTGGCAAAATTGCACCGTTTACGCAACGTGTGGCCCCAGCCTTAGGCTAGCAGCACACACAGATTTATAGTTCATAAAGTCTAGTCCATATATCAGCTGCCTCATTGTGGGTCAACTGTTCTGTAATAACTACAGTATGGGACAGCAGTGACTCACAGCATACTCAAAAATACGGTATTATACTATGGGTCCAGATCTCTGGAAAATATGGCCATTGTACAGGTTGTATTTTCTAGACTAGAAAAGTCCCTGTGAGAGGGCATATGGATGGCAGGCCCCTGGAGTTTTTTCATGTGTGTAATGTGACTTGTTTTCTTGTTCTTTTCTTCATTTTAATGACCCATGTATCCACATGATCAATTTTAATTTTAACTTTTAATAATTAGATTTTTATTCCATATCTTTTAGGATATTATGATAATACAATATTTCACAGAGTTGTACCTGAATTCATAGTGCAAGGAGGTGATCCAACAGGTACTGGTACAGGCGGAGATTCGGTTTATGGAAAACCATTTAGGGTAAGTTTTGTAATGATTGTGCCTGTTAGGTGGTTGGTGTAATGGAACTACCTTAGTGTGTCTATGCTGTTCCCACCTCACCAGTCCATGGACTTTCTCAGTTATATGCTATACATGGTCAGTCACTTGATGTCACGTTGGCATATGTTATAAATGTGAGTGTTAACTGAGTATCTTAGGAGAATCTTGTCCCTTTGCCGTTCTGCACCATACTATAATGCTCAGCACCATAATAGTGCAGGACTGCGAAGTAGCAGGTACCGGAGATTTGCTTGCAGCATTTGATGTCAGCTAGGTTCACCCAGCGCTCTAATCTTGTGGTTTACCATTATATTCCATGATCATTAATGACCACTGCATCTAAGTTCCTTCTCTCTGTCTCCTTACAAGACTGTAAAGTTTCAAGGGGTTGCCATAGTAGCCATGAGGCCTATCAATGGCCTTGTAGTTATATACGGAAGTGTGTTTGGACCTATAGAAGTATTGCAGCATATTGTGCACAGGGGTTGTCCGGGCAAAAATGTTATTTTTTTTTAAATAGGCCGGGGGAGGTGAAAAAAAAAAAAAAAATCATATTCTCCATTCCGGTCCGTTGTTGTCTTCCGTTGGAAGTCCCTGCCGCACATGACCGCTGAGGCCAATCAGCGACTTCAACAGAAGTGATGCAGGCTGTCGCAGCCGGCAAGGACTTTCACTTCAAGAAGACGCTGGAGCAGCAGGACCGGACCGCACTGGGAGGACACCGGAGCATTGGGGACAGGTGAGTATGATTTTTTTTTTTTTTTTTTTCTATTTACATTTTTTGCCTGAACAACCTTTTAAGCTGTTGTCTAAAATGTCTAAAAATGTCTACTAAATAAATAATAAAAGTTCACACCTTCCCATTTGAAAAGAAAATAAACAAAAAAAACACATTTCTTTGCAAATTGCAAGTCGTTCATCTCCCATAAACAAGGAATAAAAAGTGATCAATAATTCGTACATGCCAGAAAATAGTACCAATAAAAATTATAGTTCGCACTGCCAAAAAAAAAAAAAAAGGCCTCACATAGCTCCGTCAACAGAAAAGTAAAAAAGTAATTGGTGTCAGAACATGGTGCTCTAAAGCAACTTAACAAAAATGCATTAAAAGTTACATACTAAAAAAATGAAGAGTAAAAACCATAAACGCAAAACATGAAAAATGAGAGAATAAGCCCTCATACAACTGTGTTGACGGAAAAAAAAAATTAAAAAGTTAAAAATCATCAATCCTCAGTTAAGTTATGACTTTTGGAATGTGGAGATGGGGAGGGGGGAAATTAACACCCAGTTTAGTCAGCGACCTTAAGGAGTTAAATTTCATGTTGAAGTACTTGTCAGAAATAAAAGGCATCGCTGTGGTCCACTCTTGCATTGCACTAAAGGCAGTAATATCTTTACAAACGTGATAAATTTGATTCATAAAGGTATACTTTGGATTTGTGGTTGATACAATTCCCCATTGCCTTGGTGTAGGGTCCACACAATAATAATAAATCTGGCAGTGGTCTGCCTTGCGGAGCTGTTGGCATGTACGAGCAGAGTCTCAGGAGGTGATACGTTTCTGAGAATCTACCCAGAGAATTTATGCTCCTGTATTTGTTGGCATATTCTTCAAATGTCAGGGATTTCTATAAATGCAGCTGCTATTGTGTGTGTTTGCAGGCAGGTCCCTGTTGTTCTCCTCTTTTTGTTGCATACAGTAGTAGTTCATGTAGGTGTTGTAGCAATAATACTTTTATAAGCAGGTGAAAGGATTTTCCAGCCATGCTTCTTTATCCACTTCTTTTTTTACATATTGAATACAGATATCAATATTACCGATCCGACCGTAAATGACAAGTGTTGTATTAATCATCAAATGACTGGTTTAATCGTACAGGTTACCGTACACATAACATAGCTGCTGGCTGAATGAGCTATTCCTTCCAAGACCTATATACATGCAGTCCTATACAGGGAGAAGCTGTATCGCTGGTGGGCCCCTGACCCAGGAGGGCTAGTGGCCCCCTAAACCCTGCAAGAATGGTGCATGGCACATCGCCAAGTAAACTCGATAGGGTATTCAACAGACTGCCCAGTTTATTATAAATAGATGCTTTGGGTGGCTTAGATGACATCGAGACAGAGAGGATGGTCAACCACTATCCTCATCACTATCCTCACTCGCCTCGTCTTCTTACTGCCACTTCGGGGCCCCACCACCAATCATCTTACTCATACAGCTAAGAGGGTGTAGTCTAAGGTAAGTCAGCAGTCTACTGAGAGGTCAAAAGGACAGAAATAGCACTAGGTAGCAGGCTAATCTGGAAAAAAAGTGTGCAGGTGTGTGTGGTGTGTTTTTTGTTTTTTACAATATTTGGTGTGACCTTTGCTCCTTGGAGGTGGAGTCCTGGAAGTGATGATATGGCCCCCACTGATATAGCCCTGATCTCAACGTCATCCAGTCTGTCTGAGATTACATGAAGAGACAGAAGGATTGGAGCAAGCCTACAGAAGATCTGTGCTTAGTTCTCCAAGATGGCGGGAACAACCTCCCTGCAGAGTTCCTTCACAAACTGTCTGCAAGTGTCCCAAGAAGTATTGATGGAAGGTAAAGGGCAAAGGTCACACCAAATATTGATGGGATTAGATTTCTCTTTTTTGTTCATTCACTTCTTTTTGTTAAAGAGGACCTTTCATGTCCTCAGGCACATGCGGTTTTATATACCGCTAGAAAGCCAACAGTGTGCCGAATACAGCGCACTGTCGGCTTTCCTGTTATGTGCCCTAGGGCTGGAGATATCAGTGCCGTTAGTTTTCTGCCCATCGTCAGAAAGGGCGTTCCTGACAGTCTAGCTGGGCTGTGAGGAATGCCCCCCCCCCCGACTGAACTCGTCCATAGCACTGTACTGTCAGAGGGGGCATTCATCACAGCCCAGCTAGACTGTCAGGAACGCCCTTTCTGACGATGGGCAGAAAACTAACGGCACTGAGATCTCCAGCCCCGGGGCTCATAACCGGAAAGCCTATTGGCTTTCTAGTGGTATACAGTCATATGAAAAAGTTTGGGCACCCCTATTAATCTTAATCATTTTTAGTTCTAAATATTTGGGTGTTTGCAACAGCCATTTCAATTTGATATATCTAATAACTGATGGACACAGTAATATTTCAGGATTGAAATGAGGTTTATTGTACTAACAGAAAATGTGCAATATGCAATAAACCAAAATTTGACCGGTGCAAAAATTTGGGTACCCTTATCATTTTATTGATTTGAATACTCCTAACTACTTTTTACTGACTTACTGAAACACAAAATTGGTTTTGTAACCTCACTGAGCTTTGAACTTCATAGCCAGGTGTATCCAATCATGAGAAAAGGTATTTAAGGTGGCCAATTGCAAGTTGTTCTCCTATTTGAATCTCCTCTGAAGAGTGGCATCATGGGCTCCTCAAAACAACTCTCAAATGATCTGAAAACAAAGATTGTTCAACATAGTTGTTCAGGGGAATGATACAAAAAGTTGTCTCAGAGATTTAACCTGTCAGTTTCCACTGTGAGGAACATAGTAAGGAAATGGAAGACCACAGGGACAGTTCTTGTTAAGCCCAGAAGTGGCAGGCCAAGAAAAATATCAGAAAGGCAGAGAAGAAGAATGGTGAGAACAGTCAAGGACAATCCACAGACCACCTCCAAAGAGCTGCAGCATCATCTTACTGCAGATGGTGTCGCTGTGCATCGGTCAACAATACAGCACACTTTGCACAAGGAGAAGCTGTATGGGAGAGTGATGCGAAAGAAGCCGTTTCTGAAAGCACGCCACAAACAGAGGCGCCTGAGGTATGCAAAAGCACATTTGGACAAGCCAGCTTCATTTTTTAAGAAGGTCCTGTGGACTGATGAAACAAAGATTGAGTTGTTTGGTCATACAAAAAGGCGTTATGCATGGCGTCCAAAAAACACAGCATTCCAAGAAAAACACTTGCTATCCACTGTAAAATTTGGTGGAGGTTCCATCATGCTTTGGGGCTGTGTGGCCAATGCCGGCACCGGGAATCTTGTTAAAGTTGAGGGTCGCATGGATTCAACTCAGTATCAGCAGATTCTTGAGAATAATGTACAAGAATCAGTGACGAATTTGAAGTTACGCCGGGGATGGATATTTCAGCAAGACAATGATCCAAAACACAGCTCCAAATCTACTCAGGCATTCATGCAGAGGAACAATTACAATGTTCTGGAATGGCCATCCCAGTCCCCAGACCTGAATATCATTGAACATCTGTGGGATAATTTGAAGCGGGCTGTCCATGCTCGGCGACCATCAAACTTAACTGAACTGGAATTGTTTTCTAAAGAGGAATGGTCAAAAATACCTTCATCCAGGATCCAGGAACTGATTAAAAGCTACAGGAAGCGACTAGAGGCTGTTATTTTTGCAACAGGAGGATCTACTAAATATTAATGTCACTTTTCTGTTGAGGTGCCCATACTTTTGCATCGGTCAAATTTTGGTTTAATGCATATTGCACATTTTCTGTTAGTACAATAAACCTCATTTCAATCCTGAAATATCACTGTGTCCATCAGTTATTAGATATATCAAATTGAAATGGCTGTTGCAAACACCCAAATATTTAGAACTAAAAATGATTAAGATTAATAGGGGTGCCCAAACTTTTTCATATGACTGTATAAAACCACATGTGCCTGAGGACATGAAAGGTCCTCTTTTAAGTGACAAAATTAAACTATTAACACCTTTTTTCTATTTTTTTAAAGCATTCTTATTTTGCAGAATTTTTTCCAGAGCTGCTTAAAATTTTTGCACAGTAGTGTGGGGGGGGGGGGCGGTTCTTAGCCACCACTCTACTCCTCTGGTAGTGGCATATATCCTATGGGAAGGAAGAATTGGACATATTAAGATCATAGGGGTTTTCCAGGCATTTCAGTTGATGGCCTATCCTTAGTTTGGCTGTGTCTGGTACTGCAGCTTGACTCCATTCACTTGTACTGTATATATTGCCCTGTGCCTGAATAGACAATGAAGGATAGACACTTTTTTTATGGAGACTAATTGGGGTCCGAGGTATCAGACTCCCAGAACAGGCACACTGAAGTCGAGGTGTACTGCTCCAGCTTGAGTAAACCTCTGCGCAGGCGTCAGGAGTACAGGAGCCATGTAAGTGTAAGGGTTTTATTTTTTTCTTAACTGCAGGCACCGACAATATTACATTACAGCTATTTGGGACGTTAAAGGATCTCTGGGTAGTTTACTGTCCTAAATAGTCCCAACAGGTTGTTGTCCAGCCATGTAAAATCTCTGGTGATGTTGAGACTTAGGAAACCTCTTTAATGGAAAGTAGACGGAAGCACAATGTACGTACCATTTACCCTTCTATTATGTAGGGTTCCTAAGTATTCTTAACTATTGGCTGCTTTTATATGTATATTATACAGAGTGTCTACTGTTGTGATAGATTTGGCACGTACTGTGTTTCTCCGAAATAAGACAGGGTCTTATTTAATTTTTTTTTTTTTTTGCTCCAAAAGATAGGTTAGGACTTATTTTTAGAGGGTCTTATTTTTTTTTTTTTTTTTTTTCACATGAACAACAATCCACTCACCAGACCTCTTTACACCCTAAACAATTAGTCTGCAAGTGCCAATGATGGGGCTCTCACCCACAGACCTGAGCCACTTCTGTCAAAGGCATGACACTGTCAGTTCCCTTGCCATTGCAAGTGTAGCCGTTGGCTGCCCCTGGTGACCGGACGCAGTCGCAACGGAGTGATGCCAGCGGGACTACCTAATCTGTGTGTGAGGGCCTGGCACTACCAGTAGTCAACCCTTATTGTTGTGAGATCTCTCTCACTAGTACCATATTTTACAGATGGCTCCCTTAAGGTCAGTGGCAGATTCTTTTTAGGGGATCCTGCTTTCCTTGATGAAGGGTCTACTGTAACTGTTTTGCTGTATTCTATGTACTTGTATAGCTGCCTGGACACTATTTTTAACGAACTGTAACTAGGGCTTATGTTCGGGGTAGGTCTTATTTTCGGAGAAACATGGTAGTTGACACGGTTGGATAAAGGCGCAAGTCAAATCTATATAAAATCAAGTCCATCGTATTGAGTGATGACAGTTGCCGATCAGTCCATGTTCTTTAAGGTGGTGGTACAGTCTCCTAAATAAGTTTATCAGCAACTGATAATGACTTAATTAATATAGATAATGGTTAAAAAATGCTTCCAAATCTTAACATTTATTCCCTCCCCACAGCTATGAATATGTCCACCAACCAGATGACATGAAGCCCTTAGTAGTTACAGCAGTTTGACATCTAGAGCCACCTATTGGAAATTTGTTCCCTCTAAGTCAGTGCCTGACGCTAGGTTCAGAACAACTGAGAGCCGGGCCACTAAAACAGAGTTACACACGGGCAACGACAGATCCCATTGACTATAACTGGACAAAACTGAAAGTGGCGGAGTCCTTTGTGCAGGACTTCTCTCCACCGATTTTTCGTGGTTCTGCAATGGGAGACTCCGGTGCAGATGTGAACCCAGCCTGATTTTTACAAACTTTTGTGACTTGACATGGAATACAAAGCAAGCTAGAAAATCTCTTTCAAAAGGAAAAGCCGCCTATTTTTCTTTTGGAAGAGATTTTCGGTTTCGGGTTAAGTCCTTCTGTTTCGGGTTGTCCGTCCCAAAGTCTCTTGAAAATCAAGCACTGACTTATAGGACACTACCTTTCCAATAGGTGGCGCTTGAGGCACAGTGTACCTTTTCCATTACAAAAATGTATTTGCATATTTTTCCCCAGAATTCCTAGTGGAGCATGCATGGTCTTTAAGACACTTCACCAGCCAAGGCAGTCTCTACAATAAGTAAAAGTTATGTTTTATTGTCATCTGTAACTAATAACTTTTTCATAGCCCTGGATAACCCTCTTTAATTTAGCGGATATAATGAGTGTTTATGGCACAGTCTATACTTTTCACAAAACACAATGACTGTTTCCTACTGATGTAAATGGGTCTATCTAAATGGAGATTTTGCGCTGCGTGTATAATATATTATTAGTCCAATTGTCCCTTGTACTTGATGATGAGATTCAGCGTGACTCTTATGAATAAGTCGCTATTTGGTCTCTCTAGATGTGATGGCTCAGTTGCAGAGGGAGTGCTAAAAACGTAGTTTGCATATGAAAAGGAAGGAACAAAACATTGTTCTCAGTTCACCTAACTTACTGCAAAAGAAAGTTTGATAATAACAATTAGTATATGGTCCCCTAAACTTACCCATACACATTATAAATAAGCCATCCTTTTCTTATAGGACCTGCTGACAATCTAGCCCTAGGTTCACCTGTGTCAACGGACCAGAACAACGGACAAACAGATCACTGACAATTGGTTATCTATTGTATTTTAACTCATGGCCCCGGAGAAAAGTCACGCATGCAGGACACTGTGACGAGTCTCCAAACAGACTCCAACGCAGATGTGAACATAACCTAATGTGTATGGGGGACAGATGATGTGTGGAGAAAAAAAATGGATCAGAAATGTTAAATGCCCTGATCCAGGGCTAGTAATAATAAACGATAGCAAGGAGCCTTCTGATAAGCTTCAATAGTTATATAATTATTATCGCTAGTTTAAGCAGCCTGCGTTGGGAGAGGGTTGGACTAAAATATACAGTAAAACCACATTAGGCATCTCTACGTCACTAAATACTTGGACTAGAAAAAATATAACCTTTTAAAAAATATAACCTATAACCTAACTGTTTCACCTGTCAAACAAAAATTTTCAAGAAAACAAATGCAAGAAATAGATGTGGCTGTAAGAGGTTAAAAAGGCAAACGACAAGATGCAGCATTACTACATGGCACCATTGAAATCCCTCCTGGCTGCTCCATCAGAGCAATAGCTCAGTCTGTTTAGCTAGTGATGTATTCTATGCCGGCCTTCTCCTCCTGCCACCAGCTATGACTGACTGTTTCTTATAAACCAGATAGTGAGATATATCACTTTTTTCTAATCTGCTTTTCTTTTCAGATTGTAGATGATTATGTGAGCTTCCATTTTGCTGGAGCTTCTCCTTGGCTCTATTAACCATAGCTGTAGAGTCGATAGGCCAAAGCACTGACTACGACTCCTCTATTTTTCCACAGCCTGACTTCGACTCCAACTCTTTCAGAGTGGAGAGCTACTAAAGCTGGCCATACACATTGTGTATTTCCTAGTAGAAAACATATGCACTTTTTAAGGGAGTCTGTCAGCAGGAAAATCAGTTTGAAACTAATATTATTGGGTGGCTTTTACACTTTCCAAAGATGTCTGTTTTATTCTGCATTGCAGCTCCATTTTCATGAAAATCAAGATTTTATACATCTATAAATAGCTGAAGGGAGCTTTAGGAGCATTTCTTCCTGGCGGGGCTTTACTCTCTGCTCTAGATAATCGCTGTGGAAAATAGCACTGAAGCCCTTTCAGCTAATTTGCATAAGAATAAAATCCAGATTTTCATGAAAATGGAGCTGCAATGCAAAATAAGAAAGGCATCTTTGGAAAGTGTAGAAGCCGCTCCACAAGGTAATGCCAATACTTTGATACTGATTTCCTGCTGACAGACTCCCTTATCTGGGCTTAGAGTGCATATGTATGAAGAATCGGCAGAGATGACAGATGTCCTTCGGCCAATACTGAAGCATATTTTTTTTTCTTATCTGATTATAAATCTTTTATTCTATCCTTTGTACGTGCTGATAATTGGGGCAGCCATATTCTTTGAGATGATGTTAACCAAGTGTTGTGGGCATGCTCTATGACCTAGACAAAGATGATTTCTATCACTCATTGTGAATGTTGTGACCCTCTTATTTATATATAAATGATATACTTTATATCACTGTAAACCTACCTGTGATGATAGTGACTGCTGAAAAGTGATCTCTACAGAACAGGAAATCAGATTGTTAGGCTGTGTGTTCAGTGAGAAGACTAAGATTTAAAGATTCTTTTAAAACAAAATGTGTATATTGGCTTAGAAATGTAAAAAAAAAATTATCACCAAAAATTCGTCAGAAATAAGTATAATTGATTTGTTTTGTACATTAATCTTTTTTTTTTCACAAACTAAGTGTACCTAACTTTTGGGATTGCAGCTACCTTTACTTATAGTTTTGTCTTTGTCCCTGAGACTCTACATTACTGCGACAATGTAATGGGACTTGATATGAGTTATTAAGAGCTGCATCTTTCCCTAGGTTTTTTTTTTTCTCCATTATGCTGGACAGCACCGGTTTTATGTAACAAAGAGAGGACAGTCAAGTGGATGTTGTATGTTTTTTTTTTTTTTTTTTTTTTTATTGTTTTCTTTTTTTCTTATTTCTAGGATGAATTCCATTCACGTCTACGCTTTATTCGAAGAGGACTGGTTGCCATGGCAAATGCTGGCCCTCATGACAATGGCAGCCAATTCTTCTTTACGCTTGGCCGTGCTGATGAGCTTAATAACAAGCACACCATCTTTGGAAAGGTTTGGAAAATTTATAGTGACGTAATAGTATTTGGTAGCAGGTGTCATGAACTCACTGAGGCGAGTGCTGTGGCCTCTTCATTGCTCACCGTGCACAGTGTCATATATTGTATAGCAGCTGTGCTTGGTATTAAAGCTCAGCCCCATTCACTTGAATGAGATGCAAACACTTTAGTCAGCTGATATTTGGGGGTCCCACCAATCGTATATTGAAGACCTAATCTAATTCATCAGTATCAGTAAAACCCCTTTAATAAAAGACATGAAAAAAATATTATAAACTAAAACATACTCTATCTGCACCTGAGACCCATGCCATAAAAAATTTCTGCCTCAGAAGACTTTCTAAGCAGGGGCTTAGCTATTAGAGATTGAACATGTTGCAGTTTTAAGGTGAGCTCACATTACCATTGGTAGCCAATTATAATAATGTCCGCTAAAAAAAAAAAAAAAAATCTGTCTATCATAACAGATGGTAAACTGGCACTAAACAGATGTAAATATGTCTTTGGTTTTTTTTTTTTTAGAACAGATCTGTTAAAATATAGTAAAAATTGTCACAAATTCATCCGTTATGATACAGTTTGGGGGTTTTATGTTCTGTTTTCTGAGCGTGAAAAAAAAAAAAACTGGACACAAATGATGGACTTATAATGGATGACCATCTGTTGTCATCCATCACCCATCTGTTGCCCATAGATATAAATGTTAAAGTAATGGACGCTTAACATCTGTCTTTTATTTTGATGGAGTCAGTAGTCCTGCATCCCTCCTTATTTGGTCTGACAGAGTTGGCAAAAATGGATGTAAATGGACAACATTACAAATCCCTTTGAAATTAAAGAGGTTGTCCAGGCAAAAATGGACACCCAAATGAATTTTTAAATCGGCCGGGGGCAGTGAAATAAATCTAAAAAAAAAATCATACTCCTCTCTCCCCGTTGCTCAGGTGCCTCCCCACGTGGTCCGGTCCTGCAGCTCTGTTGTCTTCAGGCAGAAGTGACCGCTGAGGCCTCAGCGGAAGGGAACCGGACAACCTCTTTGATAGGATTTTTGACAGATCCATTTGTGTTCGTTGTTAACATTTTCGGCCGCATGGCAACAGACAAACAATGGTAATGTGAACTCTCCCTTACCTGGGCCCAGTAACCGTAAGAGGTCCTAAGGTGCCTCTGCCACATATTAAACACACCAATATTATAAATGGCATGGAGGGCCCTGTTACAGAATTTTCTTTAGGGTCTTGGATCGTCAAGTTACAGTTCTGAGTACAACTACTAAACTGTGGTGTCCCAAAGATGCTGTCATGAGAACAGAGGACCCTAGTACCCCTGTCTGAATAGTGACAGTCGTGCAGTCATGCTGCCATAGCTGGCAGAATACAGCGCTCGGTTATTTCAAGTAGTGCCATAGAGATGAGTGAAGTGGAAGCATACCTGTATGATCACTGCCTCTTTCAGCCAGGGGTGTAAGAGGGACCCTGATTTCATGATCGGTGGGGTGTTTTACTTATCTCCAACTGTGTGGTTCGGGGATAAGTTGCCTTTGTGGGCAAACCCCATTAAATATGATCTAAGTTAATCTTTGGGCAAAAAGGAAGCTTACGTATTTGCAGTAATGGCCATATTGTCGTTGTGTTGACTGAAATGTCTTGTGTATTCCAGGTGACTGGAGACACTATATATAATTTATTACGACTGGCAGAAGTGGATATTGGGGAAGAAGATAGACCTATCAATCCACACAAGATCAGGACCGCTGAGGCATGTCCTTATTTATTACACCTAATGGTTTCATGTTCATTTTCATATGGTTTGTACTGCTGGGTAATATACCTATCCAAGATCTGTCACTGCTAAGGGGTAGATTTTCTTATACGGTAGCAATTTAGGCAGAAGCTGCTGAATATGATGTCTGTATTCCAATAAAGAGATTGCAGGGCACATGGGATGGTGCATGATGGGCAGATATCGCCCACTTGAGCACCAAATTACGGGAAGAGCCTGGAAGAGAAGTAAGTATATAATGGGGTTGGGCTGAGTAGGTTGGGAAAAGCTATTAATGGGCGGAATAGCTAGAGTGACAGGGAGGGGATGTATGGGAGGGAGGTGAGAGGAGTTAGTGTGGAAGTTACATAGCAGGAAGCTGAACCATGTAAACAAATGTAGAAAATACCAGGAGCTCCCAGAGACACTCAGAAATCACTCAAAATACGGCTAAAGGTATATGGGTGCATTTATTAACCCATTAATAGCACTAACAGACCTTTTTTAAAAAAAAAACATTTTTTGCCCGGTAAACCCCAATAAAGGTATGTATCACTGATAAATATTCCATGTCGCTCTTAGATCAGGATAACCTATGAGATTTCAGATTAAAATATTAGAGAACGTGCTCCTGTGTATAGAAATTGAGGCTGTCTTCAGGGTTCTCTTGAAGGTTGTGAGTGTGGGGGACAGTCTTATGTATCATGGTAGTGCAGTCCAGAGTTTGTGTGAATTATGGTGCCCCCTGGTATTCTTATTATCTTCTTAGAACGTCCATCGAATGTGTCCAGTGCTGGCAAGAAGTCGCTTCAAGTGTGTTGATTCTTATTAGATAGCCCTCAAAAAAACAGATATCAGCCTGCATTTAGGATACTTCATCATTGTATTACTGCGAGGATGGAGCTGGAGCACTGCTGTACCCAACGCAACAGTGTTCGTATATAAGTACATGTACATAGTATTTTCTGTTGGAGGTATATAGAGTAAGTAGACGAGGATTTCATGCAGCCCATCCCTTTTATTAGAAGGATCCCTGATGGTAAACTGTACACAGTGGGGCAGATTTAGTAATCCTGTCAAACGTAGACTATACAGTTGTAAAATGCACCACTTTAATAACCCCCTACTTGGGCAAGGAGGAGAAAGTGTCTAAAATGTAGGCAAGCTGCAAGTTGAATCAGAATTCTGCCGCATCTACAGTAGCTTAGTAAATCTACCCTAATGTGTCCTGGACAATCGGTGGTCTCAGATATGTGGTGGCTGTGACAAAAGTGCATGCAGTACTCGTGAGTCGTGAACAGCTTCTTTAATAGGGCCTAAGCATTCAATTTTGGAGGAAAGTATGCAGGTAGATGATCCTCCAAAGTAAAAGATGATGTTTTCGGTCATTCATTTCCGTATCAAACAGAAGTGTCTTATGACTGGAGGAACTCTGTCTATTCTAGAAGTGTTCTAATACGGTAAACCGTTGCCTATTCTACACTTGATAACCCCATACATTACAGTGGGATAATATTCATGTGTATTTCCCGCAGGTCTTGTTTAATCCATTTGATGACCTAGTTCCTAGAGTGTCTAAAAAGCTGAAAAAAAGAAGAGAAGGAAGAGACTAAGCAGCTGAAGGTGAAAGGTACAAAGTAAGTCCTATGTGATACTTTTTACCTTCCTTGTCTGCACTTATTAGGTAATATACTGGGATAATATTTCCCCAGCACATGTAATAACAGTTCCGTGACCCCCACCAATCACAAAAACTGCACACGGCAACAACTCCATTCATTTCAATGGACTACTGTTGATGGGGGCGTATAATGTTTTGTTTCCAGCAGTCCTATTGAAATGAATGGAGCGTCATGTTCTGTATGACCAGCCACTCCATTCAAAAGTGTGGTGCGAAACACACCAGTTCTCATGATCAATTGGGGTCCCATAGGTGGGAGCACCTCCAATCAACGGGTTACCCACTATATTTATTTTTACACTTTTAAACACATAGGCCCAGATTTATTATGTCTTGTATGAGGCATAATAAATGACAATTTTATTTATTTATTTATTTTTAACATCAAAAATTGCAACATTTTAAAATCTGTGCTGCCTTCTCCACTTTCCCTGAAAAGGTGTTGTGCGCCTTGTCATATATGAGGTGCACCCTCCACTGGCTCTGAGGCTATGAAGACTGGCGTGAGTAACACCAGTCTTCATAAATCTGCCCCATATTCTTTAAGAATTTTATGTAAATTGTGAAGAAGGGACATTTAAGAGATTAGCACTTTTCCCAGCCTCCCGCCGCAATACTAAAATATTGTGGACAACTCCTTTAACTTACATATTCAAGGGAGCTTATTTATGTATAACATTTTTCATTCTTTAGTAACAGCCGGCTAATCCGTCACTGGTTATGGTGATTTTGTTTATCTGCTGGGTCATTCAATGCAGTCACAGCAAGGTGGAGCCGACTTCTAAACGCCAGGACTAGTCACTATAGTAGGAAAGGACATAATTACATAGGTGCCGAGCCGAATAATTAACACAACACAAAGAGAAGTTTATAGGACATGCTGTTTATGACTGTACACCAACCCTGTAATTCATCTTTGTGGCTGCCCTGTGCCTTCTGGGAAACATATAATCTCTGCTATATGGGCAGTTTTTTAGCAATGTTGCTAGAAATTACAGTTAATAAATTGATGGCATTATTATTTTCTGCAAATTGGTTGCAGCAGCTCGCCTTGTCTGCTTTATCATTTTAATGGCCCATAGCTGATTTGTTCGTAGAGACATTTTTATTAGATAGTGTTACATAAGTAACACATTTAGGAATCTTCTTTTATTACGTTAGAAGTGAATAGACATAATCAACACATGATGGATAAAGCTCCCTATTACAAAAGTGGGGCAGATATGCTAAATGTTCAGAAATCTGGCTTAATTTGTGCCAAAAAATTGGCCTACATTTTGTATACCACATTTGCCTTTCACATCAGGGGGCTTGGTGGAAAAGTGGCAGGGTTTAAGTTGAGACAGTGGAGGTGGGGGATTTATCAAGGCTGGCATATAGTACCTCATCATAAATCAGGGGCATCCTCCATCTGTGCGCCTGCACTGAATTTTACGTCGGCTTGAAGGCTGACCCTAGGAATATCAAAGTGTCAGCTCCACCCCTAGACTTATACCCTCTCTTCAGACACTATGCTAGACAGTTTTAAGAGGCAGACACAACCTGCATGCAGGTTTTCTGTTTTTTATTTGTTTCTTTTAAAAGTGCAGTGAGCTCATCGGCATGTACGCCACACTAGTCGTACCCACCTGCAGGTGCTGTGACCCCAATTCCAACTTCAGATTTGGGTGAGTATATCTGACCCCCATCCCTTCCCCTACATCTTCCTTTACCAGATGACCCCACTCTTCCCTTCTCCCAGGACGAACAGGGCAGACTATTTGGCAAGGCCTTGAGAAGCTCGACTCAGTAGCTGTGGAGGAAAGAGACTTAATCTCCCCCAGTGCCGTAGGAAGCGCCAACCATCCTCGCTCCTTTTGTGCCTCCACTTCAGAGGATAGTCTTCCCGAGACTCCCGCTCTGGGCAGCCCTCCTGCCTGGCAAATCACTTTAAGTCCTCCAAGCTTTCCTCGTCATGCCCTCCTCTCCACCTGTAGGTCTTCCTCCACCTGGGAGGCCTTGGGTGGGGGGAACTCTCCTTCAGGGAGACCTAGCTTGCTGGAGTTGATGGCTCCCATCTCAAGGATCCTTATCTATACTGCTATCTTATGTAAATGAAAGCGTTTTCCTAAATACATTGCTTTAGTAATGCTGCTTTGTTTTCCTGCTATGTGAAATTATTCCTTCCATTGTTTACGCAGCGTTTCCATAGAGCTGGACCTGTGTGATAAGACAGGACAGATGACCTCACTCACTGCTCTCACTGCTGATAAAGCCATGTCTGTTATCTCTCTATGTAAAGAGACAGATAACAGTGAGTCCGTTCTCTAGAAGCATATGCATATTATTTCATCTGCATTTATAGTAATTCTACTAAGTATTGTGATCCTTCATAGTGTCCTGTTGACTATTTGATAAGGAATACAGTAAGTGAGAAGAAGAGACAGCAGACAAAGCTGTATCTCTGGTGGGAAACTCCGGACATCGACCTCTTCATCTCCCATCTGGACCACAAGCTCCCCTGCTACATGGCCAGATCTTGGACCCCCAGGCCTTTGCTGCTGATTCCCTCGCCTTCCCTGGTCAGACTTCCAACTTTTGTATCTGTTCCCACCTCTTCCCCTTTTCCTTCATGTTCTCTAGTAACTCAAAACAGAGAGGGTTTCCAGTGGTTATGGTGGCCCCAGATTGGACCCGCTGGGCCTGATACGCAGACATTGTGTAACTGCTTGGCCTCTACCTCTGTAACACAATCTTCTTTCTCAGGGTCCGCTTTTCCCCATACACCTTACTTCGGCTGTGTTTAACGGCGTGGCGTTAAGGCTGAGGTTCTGAAGCTTCGTGATTTCTCTAAGCCAGTCATCCCGACTATGCTCAAGGCTTGCAAGCCTCGGTCTGCGAAGATCTATCTTCGCACCTGGAAGGTCTACGTGCAGTGATGTAAACATCTTGATTTCCATCCACTTCCTTCTCTATCCCAAGGATCCTGGCTTCCTCCAATCTGGTTTGGACTAAGGTCTTTTGACTGTCTTCTCTCAAGGGGCAGGTTTCCTCCCTTTCTGTTATTTTACTGAATACCATGACCTTGCGGCCTCAGGTGACCATCTTCCTGCAGGGTGTGCGGTTCTCAACCTAGTCCTCATGGTGCTTCAGGCTCCCTCTTTGAGACACTTCGAGTTTTCTCTTTGCCTTCTTTCCTGGAAGGTTGCCTTCCTAGTGGCAGTCATGTCCATCCGCAGAGTCTGAGCTGTCTGCTCTGTCTCGAAAGCATCCCTGTCTCGTAAGGGCAAGGTCGTTCTCCTTCCTCCCCCATCTTTCCTCCCCAAGGTTATTTCCTCCTTCCACATCAATGAGGAAATAGTCTTACCATCCTTTTGTCCGGACCCCAAACACCCCAGTGAACGCTCTCTTCACTGCCTTTATGTGGTCTGGGCAGTTCGGTTCTATTTGCCTCTCACTGACTCCTTTTGTCATTTGGACTCCCTGGTTATTCTCCCTGAAGGCCCTTACAAAGGCTTTGACTCCTCCCAAGGCTTCCTTTTCCAGGTGTATCTGTTCTGCCATCAGGAAGGCCTTTATAGGGTTAAGTGTTGGACGTAACTACTTCTATAGACTGCTAATTGTACCAGGTCTGTTGGAGCCTATTGGGCAGTCTGATATCAGGATTCTGTTGCCCAGGTTTGCATGGCGGCCTCCTGGGCCTCATGTCTCACTTTTACCAGTTCTACCAAATCCATTCAGTGGCCTCTGTTGATGCAAGTTTGGGTCATATGGTTCTGCCAGCGGCTGTGCACTGGTTGCTTACATGGCTTTTTCTTTCTTCCCACCCTTTGGTACTGCTTTAGGACATCCCATGGTGCAGTGTTCCCTAATGATATTAAACAAGAAAATTGGATTTTTGTACTCACTGTAAATTTGCTTTCTCATTATATTCATTGGGGAACACAGATCCCAACCTTTCTTTTCTCTTCAAAGCTGTTCGAGGTTATTTCCCAGGTTCAAGGCACGTTGGTGGTTCATGGTTTGGTGTTCTCTGGTTTCTTATTTTATTGTATTCTCTTCTGCTGTGGTACAAACTGGCTGCCATAGTGTCTAAGGAGAAGATATAGCCCAGGGGCAGAGCCGACATTTTTTATTTTTTTTATTTTTTTTTTTTGAGTTCCTAGTGTCATCCTCCTAGTGGCCAGGCCTATAACATGGTGTATGTTCCCCAGTGAATACAAAGAGAGAGGGATTTTTATGGTGAATACAAAATTCCAATTTTTTTTTTTCATGCCTTGTGTGCCAGAAACCTGGCATACAAGGCATGATCAATTTCCAAAATGTGTACCAGAATTGCAGCAAAATTTCGGCACATGTTTCTTTCACAAACTAAACCAACTGAGGTATAGCTGCTTATCTTGTTTCTATTCACCCTGCTTTGGCATCTGATTTCTTTGGCATCACAGGGATCTAAGGACTCCCTTTGTCTTGGTGGGTTTGGCTTGATCGTTGCTTCCTACTGCAGACAGGGCAAATGGAAAAGAAGATCTCATTATATATTTCTCAATTTAAATAGTGTAACATTTCATCAACAGCCATGAGAAATTTGAGGGCACTTCAAGTTTTAAACAACGTTTCATAAATTAATAGTATAGGTTTATATAAGAAAGTTTGTAATATATCTTATTAAAAAAATGTTTTCTTCTCTACTTTTCAGGCAGTTACTTTTTTACATATTAGTCTATGAAGAGGGGGGGGGGGGGGGGAATAGAAAAGACACTCAGTTACTGCTGTTACACTCTATTCCATTCTTGGTTGTAGATAAGAGGCTACTAGTACTAGAATGAGGCAATAAATCAATTAAGCAGCCAGCAGGTGAATCCTACTCCACCCCTCCCTTTCCATAGCGCTCTGTGTGAGAAGCTGAATATGGGAGATGGATATAATGTAAACCAGCAGTCAGATTGAAGATAAGGAGCAGGAGCTTAATAAATGGAGAAGGAAACTGATCTCCTTAATAAGATATATTATAAAGTTTCTTATTTTCATCTGCACTATTCCTTTATGCAAAGTTGTTTTTTTATAATTGTGGGGACACTTTAAAGATAGTATTGTAGAAATCCGTTTTTAGTTTGTGAACTTTTTTGATGTTTAGTGTCCCTTTTTAACCCTTGTATTTCTCTTGCTACAAGCAGGATAGACAGTGAAAGCACTTCAAGAAAAAAAAAAACGTCCTTGTAAGATGTTTTCAAGTGCCTTTTGGAGAGGCCTTTATGTAATCTCTACAATGTAAAAGTACCAAAAGAGAAATTTTGAGTGAAGTGAGTTAGTGTAGCTCCATAGCAATTTGTGGGGTCTTCCTTTTGATAACCTCTTCTGATGTATTTTTTAATGGAATATGCTTAAAAGGGAGTCTGTCCCCTGGGTGAATCATATTACACCGGCAAAACAGTTGGATAGATCAGGCTCCTCACGAAAATTTGAGCCTCCATTTCTGAGATATTAATTTATTTCACAACATGCAAATGAGCTATCTGAAGCATAGAGGGCATCTCCTTTGCTCAATACTACTATGCTCCACACTACTCCAATATGCCCTCCTCCATAGCTGAGTGACAGAACCAGAAAGCTATGGTGAAATCTTGCCTGACCTTATGTTTTCATGGTTGCACTGGGCATTTAGAGCAAATTGCTCCAGTTTGCTCATTTGCATATTGTGAAATAAATGAATATCTCGGAAACAGAGGAACAAAGCAGCTCTGCTCCTATTGAAGTGAATGGGAGCAGAGCTGCAGTTCCCCAGTGCCACCTCTACAGTGTATAGAGCCAGAAGCTGTATACATTGTGAGATATACACTGTAGGGAAAAATTTTCATTAGGAAAAGGGCATTACATTCAGGTGAGCCTGGCCTATCTGTTTTACTATTTTCATATGCTTTACTCTGGTGACACTCTCTTTAAAGAGGTTGTCCAAGACCTATGGCAAATGTATACTAATGACCCATCCCCAAGATGGATCGGTGGGTCTCAACAGCTGATCGGCAACTATACAAAGTAGAGTATACAACCAGAAGCCGCTCTGCTCTTGTGAAGTGCATAGGAGCAGAATTACATTTCCCTAGTGCCACTGCTACAGTCTACAGAGCTGGAAACTGTATACATTGTGAGATGTACAATGTAGAAGTGGTGCCAGGAAACTGCAGCTCTATGCCCATTCACTTCTATAGGAGCAGAGCCGCTTTAGGCTGTATACCATGTCAACATGCTTCCGGGAGCCAACTCATCTGATTGGTGCAGGGCCCAGATGTCGGACCCCCACCGGTCTCATACTGATGACCTATCCTGTTGATAGCTTATCAGTATCCTATACCCAAGCAGCCATGTTTTGTTTTGTTGTATTTATTTATTTTTTATTATTTATTATTATTATTATTATATATATATATATATATATATATATCGTGTGTGTGCGCGTATATATTTTTAAATTTTTTTTTGTAACTTGAAGAACAAAAGAGTTTACTTGTCTGATTTCACAGATCACTAGGACATGACACATCTAACTACTTTATACTTTACAGAAACTTCAATTTACTTTCTTTTGGAGAAGAAGCTGAAGAGGAGGAGGAAGAGGTTAATAAAGTCAGCGAGGTAATACTCTATTGGATTACAGTAGAATAAAGGAAAATGTATGTAATATATCTAAAATGAAAAGTGGGCAGAACAGGAATAAAGGCAGGTGGGACAGGGACACTTCACCCCATCAGATTTAATATAAATTGTACCAGAAAACTGGCTTGAGTTATAGCTGAAATCTGGCATAGCAATCTGTGACCATTAAGGTCTCCATACACCTTAGATAGCTGTCGGTCATCACGTGTTCTCTGACTAGGCCTCCCTTTCAATGAGACGAGGGGCTATCACCCGTTGCCAGACACCTGACTGCCATCTCCTGTGAGAACAAAGGATCAGGCATGTTGAAATCCAGTGTTCTTGATCCTTTTCACTACTAAATGTTCAACCAGTCCTCTGACATTGACAGGTTCAGCAGAGATTTGTCAATGTGTATTCTCACCTCATAGGGATTTCCAGGGAGGGTTTCTATACTTCCCCAGATTCTATTACGGATGAATCTTGGCTTTCATTGACTGGTTTCGATGCCAGGCCACATTCTCAGCCCCTGAGTTGTTCCATCTCCTCCTTCTTCTCCTGTGTTTACTGCTGCATGTACTATGGGGGCTGGCCAAATACAACATTATTATTGTAAAGTCAGCCCCCATAGTACATGTAACGTACAGTGAACACTGGCAAGGAGGGGTGAAGCGACTCGGAGGCCGGATACTAGTTCCGATTATGTGACCTAGAGTTGGAACCAGCTGGGACACCACCTGGTTTGTCCACAATGGAACTTGGGGGAAGTAAGTATAGAAACCCTCCCTGGAGAACACCTTTAAGGTCTCTTGAATGAGAATCTTTAGGAAGATATAGACAAGAGGGACATCATTTGGAGCAGGAGGAGACATCACACAGGAGAATGACTGCAATCCTGATATGTTGCGGGTTGTGTCTGTTACATAAGACTCTTCACATAGCTATCATGGCTTTCTGTTCATAACGGAAGCCCCAGTACGGTAACACCCCCAACTTATAATGGGGGCCCATCAGGGTTCTTTTGGGGTTTCCATTATATTGGCAGCAAGAATAGGCCTGCATGCTTTGTAACTTCTGCTAGTAATATCATCAGATATGACAGCAAGAATAGCAATGTAAATCTGAACATAGAAGCAAATAGTCACATGCTGGTTTCAACCTAGACTTAAGGTAAGCAGATTTTTTTCCCGCTTTGTTGTGAGACTATTTCTTTTCCATGGAGATGTGAATACTTGGTACATCGCTCAGCCAGCAGTAATTTACGGCTCATTGTGTATGTATATTATACAAGCAGTGTGTGTCCTCTACGTCGCAATGTCTCCAGGATCTCTTAACGTATGCAGTGTGGTATATAATATATTACCTGACTGATCATACTGAGCTGACTGAAAGAGAACTATGGAGTCAGCTGAGGGGTGCTGGTGCCTGCAAATCCACGGTATTGTACAGTGATCAAGATATAAAGAACAGGATGCTTTCCTGATACACAGGACTGACTGAGTGTGCAGGCCTAGGGGGGCTGATTTAATGGCGGCATGCACTCGGATGACACCTGAATGCCTCCCTTCTCCCATTGACTACAATGAGGGTTCCATTCTAATGTCACGGAGCAGTATAGGACCTGGACCATTGGAACAGGGCATTGAACTCCCCATAGGAAGAGCCTCGGCCTGCACTCTGTGTGGGATCTCACATCTAGGGCTTATGTAAAAGATGCCATACAGTGCTACAGTATGTGTTGCTGTTTTATAAACAAAAATAAAAGCCATCTTGTGGTTAATAGAGGAGGGAAGGTGCAATATGGTTATAATCATGCAGTACTTGCGATTGGCATGGGACAGGAATATGCATTCTGCCTATTTAGATAAAATGAAATGTTTATGTATCCTGTCTTACAGACCTTCAAAGGAAAGAGTAAAAGTAGTCATGATCTCCTAAAGGATGACCCTCGTCTAAGCTCCGTTCCAGCCATTGACCAGTAAGAGACTTTACTGTGTTAACCAGTGTTTGCAATTGAAATGAATGTGGTCTGGAATATTACATGTTGTACATCGTTGTTTTTGTCACAATTTTTGTTTTTTATCCTGCTTTTGAAGTTAAAGGGAACCTGTCACATGGAAAATGCTATTTGTTCAGCAGGCGTGTGTTATAAAGGAGATGGAGCTGAGCAGATTGTGGTTTGTGGGAGAAGATTCGGTAGTATTTGTCATTTATCTATTGACATCTCTGCCCTTTCTATGTTGAGAAGTCAAGGAGGCGGTCCTATCAGTGACAGCCCCCCTCATGACTGTACGTATAGAGATAGCTGTCGGTCATTGATAGGACCACCTCCTTGGCCTCTCAACAGAGATTTCAGTGGATAAATGACAGGTTATAGTGAAACTTTCCCACAAATGTGCGTATCAGTCTGCTCAGCCCCTTCTGCTCTATAGCATGCTGCCTGTTTATATAATGAAAAGTTCTAAAATTTCCAATATAGCTTATGTATCAATTCCTCCTGGTTTTCTATATCATTGTGGTCTGTGATTCATTGTATCACGTCACAGCACATAAAATCACTCTTGTAGCGAGCTGTGCACCTGTGTCCGTCACATGACCATGGTCTGGATGTCACATGACCATGGTCTGGATGTCACATGACCATGGTCTGGATGTCACATGACCATGGTCTGGATGTCACATGACCATGGTCTGGATGTCACATGACCATGGTCTGGTCTGTTTTCTATCCACAGAAAGTAAACTATAAATGACAGCAAGAAGAGATCTATAAAACTTTGAGGAACTGATACAAAAAGTATATTGGAGAAGTGTATAACTTTTTTCATTATACAAACCATAACATTTATTTGCTGAAACTGGACAATCCCTTTAAGCCTACAATAGCTTACATGTGAAGGGAGTATAGCCTGGCACATTATTATATATGCATGCGCAAATTTTGTGTATTAGGTTTCAATGTAAATGTCACTTTTATTCCAGCTCATAGCATGTATGGAATATATACAGGATATGTAGGACTAACTCAGAATTGGTGGAGGCCTCTGGGCAACATGCGGCCTCTACAATAGCAGAATAACAAGTTTGGTTTTATAAGAATACCCAAGTAATTTCCCCTTACCTTGCCATAATACAGTCGTTCATCCCACGCCCTAGAGGCCATATATAATAAATAGAGGTCAGCAGGTGGAGACACTAAAATTTAATTAAATGCTTCTTCCTTTCCAGTCCTCGAATACCATTTATACTGAAAATAAGATTTGGTTGAAGGCTATCCTGTCCTACACAATGTTAATATCTGATAGCTGCCAATGATAAAACTCAATGTAATATAAATCTCTATTTTATAGCTCAAAAAGCTCTGCAAGGTCTGACAGCGACAGTGATGAGGTAAGGGTAACATTTTCTCGTTGCCATGGTAACTTTAGAATCGATATATTTTATTTGATTGCTCGGCTAGTGGTAGCACCAGAAAATTAAAAGGTACAAAATAGTTTCCTAAGGTGAAAAAGGACTTCTTGTACCTCAACATGAAGCTAAGCTGGAAGCAACTCAAGCTGATGAGAGCTGACTCTGAAATTCAATACGTGTAGAAAATAAGAAAAAACTATAAAGCTGTACAATTTTTATCTTTAGCCAATAAGTCTAATTCTAAAATTTTGTTTCTGAAAATGTTGGAAAATATTAATTTGTATAATTGTAGAGGATGCCAGCTTGTGCCTGTAGCCATATTACATTCCTTTCCTGGGTACTGTCCAGAGAGCTCATCCTCCTAGCATAAAACTTATCTATAAAGAGGGTGCCGCTTCTTCTATGCCTTATCCATTAGCTATGTGCCGAAACTTATGTTACAACTTTATAGCCAATCATGTGATGTTAACTATACTAACCACACCCTCTCTTTGTCTATACAATGTATAGCCACACCTACAATGTAGCTAAACCTCACCCTTCCCTCCATTAAAATTCCAAATCCACTTAACACACCATGATGATGTATGTGGGGTGTCTTGATTCTCTGAGCCGGCTCATATAACAATTATATTAATTTGGACTTCGGTACGGTGATACTTAGAGCAGATTGCGCTCACAATAATGTAATAAAATGTGTTTGTTTTTCAAGTCATTGACCAAAAAATAATACATCAAGAAGGAGTTATTGGAATGGAATGAAACTTTGTATATGTGAATGTAATGATGATAAATGTAAGTGGCTGCAATGTTAGAGCAAAATAAATTTATGGGGAAAACTGTACAACTGAAAGGAGGCTCTAGTACCTTGCTGGGCGACATCTAAACCAAATAAAAGATGAGATACGGTTGGTCATGAAGGCGCTATATAAATGAATAATAATCACTTGTGTCAAAATCAAGAATAGCTCAAAAGTCTTTTGTACCAGGGACTAATCTTTTAAGCAGTATGTGATCGATCACTGAGTGTACTAGCATACATCAGCAATTGACTAACATTTTATTAAAATTGTCCCTCTCTATAGGCAAGTGCGGCACAATATGATTTCCTTTACAATGCAGGAAAAAAAAAATAAAAAATATATATATGTTTGTGTATAAATAGATCGATCTATCTATATCTTCTATATATACTAGCAGAAGGACCCGGCTTCGCACGGGTATATTTCATTTTTTGTTTGTGTAGTGACCCCATAAGAATTGGCCAGTTTTGCACTTGACATCCAGTATGGCAGTCCAGTATAGGTACAGTCTATTTATGGCTGTGTTGCTATGGAAACCTGGTAAATGAAATGTGAACTTATATTGTCTGATACACATCATATGGTTAAATATTTAAAGACCTGCAAACTGCTATTGACTCATACAGGTCATAAATAGTTTGGTTGCTATGGAAACCTGGTGTAAAGCTGTGTGTATGTCAAGACTGAAGAACCTGCGATTTTTCCATTGGTCCATAAGCGTCATGTGATCATGTGTATCTCAGTTTGGATATCATTGAAAGACCTGCGATCGGTTGTTATGGAAAACCTGGAGGGGGGGGGGGTTGCTGGGGGGGTCCCATGTCAAATGTTCGCCTTGGGGCCCAGCCATTCCTAGTTACGCCACTGAGTCCAGTATAGTTATAGTCTATTTATGGCTGTGTTGTTATGGAAACCTGGTAAATTAAATGTGAACTTATATTGGCTGATACACGTGATATGACTGAATATTTAAGGACCTGCAAACTGCTATTGACTAATACAGGTCATAAATAGCTTGGTTGCTATGGAAACCTGTGTGTCTGAGGAGAGTAAGCGCCTGCAAGCTCTTATTGCTGATAAGGGACATGTGACCGTGTGTATGGCAGTTGGAATATGAGTGAAAGACTTGCAGGCTTGTATTAGCTAATGTTGGTCATTTTTTGTAAATACTGTATCTCAGGAACGATACATCCAAGAGATCTGAGACCTGGAATAAAATATTCCCAGACACCTGATGTACATGTGTGCCAAATTTGGTGAGGATCGGTCCAGTCGTTTGGTCGCGCATAAAGAACAGACAGACAGACAGACAGAAACTCATATATATATATATATATATATATATATATATATAACACACACACACACAGTACAGACCACAAGTTTGGACACCTTCTCATTCCAAGAGTTTTCTGTATTTTCATGACTATAAAAATTGTAGATTCACACTGAAGGCATCAAAACTATGAATTAACACATGTGGAATTATATACTTAACAAAAAAGTGTGAAACAACTGAAAATATGTCTTATATTCTAGGTTCTTCAAAGTAGCCACCTTTTGCTTTGATTACTGCTTTGCACACTCTTGGCATTCTCTTGATGAGCTTCAAGAGGTAGTCACCTGAAATGGTTTTCACTTCACAGGTGTGCCCTGTCAGGTTTAATAAGTGGGATTTCTTGCCTTATAAATGGGGTTGGGACCATCAATTGTGGTGTTCAGAAGTCAGGTGGATACACAGCTGATAGTCCTACTGAATGGAGTGTTAGAATTTGTATTATGGCAAGAAAAAAGCAGCTAAGTAGAGAAAAACGAGTGGCCATCATTACTTTAAGAAATGAAGGTCAGTCAGTCCGAAAAATTGGGAAAACTTTGAAAGTGTCCCCAAGTGCAGTGACCAAAACCATCAAGCGCTACAAAAGAAACTGGCTCACATGAGGACCGCCCCAGGAAAGAAAGACCACCTCTGCTGCGGAGGATAAGTTCATCCAAGTCACCAGGCTCAGAAATCGCAGGTTAACAGCAGCTCAGATTAGAGACCAGGTCAATGCCACACAGAGTTCTAGCAGCAGACACATCTCTACAACAACTGTTAAGAGGAGACTGTGTGCAGCAGGCCTTCATGGTAAAATAACTGCTAGGAAACCACTGCTAAGGACAGGAAACAAGCAGAAGAGACTTGTTTGGGCTAAAGAACACAAGGAATGGACATTAGACCTGTGGAAATCTGTGCTTTGGTCTGATGAGTCCAAATTTGAGATCTTTGGTTCCAACCACCGTGTCTTTGTGTGACGCAGAAAAGGTGAACAAATGGACTCTACATGCCTGGTTCCTACCGTGAAACATGGAGGAGGCGGTGTGATGGTGTGGGGGTGCTTTGCTGGTGACACTGTTGGGGATTTATTCAAAATTGAAGGAATACTGAACCAGCATGGTTACCACAGCATCTTGCAGCAGCATGCTATTCCATCCGGTTTGCGTTTAGTTGGACCATCATTTATTTTTCAACAGGACAATGACCCCAAACACTTCCAGACTGTGTAAGGGATATTTGACCAAGAAGGAGAGTGATGGGGTGCTACGCCAGATGACCTGGCCTCCACAGTCACCAGACCTGAACCCAATCGAGATGGTTTGGGGTGAACTGGACCGCAGAGTGAAGGCAAAAGGGCCAACAAGTGCTAAGCATCTCTGGGAACTACTTCAAGACTGTTGGAAGACCATTTCAGGTGACTACCTCTCGAAGCTCCTCAAGAGAATGCCAAGAGTGTGCAAAGCAGTAATCAAAGCAAAAGGTGGCTACTTTGAAGAACCTAGAATATAAGACATATTTTCAGTTGTTTCACACTTTTTTGTTAAGCATATAATTCCACATGTGTTAATTCATAGTTTTGATGCCTTCAGTGTGAATCTACAATTTTTATAGTCATGAAAATACAGAAAACTCTTGGAATGAGAAGGTGTGTCCAAACTTTTGGTCTGTACTGTATATGTATATTTAATGGGGAAAGTACAGTAAGTATTTGATACACTGGCGATTTTGCAAGTTTTCCCACCTACAAAGAATGGAGAGGTCTGTAATTTTTATCATTGGTACACTTCAACTGTGAGAGACAGAATCTAAAAAAAAAAAATCCAGAAAATCACATTGTATGTATGATTTTTAAATAATTAATTTGCATTTTATTGCATAAAATAAGTATTAGATCTAGCTACCAACCATCAAGACTTCTGTCTCTCACAGACCTGTTAGTTTCTCCTCCTCTGCACTCATTACCTGTGTTAATTGCACCTGTTTGAACTCTGTACCTGTATAAAAGATGCCCGTCTACACACTTAATCACACTCCAACCTCTCCACCATGGCCAAGACCAAAGAGCTGTCTAAGGACACCAGGGACAAAATTGTAGACCTGCACAAGGCTGGGATGGGTTACAAGACAATAGGCAAGCAGCTTGATGAGAAGGCATCTGTAGGCGCAATTATTAGAAAATGGAAGAAACACAAGATGACTGTCAATCTTCCTTGGTCTTTGGCTCCATGCAAGATTTCACCTCATGGGTTAAGGATGATTCTAACAAAGGTCAGGAATCAGCCTAGAACTACACGGGAGGACCTGGGCAATGACCTGAAGAGAGCTGGGACCACAGTCTCCAAGATTACCCTTAGTAACACAATAAGCTGTCATGGATTAAAATCCCGGCATGCAAGGTCCCCCTGCTCACGCCAGCACATGTCCAGGCCCATTTGAAGTTCGTCAATGACCATCTGCATGATCCAGAGGAAGCATGGGAGGAGGTCAAGTGGTCAGATGAGACCAAAATAGAACTTTTTTATAACCACTCCACTCGCCATTTTTGGAGATAGAAGAAGGATGAGTACATCTCTAAGAACACTGTCCCAACTGTTAAGCATAGGAGTGGAAATATCATACTTTGGGGGTGCTTTTCTTTAAAGGGGACAGGACAACTGCACTGTATTGAAGGGAGAATGGATGGGGCCATGTATTGCAAGATTTTGGCCAACCACCTCCTTCCCCTCAGTAAGAGTATTGAAGATGGCTCGTGACTGGGTCTTCCAGCATGCCAATGACCCCAAGCACAAAGCCAGGGCAACTGAGGAGTGGCTCCATAAGAAGCATTTCAAGGTCCTGGAGTGGCCTAGCCAGTCTCCAGACCTGAACCCAATCAAAAATCCTTAGAGGGAGCTGAAACTCAATTTAGCCCAGTGACCGCCCCGAAACCTGAAAGACCTGGAGAAGATCTGTATGGAGTAATGGGCCAAAATCCCTGCTGAGATGTGTGCAGGGTGTTCAAACTTGGTCAAGAACTACAGGAAACGTCTGACTTCTGTGATTGCAAAAAAAAGGTTTCTGTACCAAATATTAAGTTCTGTTTTCTATTGTATCAAATACTTATTTCATGCAGTAAAATGCACATTAATTATTTAAGTCATACAATGTGATTTTCCGATTGATATTTTCATGCCAGGAAACCAGCATCTATATTAGTAAAGTGACCCTCCTGCTGCAGAGTTTACACTGCAGAACATTTTTCCTACCCAAATAACCACTTTTAAACTGTATTCTTTATTCCAGGCATTAAAATCATAATGTTTTGAGACTCAGGGACATAAAACTTTATAACATATCCTATATGGTAGAAGGTTCCAATGATTTTGTGGCAGATTCTGCCCCCAAATCATCAGCAGATTCCAACCTGTTTCTGCTTCCCAATGGGATTGTATTCAGCGGGAGGCAGAGATCAGTGTAGGAGATTGGAAAAAATAAATAAATAAAAATAAGCGTTCAGCTTGATGTTGCCCTAAATTCTTAGTCCGACTGAGCCGAAGAGTCCGCAGCTTGAGACTTCCTGCTGATTAGGCCCATTCATCTGGGCGGCCTAATCAATGGCAGTGTGCCAATGCTCTGCTTCAGCATTCTGCCGTGGGGAGCAGAATGTGAACAAACCCTAAGTGTCCTGTATGATATCACTGGATAACAAAAAATGCAAGGAATAAAGATTAAGTTTAAAGGGGTGGTCTAGGATTTATTTTCTTTATGGCTTATTGATGGTTGGTGGGGGGCAGCAGCTGGCCCATAGATCAGCTGAATGACCTTTCCGACGCTTGTTCTATACACAACACTGGGCCAGATGCTGTTGGCTCCAGTCTCTCTATAGCGGCTGAGCACTGGTACTAGATCTCAGCTCTCATTGACGTCAGTGGTGGCTGGAGTGACGGCGCCTGGCCACTATACAGGGTACAGAATCAAGTGCTTATGGCCCAGTGTTGTGTATAGTGTGGGAATCAGAAGTGTTGATGTACAGCAGATCCGTATGGGCCTCCCCCATTGATCAGATATTTATGGTCTATCCTAAGAATGGGCCATAAAAAAATAAATCCTGTAAATAAAACCCCTTTAAGAAATCCACTGTGAATGCTGGATACTGCTTTATTATTTTGAGAGTACTTCTGCCAACTGCCAAAACGGTAGCTATAGTGTCCACCTGCACCGCCCAGAGCCAGAGTGTAGAGTACTGCAAAGTGGTGGTCTGGTAATGACTATTAAATTTCCTTGATAAGTTGTCAATCACTGAGTTACTCCGCCCACTGGACTCCTAAACTGGCAATAGACTTATTAGGGATTTAAATGATTCCATTACAAGTTGCAATGAATCTTTTCCCGCTTTTTCGCAATTATAATGTCAGGACTGCAGAAGTGGAGAATATACACACATATTTGTTGTGACAGATTTCCATTAACTAGTTTGCACCCCCCTATATAACTGCAAAGGCTCTTGTAAGTCTCACTTTGGGCAGAGAGCAGTATGATCAAAGCTCAGCAGAATATAACAGGGCTATATAAATAGCTGAATAAGAAGCTCAGATTACATATATAGCCTTGCTATAGCACAGCATGTAATGTTCTGTGTACTGACCTAAGTCTGCTATGGCCGCTGTCATTTGACTAGCTGCCACCCACACACAACTTAGAAATAGTAGCATGAACTTTGGATACTCTTCGGACCACAAGCTTCATTGGTATATGCTAGTTTGCCAGCTGATGTCATTACATATATATTCACAAAGTGCTGAAATTAGTCCCAGGCCTGGCAGATAGAGAAGTACCGCAATAGACCGGGGTCTAGCGAAGGCCGACAATTTCAATAACCTCTTATAAGAGCGTATTTAAGAAGCCACTTGTACCTCGAATTGGAATTCCTCAAGGCTTCTCTCCCCAGACCATAAACCATTCAGTTTCTAAAGCCATTGAAGAAGTAGAACCTTTTAACATGCATTTTAATCATCTTGTTATAATCCTGTCCTCCCTTCTGCAAGGCTTACGGGACTGGTCACCAGGAGCCCTTTATAAGCCAAGACAGTCTAATTGGTATCTAATTATTAAATGAAAGACGAGAGAAATGTGAAAAGGCTGCATTTTATTTTTGGCAGGAACATTATGGTTAAAAGCTTAGGACCAGGCTTTCATCTACACACACATGCTGGCATCGACCTGATGAAGTACGTCATACTGATGCACTTTTTTAAAACGTAACTAAACCTTCCAGCAACTTCTGATTTTCTGGCACCTTTTGTGTCATTAATAAATTTTGCAAATTTCTGTGAAATCCCACATTTCTTTGTAATGGCAGCATGGTGGCTCACTGGAGTCCTGGGTTCGAATCTGACCAAGAACAACATCTGCAAGGAGTTTGTATGTTCTCCCCATGTTTGCATGAGTTTCCTCCGGGTGCTCCGGTTTTCTCCCAAACTCCAAAGACATACTGATTGGGAATTTAGATTGTGAGCCCTATATGGGACAGTGAGACAGTGACAATGCATGTAAAGTACTGTGGAATATGTTGGAGCTATACAAGAAAAAGAAATACTTGTTTTCTATTGAGGGCTGTTTCCTGTTTTCCACTGTGTGCTCCATTTCCTTCAGTCATGTCCTTGACCATCCACTGGTTGATCTTGATGGACGTGTCTTTTTTTCAACTGTACTAACAATGTTACTGTGTACTATGCATGTGCTCTTTGTGTAAAGCAGGAAAAATGAGTTTAGGTGGGGTCATTTCAAAATGTAGAAATGTTATTCTGGGATATTATGAAAGAAGAGATTCTCATTTTTAATATGACACCAAGGTTGCAGTTCCACGTGTATGTCCGGAGATATCATCAGTTGAAAACACCAGTCAGGGTTGGGATTGGCTATATAAAAATCCGTCAATCCTGTATCAAGTTGACGAGGGGGTGTGATTCTGAGCTCTTTGCCGGCGTTAGAGTCCAGAATTGCACCCCCTTGCCTGAGACCACCCACCTGACAGTACAGTACAGATACTGATTAGCATATCAGGCACCAAAACTAGCAGCAAATGATTGCTGAGGACCTGAGGCAGCTAGAGAAAAAAATTGTAAAAAAACTGTACTGGAGTCAGTGGAGTTGAACTTATTAAATGATGCAAAGAACGTAAGATGGTGAAGGAGGTAAAGGGGTCTCTAAGAATTTGTCTCAATAGTGGCACAGCACTGCAAAAGTTGTTTTTTTTTTATGTATAAAATATCATCAATCGTGTGTGTGTGTGTGTATGTGTGTATATGTATATATATGTATATGTGTGTGTGTGTATATATATATATATATATATATATATATATATATATATGTGTGTAATGAAAAAAAAAAAATCTTATGTGATCCTTGTCAGTTTCACACTTACTGCAGTCTTGTCTTACATACATGAGTCTGTACAGACAATTACATATTACTTATGTTGATTATTCTGAAATTTCAGGAAGATTCAAGTGCAGAAGATGAAGATGACATGGACAGTGATGAGAAACAACAGATGAAAGATAGGATATCCAGCAAATTGAAAATGGACCCCAATAAAAGCACAAAGTCATCTGAAAAATCTTCAGGGGATCTTGAGGAGAAGAAAAGTAGTCGCAGGTAACTTAAAAAAAAAATAGCTGACAAGTTTGTCATGCAGTTATTATTTTTAGATTACACTAGGTTCACACTTGTGTTCAGGTTTCCGTTCATCGGGTCTGCTTGGTGACCCGACGAATGGAAACCTAATCCACTTAAAAAAAAAAAAAAAAAAAAAAGGCGGTTACCTGCGGAAACCTGTGGACCCCATAGACTATATTGGGGTCAGCCCAGTTTCCTACTTGCAGGACTTTTCTCACTGCATTTTTTTAAGTGGAATCGGGGACTGAAACACTAAACGGAGACCGGGCGCGGTTGTGAACCTAGCTTTAGTTTTGTTTACAATCACATGGTTGTGGGCCGCTTCACTGGAATTACATGGTTTGCCCATATGTGGACACTTCTTTGTGTTTTTACTATTTTTTTTCAAAGCTTACAGTACAATAATAGACACCCAATCCAGTCAATGCAGTTACATTTGGAATACTTTGGACTTTTTAAGATTTTTGGGCCTGTCTCTCTCCAAGGCAGCGCTTATCGAACTATTTTGCTTTTTTTATGTAAAACAATGTTTCTGGACTCTCTAGGTTCCAAGTAACTAAATCATAGATGAACATTATTGTTCACATAACAGGGCCACATGTGAAAATGTCAGCAATAAAGGAAAAAGCAGTAGAGGTATATACCATGGTAGTACAAGATATTAGCAACTGATTATTAGTAAAGACTATAATGATTTTTCTTTATCAGAATCAACAACCTGTATATAATACATAAAAAAAAACACAATATTGTCTCCTTAATGATCATTCCGTATTTTGCCCTTTTGATTTCTCATAATATTGCTATTTTCTAGATGTAATTCTACTGTAAACCTCTTGGTGGCACTAAATAACCACAACAACTAAAATTGAAGATGTTATGCAGAAAGGCCTAAATTGTTTATATAATATGGACTTATTATGATCTTATATAATGCTATATTAATAATTGTTGCTATGGTATCAGATTGTTTTGCTCCAAAACAAACAAAAAAAAAGTTACAAGATGGGTCTGTCTGTTCTCAGTAAAATGCCTGCACAAATACTTGTATTTATTTCCTGAAAAAGCTATAGACAGATAAATGTAGTCCTAGAATATAAATTGTTTTAATAAATCGAGAAGATTTTAAAGCTATGTGTGTGTAGAGCATATACTTACAGATGTAGCAAAGTTAACCCGAACTTCTGCAATTGGTTAAACTGCTTCAGTGTGAGATCTTATCACAGAATACATAAAAAACCATGAAAAGCAATTAACCTCTGCGCCTTACAAACTGTGAAAATACACACAGTGATGTCACTGCACAGGAGTCATTTGTGCAGCTAAATCTCAGGGCATAAATAACGCACAAAGTCATGTTCCGCCACAGGGTTAATAAATATAGTGACGTCTCAGGACTGAGATGCTGAATTCTGATGTCTTTGCACAGGGATAATGATAATAATGGTGATGTCACCTGAGTAATGAAAAGGTTGAAATGGTTAAGAAGCCTAAGAAATATCAGGGGTGATGTACACTGTGTGTATTATGACTATAGTACAAAGTGAAGCCACAAAACAAGAAACACACTGATATCACTGTACATGAATAATAAGAATTGTATAGTTATAGAAAATAGTTATGGCACAGTGGTTTTCACAGTATTGTAATGATGTACACTGTGATGTCATACGGCAGGGACAATAAACATCATGATGTCACATAGGCAGTGGGTAAGGATCACAGTGATGTCACATTACAGCAGTAATGGACAGAAGATAAGTCAGAAGGAGTGAGCATGTTTCAGCTTATCTGGTCCAATTCTTTTGTTCCCAGGGGCCATAAAGCTACTGCCATGGTGTGCCAATGTATGGATCGGGTTTTCTGGGACTAAAATATGGCACCGCTTCCACTTCATAGGCCTGTGACATCATCTTCATTGGTCACAAGTACAGTTTGCGAATCCCATTCTAAGCAAAGCCGCTGTATAATGTATGGGAAAGACCGCAGCACTTGTCTGAACACTGGCTTTTTCAAACAGCTTTTCAGTGGGGTGTTGGACCCTCGCCAATTTGATATTGATGACCTATACTAAGGATAGGCCATCAATGCCTAATGGTGGGAATCCCCTTTAAGTCTTTGATGTTTTCTCCTGTGCTGGAGAACTATTTAGGACAGAGCCCAGTAAAAAGTAAATTATTAAAGGGAGTCTCCCTCTTTCCCCAAGCATATTCAGCTGCCACCACCACATTACAGAGCGCATTACAGTAATAAATAGCATACCTTTTATGTATGTCACTTTTAATGTCATTTTGATGTGCTTTATGCAAATGAAGCAGTTGGTGCACTGGGGGAGGACCCTCAGCCCTGGGAGCACTGCTCTTGTTGCTCAGATAGAATGGGTGATGGGGAGGATCAGCTCTCACTGCATGGAGTGGTTCAGGCAGGGATGGTAGGGGTCTGAGTGACCAGAGCAGTACTCCAGGGAGCTGAAGGCCCACCCTCAGTGCACCAACTGCCTCATTTGCATAAAACTTCAAAGTTGTTTTTTTCTATAGCTTCAAAAGTGATACACAACATACCTCTGTGTGTGTATGTGTATGTATGTATGTATATATCACTGTAATGTGCTCTGTAACATTGTGGAGGGCAGCTGCATATGTTTGGGGGAAGTGATGGACTTCCTTTTAAACTTGCGGTACCAAGTACACCGATGATGGGTGATGTCTTTACTTTTTACTTCACTGATTACTTCAGAGCAATGTACTTAACCCTAGCGATACAGGTATGTGTTAGATAATGCCTTGCCTGTGATGCATACCTACAACTCCCAGCACACTTTTCCCCCTCACTAGCTGAATGCACGTGCACACTCAGCTGAGCATGCATGTGTTCTTAATGGGAGGAGGAGAGTAAGCTGCTTAGATGACTCTGGTGGCTTATCCACCTTCAGAACAAGGGAATGGACATGTTGAAATCCTGCACCCTGAATCTTCTGTCCCAGATCTGCCATTGGCCCCATACACATTAGATCAGGGGTCGGCACCCTATGGCACGCGTGCCACTCTTGGCACGCGAGGCTTATTTTCCTGGCACGGCAGCGGACTCCTCACCCAGCAGTTTCGATCGGACCAAACACGGCCGAAACGAAACTGCTATTATTATACTGTGGGGTCTCTATGCAGGGGCCGCTATGGGACAAATACCGTGTGCAGGGGCCGCTATGGGACAAATACCGTGTGCAGGGGCCGCTATGGGACAAATACCGTGTGCAGGGGCCGCTATGGGACATAATACCGTGTGCAGGGGCCGCTATGGGACATAATACCGTGTGCAGGGGCCGCTATGGGACATAATACCGTGTGCAGAGGCCGCTATGGGACATAATACCGTGTGCAGGGGCCGCTATGGGACATAATACCGTGTGCAGGGGCCGCTATGGGACATATACCGTGTGCAGGGGCCGCTATGGGACATATTGCAGTGTGCAGGGGCCGCTATGGGACAAATACTGTGTGCAGGGGCCGGTATGGGACAAATACTGTGTGCAGGGACTGCTATGGGACAAATACCGTGTGCAGAGGCCGCTATGGGACAAATGCCGTGTGCAGAGGCCGCTATGGGACAAATGCCGTGTGCAGAGGCCGCTATGGGACAAATGCCGTGTGCAGAGGCCGCTATGGGACAAATACTGTGTGCAGAGGCCGCTATGGGACATAATACCGTGTGCTGGGGCCACTATATGACATAATACCGTGTGCTGGGGCCACTATATGACATAATACCGTGTGAAGGGGCCACTATGGGACAAATACTGTGTGCAGAGGCCGCTATGGGACATAATACCGTGTGCAGGGGCCGCTATGGGACATAATACCATGTGCAGGGACCACTATGGGACATTATTCTGTATAACGGTGTGTTTTCTATATTAAGGATGTGTTTTTGCACAGAAAACTCAGGCTTTGTTTTTTTTTGTGCAAAAATGCACCAGTTTTACATTGAATGAAAAAGTTCCAAATATAGCTGCATCCAGATACATAGTGTGTTTCCACCATAAGGATGCCGCCAGACGGTGCTCCTGGACACTTACATTTACCACTAATTGCGGGATGTACATGGACTTTCATTGCTTCTAATCAGAAAGTACAGGAGCGTCCCAGGAAATAGCAGTAAGCGCATGTGTCCTGAAGCATCTGGTGGCAGCACTTCTGTGTTATGGTTTGTGGTATATGACTTTAGTTTAGGGGTCGTCAGACTTACAATTATTGACCGGCACTCCGAGTACCTCATCTTTGATTTTTTTTTTATTAAATTCGGCACGCCGAACAAAAAAGGTTGCGTACCCCTGCATTAGATGGTTGGCCCACATTACCCTAATGCTTATGGCTTAGAATAATGCAGTAGGGAAGATCTATCAAAATGGGTGCCAGTGTGATAGTTACACAAAGCCAGCACTTTTAATATACCCCCCACAATATCTACATCATATCCAATATGTTTTAGTCAGTTTATTATAGTATGAGTTGTGTTCTAAACCGTTGTCACACCATTTCTCCTCTAGGAGGCGTACAGCGTCCATACAATACAGGAGGGCAGCGTTCTCTCCTTAGTGATAATGATGGCAGCACGCTGGTTTTCCATAGTTATGCCAGAAATTTTGACAAGTAAAATGCAAGTCAAGAGCCGTCAGATTTACGGTGCTGTAGAAAGTTGCACTGGCTCTCCAGAACTGGCCGCAAAGTTCTGTTCAAGTCCAGACTGGCAGAAGTTCTATGTGTAATGGTAGGTGTCGTTGTGACATTTCTGGTCACGGGTTGAGCACCTCCAGCTAGCAGACCTCTGCCGAGAGGTTAACACTCAGCATTGTTTTAATAACCACTAACAGAGCGCGGCTTGTTTTACATTAATTATAGGACAGGAGCGATCCCCGGAGTCTGCACTCCCCAAACTTCCTGTCTAGCTGCTAGCCCTCTACTCTTTGTATGGATATACTTTTGCACTCCTCCTTTTTTGGCTTTTTTTTTTAACTTCTGTCTGACTCCAGGGTTTTATATGCATTTGTGGAAGCTGATTAAAGAATTGCCAGAGCGAGTGTAAGTGCGGCTGTAAAATGACTGTAGTTGTGGCCCATGGAACGTCCTGATAGAAGCATTGCATGCTATGTGCCCTGTGCCCACATCACCGCTAGAAGTCTGTGTATCCTGGGGCCAACCACCCAGGTCTTTTTCTTTGGCACTTATGTAGTTTAAAGGGTTTTTCTGGGATAAATGCAAAAGTCGCTGGGGGCCAGAGGTGGTGAAGGTGGGGAAAAAAACCCAGTACTCACCTTCCCTAGTCCTCGTTTCAGGCATCGTGTCCCAAATTCCCTCCAGTGACTGCCTGGGCCAGAAGTGCAGAGTGAGCGCTACGGCTAGTCACTGGTCACATGTTTGGTACCAGTGACATATCGGCACAGACGTCACCGATACAACACTTGGCAGCTGAGGCCAGTGATTGACCACAGCAGTCACCTGAGATTCTGCAATTCCAGTTTGGCCAGTCCGTATATCGGAGGAACCAAGGAACAGGGCTAGGGAAGGATAATTTCTTCTTTTTTTCTATTTTACACCATCACTGACCCCAATTAAGTTGTGCATAAATCCTGTGTGATATTAAACTATTCCCATCTCACCATGTGGTCGGAGGGGATTCAACCCCCACCCATCATGAGCATGAAGCAGTCGCAGCACTGGTGTAGCACTATGTACTTTTTGGAAATGCACCATAAACCATGTTTTGAATTCTGCATTTCTGGGACAAATTTTTCAGCCACCTGGCTGTGCAGGGAACATCAGCGGACTCTGTTCATTTCAATGAAACGGTGTTGAAATTTCCCTGTAGAGCTGGAAGTCAGGAGAATCTTTTCACGGAAAGACTGTGATGGGGGGAATGAAAAAGTCACAAATGTTTGTGCAAGTCAATATTTTGTGCAAAAAATTGAGTTTTTTTCTTTTACACCTGAAAGGGATTGAGATATGCTCGGGGGTACCTGCCCCGTCAGATCTGATTCACGTCAGTTTAAAGCCTTAAATGACTTAGATTTCAGTGCAGGCATACTGCCCCACTGGAGGATGCATCTGATAAATACCCCCAGTGTTCCCTTGACAAAAAACGCATCCCGAACAACAGTGGAAAAACATAGCCAAGAATCGCCACTGTTGTATGAAATTTAGCCTGGCGCTGGCCATACACATTAGATGGTCGTTGGCTGAATGTTTCAATCTCTGTCAATCTCTCCTGACCACCTTATACACATGCACTCTACTTGGCCGAGCATACATATGTTATCAGTAGGAAGAGGGGAGTAAGCTGCTGCCAGGCACCTCGGGCAGCAACTTATCTCTCCCTGCATCTGCCATTGAGGAACAGTTTGGGGGCACATTAGCTGGTTGACCAGTTGCACTGACATTGGCTGTTTTTACCAACGTTGATCTGATATGTATGGCCATCTTAACTCTCCCCTATAAAGAGCCGTACAGCCTCCCTACAATGCCATCCATGGTCCTTGCACAGGACTTTACTGTGTGCATGAGTCCTTATGTACAAAGAGATTATATCGATACTAAGTTTCAATAACCTTATCCACAAGCATGATGCCTGAGCTGCCCTATGTATACGAATAGCGGATATACCTAACAACCTGGCACTTATTGTATGGAGATAGACTTTTTTTTTTTTTTTTTTTTTTTTTCCCCCCCTAGAAGCTGGCAAGTGTCTAGTGAGTTGCTTTATTCAGTGCTGGGGCTTGGAGACCATTTCTGCCTGTGAGGAGAACCAGCTCCCTGTCAGAAGTCAGACATAGTGTGTACTGCACACATGGCATATTGCTCCAGACTTGGCCGGCAGCCCAGCTCACCCCATCCACTCTTCCCTAACAGGCCTACTGTCTGCAAATAGCAGGATTAAGGCCCTACAAGAACCATTCCATTTGTTGAAAGAAAACACTGCGACATATGGATAATTAAGAACTGCTGAAGTCGTACTGACAAGAAGTGTTACAGAGGGGGGAGACCGGGTAACTAGATGAATCTGCTCATTAACGTTTGTTGTGTCTGCGCTGTAGAATTCCTTCTTACCATTTACAGTAGTAAAGTCATTGTGCTGGAAGCTGCTACC
The DNA here is from genome assembly GCA_947044405.1 of Leptodactylus fallax. NCBI lineage: Eukaryota > Metazoa > Chordata > Amphibia > Anura > Leptodactylidae > Leptodactylus > Leptodactylus fallax. The sequence continues at coordinate 1,874,300 of CAMRHE010000374.1, read as the reverse complement.
AACCGTCCCTGCTGCGTATGACGTCTGTGCATGTCTTCCAGGTAAAAGTATGGCTTTAGTTAGCCGTGGTTTTTATTTGCATGTGCTACGTCCATTGTCTACATTGCCAACATATTATATTCTCCTGTCGCTATTGTGCTCCACCTGTAAAGTCCTTCCATACACCTTTGTCATTTACAGCTATCACTATGAACAGGAAGATGAATGGAAAAAATGATTGTGCCTAGGCTGCCAAGTGGCAGGACATGGTAGTGCAAGTTTTATGTGCTCCTTTATGTTCTGTCGTATACATCAAAGTGACTGGAACACTGGACTCAAGACTAACACTAAAAAAAATTCTCTGATTTAAAGGGATTGTCTGAACTATATTGAGCTCCACTTCCTCTTCTCAGGCCAGTGACCTCACATTCTTGGTCACAGGGACGCCACTGCTCAACATACTTAGGTTTCATGCACATAATTTGAATGTGCAGCATGAGGCTGTTCTAAGGGGGGGTTACAATGGTCCCTTCTGATAATTAAAGAGCATGTCCTATCCTGTTCTTTGAAAAAGGAACTGCGCCCCCCCCCCCCCCCCCGTTGAAGTTAAAAGGATTATCTGGCTTCCATAAATGATCTGCAAATACATCCAGAGCAGTGCTTAATACTCATTCTCGTTCCCTTTGCTTGGCTTTATTTTATCTGCTGCTCCTCGTATCATTAGGTACATGCAGTGAATATGTGGACAAACTACATTTCCCATAATTCATGTGCCTGCTCTCACTCGCTGTGTACCACTCCCTTCTCCAATTTCCCCTGCAATGAAATCACAGATAATAAATCACTCCTGCATCTTAGGTCACCTGCTTCTTTGATGCTTCATTGCAAGCTCACCCCCCACCCCCTGTGAGCAGCAAATACAGAGAGTTAGAGCAGGCAGATGTATCATGGGAAATGTAGTTTGATCTAAGGAGTCTCAAGTAAAAAAAAAAAGCCTAGAAAAGGGTGCACAAGGGAACAGTGAGTATTTAGCACTGCTGTGGATGTATTTGCAGATAATTTTTGGAAACTGGATAACTTATTTAATGGAGCATGGAAGGTACTCCTCTAAATGTCAGCCGTGTGCCCTCCGTTAAAGTCAGAACTTACTCGGCCTGCACACTCGCTTGCGGCATGAGGTTCTACAATAACTCACGTTAGAAAACTGGTGTGATTTCTACCTGAAATTTTATGCCAGTACCTGACAGGTCTAGTTTTCATATCTGGAGTTCGGGCCCTCCCATGATGTGCTAGATTTATTATAAGTTTAGATTTATGTCGCCAGTGCACTCTATATGAAAACCGACATATTTAAAAAAAAATATATATATATATATAATAATAATTCCCCCTCCCACCCCCATTGACTCCCTTCCAGAGATCCATTGCCCATGTGAGTTCCTTTCTGACTTGCCAGATCACTTGGTGTATTTCCATGAAGTCCTTCTCTCAATGAATTCCTTTCAAGGCTGTCTTAGGAACCTCTCGCTCAAGCTCACCAGTATGAGAACCGCTCTGTAAGACTGGTATTTGTTCTAGAGAACATGAACTGTCCTTGTATTACAAGGACACCACCACCCTCCTCTGTGCCCTCCGTAAGCCCTGATTAGATGTATGGAAATGGGTCACCTTTATTAAGTCAACCCCTTTCATGGCTCAGATCTCACCATCATAAAGTAGATCTGTTCTTCTGACCAAGTAGGTGGGTTCTAGAAGAGTATACAAGGGAGTACAGTCCCGAGTCTATATCCCAATACCTCTCGCCATTTCCTCATCTCCCCTATTCTAACATCCATTCCTTATTGGGGTGGTAATGACTGTATGGGAAAGCAGAGCGGAATTTGGGCCTAAATAGATATTTAATTTCTGTATTTTTCGGTTTACGAGCCCATGGTGCCCTGGTATTTTTGTACTTTTTCTCTTAAATCTGCAGTCTGTAATTCTAATCTGACTATATAGATCCTTGTACACAGTTTGTTTGAGAAGGTTTTGGACATGAAATCTATTGGTGCATTTTTATACATCCCATAAGGAGTATACATTATTTTTAAAGCCAATTAAATGGGATAAATTCTTCTGTCACAGCGAAGTCCAAACTGGAAACAGGTCACAGAGTTTAGAGCGCGTTTTCATTAGATTGATCGTCCATTCATTCATATAAAGCAGAGCTTTTATTGTAGCTGACTCGTGGCTTGGCACTTATCTCACTCCCCGTTTTGCTCATTTAAATAGCTTAAGTGCCATATGCAGCGAGCTGAAGTTGGCAATAGTAAGCTGGACTGTAAAATAGTTTACATAAAACGGCATGCCTGTACACAGATCCTTTTCCCGAGAACTGCTGTGCTCCCTGATTGACAGTGGAAATGCCATACGTTCCCACTTATAAAGCTTCAGTGTGAATCAATGCAAAATGTCCTGGGTTTTTTTTTCTGTAAAAGCAGGTTAATATCATTTAGTATTCTACCTTTCAATAACATTTTTCTGTATTTACTATGGATTGCTCCCTCCAGAGCATGCCCTTTGCAAATGTCCTATTGAAGCATAGGTGTAACGGTCATCAGGTTGTGGCATGCCACCTAACCGGTCCAACTTAGGATGACTCCCGAGGCCGTTGTCTAAGTAGCCTCCCCTGTAGGACTTCACTGCGAGGAGACTACCAGGTTGCTTTCTCTTGGAGTCTTACTGGTGTAAGTAGAAGCTGACCAAGGACCAGAGAGATGCTAGTGCGAAGCACCAGGTGTCAGCTAGAGTGGATTGAGAGTGGCCTCTGTGGAGGACCAGCCGTATTCTTTTATAGTCCTAAACAGGCAGAAGGTCAGGGCAAGCAGCATGGGTTCGAGGTCAGAGGCAAGCCAGGGTCAGACATGGGAGATCTGCAGAACTAGATCAGGAGGAAAGATGGAGTCCTAAACAAAGCAAGGACAAAATAAGGAGAAACTTTCAGAACGCAGTGGCAGAACACTCTTTCAGGAACTGGCAAGATAGGAACCTATATTGCTCAAGGGTCATGTGCCCTGTAGAGCTGATTTATATATGTTCTGGGCATCGGGGATTGGTTGGGGAAGATTAGAGTGCACGGAACACGGACATAATGATGGGAAGGGGACTATGTCAAAAAGTGACCCAGCACTGGGGACTGACAGGAGAAGCACCATCCACCAGTATTGCAATATGGATGTCATAGAGGTGGGGGAGGGAAGTGTTGTCTATTAAAAGGGAAACAGCCAGCACTAAGGCTGGGCATACATTTGGCTGACAGCTATTTCTTCCAGCACCCCTCATCCCCATGGAAAGAAAAGAATAAGATGCTGCCGGACACCTTGTGCAGCTTATATCTTTCTAAACAAAAGAATTGGGAGCATTGGGACATCCTCATACACATTAAATGTTCAAATCAGAGGGTTTGGGTGGTTTTCATCTAAGGTGTGTAAAAGCTGAACGCTAAGAGTAGGGGAGTTCAGCAGGCAGCCTATGACTATAAGAAACGGGTAAGAGTAGTATAGGTGATAAGTGTCTGATGACTGTTGACCTCACTGATCACTAGAATGAGAGTCTTTAAACTCACTTCTTCCACTATGAGGAGGAGAATGAATGGAGTAGTGGTCTATTTGTGCTCTGCTACTTCATTCATTGTCTACGGGCTGACTGAAACAGATGAGCATTGCATTGGACACTTCCCTTCAGTTCCAAAGACACTGAGTAGAGTGGTACCATGTACACTGGACTGCCACTCCAGTTAATGACAAACATTTTTAATGCTCCTCTCTTGCGGAGAGCTGAAGTGCAGGGAGCACTGCGCGGCAGGGGAGCCAGTGGCTGCCATTCCCAACACCCTTAAGGGTCAGTTGTTTGCACAATTTGCCTGCCAATCAGTATATTTTGACATGTGGGAGGAAACCAACGCAAACACAGGAAGAACATACAAACTCCATGCAGATGTTGCCCTTGGTTGGATTCGTGGTCATCTTTTTTTTTTTTTTTTTTTTATGACATCCTGTAAATGGCTATGGAGGCTGCCATCATGCCTGATCTTCTGCTCTGTTAGCAGCATTTAGTGATATGCTTTACAGCAATCTCATAGGCAGCAATAGTCGGGCTGACTCATTGAGGTCTATGGCAGAGTTTTGTAGACCTGCTCTGTGCAGGGAGGGGATAGATAAGCTGTGACATCGTCCATTGTTAGCAGTGGATGCAATGATGGCTTGGGTGTTCTCTTCTATTGTAATAAAGTCTGTGATGTAAATGAGGTGACTGCTGCAAAGCGATCCCCTACTGAATTGGCAGGTGTCAGGTGACAATCTTTAAATTATCAAAAATTCTTTAAAAAAACATGAAAACTTGTTTTAAAAAAAGGTCATTTTCTGGTGACACATTCCTTTTAAGTAGAAGATCCTTTCAGCGTGTATCTACTCACTTTTTGATGTGCTTTTCAGCTGTAGGTATATACCATCAGGCAGAATGTTTGTCACTCACCCTAGTGAATTTACTATAAAGATACATGAGACAATCCATAAATTAGAGTCTCTTCAGGATGGAAAACCACTCCACTGTATCTCTGCCTTTTGGTATCCCTCTCAGCTCTGCAGCCTAGATGATAATACGCCCTCTTCATTTGGTAATATTTAACCCTTGTTCCTCCTTCTTGGAGTATCCGTCTGTGTAAAGAACGGCTCCGGCATTATACCGCGGTGGGTGACTGGCAGAGTCCAGCAGTCAGACCTGCCATAGTACATTAAACACAATCACAGATTGTTTAGGCACAAAACTGTATCCCAGCTGAGGTTTTTCTTGGCTTGGCATCAAAGCATATTATAAGGTATAGTGTTGAACTAGTACAAAGACGGGATTGTTAGTGTGGTACACTTCATCCTGCTGCTACTTGGCATGAGTCAGTGTGTTTTTAACTTTCGCGTTGCCTTTTTTTTTTTTTTTTTTTTTTTTTTTTTTTTAAATTTCTCCTCTTTCTCTTTGCAAGTATTTGTCTAGTCACCTGGAAAAAAATGATGCTTAGATGACCCATGAAAATGCACTTGGTGTGGTGGAAGCCGAGAAAGTGTAATCCACATTACTGCGGATTGTTAACACAGCGCACAGTGCAAGATATCATTTCAAAGCCATACAAAACCTTCAATTGTCAGCGAGCACATGTGCTTTTGTACAGTAGCTTAATTGCAAAAGTGTATGCTCCCCCGCTTATGTATAAATGGATCCGAGAGGCGAGCGGCTTACTTAGATTGCAAGCTTCAGTGATTCTGGGAGAGACGCTGTAACCTACCTCTTTTTTTCTAAATGCTTCATACCTTGAGTTTTATAGCCATACTCTCTTTTTACTGTACGCTATTTAGACGTGAAGCTGAGCTCCAATTACTGTTTTCCTAAAGTAGTAATTGCCCCTTTGTATACTCTTGTAGCTGTCCGCTAATCCTTCTTTCATGACCGCCACTGGGGAAACATCTGGCTGTTAAAGATCAAGCAATAAAAAGACATACAAGACAAAAGCCATGTAAAATAACCATAAAGCCCTGTGATTCTTATCTGGGGCTGTGCACAATTTGTATTAAACAGAGTAAACATTGGTATACATGGCCATAGATAGAGATACACTGTATTTACAAGGGGAATGATAATGCCCACTTGGTAGTTCATTTATACATTTCCAGGAGCTGTAACAGAGGAGCAGCACAACACAGAGTTATGGGAAAAGATGATCTAGGATTGTTGTTTCATTGAGAATACACGTATGTCAGGAGAACTTGCTGATTATCTTTTAGAGGATCTGTCATCAAATAATAAATACCATACATCATTTGGTTCTCCCTGTGCCCCTGGTCAATTTGGTGTTTTTCTTTTTAAAATCTGTCCTTCCGTTCAAAAGATATGGCCTCTGGAAGATTACAGCTCTGATTCTCTAAGTGGGCGGCAACCTTGTGTTTTTCACTGAGAAAATAAAAGGTTCCCGCCCACATGGAGAATCCGAGTTAGTTCACATATAATCTTTCAGGGGCCATATCTTTTGAATGGGTGGACGGATTTTAAAAAGAAAAACACCAGATTGTTCAGGGGGGCAGTAAGAATCAAATGATGCATGGCATTTAGCATTTTCTACTTCGTGACAGATCCTCATTAAAGGGAGTGTGCCACCTGCAAGTGACGAGTTTTTAAGCCAAATTTTTATGTTGAACATATGTTAGGCATTTTATTCGGCCGCCAAATCTAATAGACTGAAATTTGACAATTCTGTAGGGGTTTTCATTGCAGCAATCACCTCATTTACATCACAAACAGGACTATCATTGCATCCACTCCTGACAATAGATGATGTCACAGTTTATCTATTCCCCTCCCCCCGCACAGAGCATGTAAAAAAAAAAAAAATAAAAATTCCTATAGACCTCAAAAAGTCAGATCCAGACTGTTGCTGCCTATGGCCATGAGGCTGCTGTAAATCATATCACTAAATGCTGCTAATACAGCAGAGGAGAAGCTCAGGTAAGATGGCTGCCCCCCCATAATCATGTACAGAAAATAGAACAAAAAAAATCTTCAGTCAGAAATTAAAAACAGATTTTAAAAAATAAAAGATTAAAAAATTGTGACACACCTTCCCTTTAACCCTTTGTGTGAAGGGAAGGGAAGGATTTGGTAGCAGAAAAATGTTGCAAATATTAAAAAAAAATTATTTTAGATAGATAGTAATATATCTATCTATATATCTGTAGCCTATTTCTACTATTGGTAAATTATTAGGCAGGCATCACTAATAAAATGCTATGTTCTCCCCCAGCAAGATGAGAAACACGTCAATGACTGGAAAGCATTACCAGACTCCTGCTAAGCTGCTTACACTTAATGTTCTAGCTTATTCCATTATAGGCTAGGGCTACACAGATTTTCGGTGCAAAACCATTCGCGCGACCAAAGATCACAGTTTCATGCTGCATCACAGCAGAATGAAAGTGAATGGGGTCACATTGCAACTCGCATACAGTCACTATGATTGTGATATAACCTAATAAAAATGTGATCTTTGGTTGCACCAGCCTTACTGTTTTTGTTGAGGTTCCCACTTATATCAAGGGTTCAAAAATGTGGCGACTCAGTAGAAAACTTGAGTAATTGAAATATGTTACAAATCTGTTTTTTTTTTTTCATATTTAGATTTAAATAAGGGTGGGTTCACACCTGTGCTTGCTGTCCGTCCGTTGCCAATCCAGTGAAAATCTCGGCGAACTGGATTGGCATCGGATACAGACCGGTCAGCGGCGCATTGGTTAAAAACCCATTCATTTGAATGGGTTTTTAAAGCAATGCGCGGGTGTGCGCCTACACCCTCTGCGCTGCGAATCCTTTTTTTTTCGTCGGAAACAAAGTCGGACACGCAGGACTTCGTGTCCGACGAAAAAAAAAAGGATTTGCAGCGCAGAGGGTGTAAGCGCACACCCGCGCATTGCTTTAAAAACCCATTCAAATGAATGGGTTTTTAACCAATGCGCCGCTGACCGGTCTGTATCCGATGCCAATCCAGTTCGCCGAGATTTTCACTGGATTGGCAACGGACGGACAGCAAGCGCAGGTGTGAACGAAGCATAAGCTGAAATGATATAAAATAAATGAAAAAAAAATAACCATTGACGTTAGTGTGCTGTGTGACCGCTGCTCCATTCACTGCAATGGAGCTGCTTAGACTGCAAACGCTACCAGCATCTGCAACTCCATGACAGCGAATGGAGCAGCGGTCACACTAACAGACTGGAGCTTTATTCACAAGGAGGAGGCTTTAGGAGGATTTTTGGTCCTCTGTTCTCCTGATCGCTGTTAGCTGTAGGACCCCCAGTGATCAGACATTTATCCTGTGGATAGAGGGTACTTCTTACTTTAATTAAATCCAGTGCCGCTACTCCAGTGTTCCCTGCCAGTCCTGCAGTAATGACATCACAGATGTCATTCACATGTCTGATACAGTTGAACAATGGTCTGAGCAGTGATACCTGCATGTAGACCACTAGGTCCAGGATGTGTTGATTTGTATTAAAAAAAATTTTTCTTTTGGATTTAAAAAATTAATTTTTTTATTTAACTGTTGCTTGTATGAGTGCTGGACAACTCCCCTTTATTTTCATGACTTCATCTCTGCAGACAGCACACTAAGACCAGTCAAGCGGAACTGGACAGCGGTGCTGTAGTGATGGCGGCCAGTTAATGCAGTTATCCAAGCCTATTTTGAGCTCCACTTCCTCTTTTTCAGGCCAGTGATATCACAGTCATACAGCAACTCAGTCCCGTTCAAATAAATGTGGTTGATGTGCAATACCAAGCACAGCCACTATGCAATGTATAGTGATAGCTGGCCAGAGCTATCAATATCATAGTCCCAGACAACCTCAAACTGCTTAGTTGGTTATTTTACACCCTTACTATATTCCCATGCCTACCTTTGTCTCCGTGTTCTCCAATCTTGAACATCACCTTTAAGGAATTAGAATTAGATTAGAAAAAGGTTAGCCTAGTGTCTTCTGTACTATTGCTTACGACATCCCAAATGATACCAGCCGATCAGTTCCTTAAGCCAGCCTATGGACCCCAAGTGAACTTCCGGCTAAAACCTTTTAGTCACATGGTTCTAGCTCCACTTGTGTTACCATTTGGATGCTTATATGGAGCCATTTTACAGCCCTCTGAAATTATCATTAGTCCCTTTAAAATAAACTTTTTTGTTTTCCAAAATGCTTGGCTTTAGCTATTGTTGGTCTCCAATGGGCTGTTGCTTGACTACTACAAATTGTGTTTGGCCCAGGGCTGTGGAGTCGGTACGCCAAAGCCCCGACTCCGACTCCTCAATTTCCCCTGACTCCGACTCCAACTCCGACTCTGACTCCACCAAAATAGGCTCCGACTCCATGACTCTGACTCCACAGCCCTGGCACTGCTAAACCTTATAGGTTCACTCAGACCTCAGTCCCATCATTATATGAGGAATAGAACAGACCTTTACAGGACATTTCATCATTTTCAACATTTCATCATTTTCCCAAATTCTTATGAAAATATATTCAGCACATACTGCATTGTACTACTAACTGTACCAATTTATTATATATTTTGGGAGTCGGAGTCGGTCCATTTTATACCGACTCCGACTCCACCAAAATAGGCACCGACTCCGACTCCACAGCCCTGGTTTGGCCATGTGTTAAAAAAAAAAATGGTAGCTCTTTAGCCAAACTAAAAACAAGATGACTGAAGACGGTTATAGCAGGATAGTAGGATTTCCATAGATCAGCATACAGGAAGGAGATGTAGGCTTTGTACAGATGAGGGGTATTGTATGGCAGTAGGTTAAGTGCATTGTTTCCTTGTAGCGTCTTTTATATGTTTATAGAGTAGAATCTACACATGGAGTTTTATTCTCTTTTAATTGCAACCAGTTGATGTAGATGCTCTCCACTGGACAGTTCTGTGACTTTAAAGGCATACTTCTGTCACTGGTAATTGCTATAGCACCAAAATTATTTTTAATGAGGAATAAATCAGCGGTCAAGAGTGTTTGAAGTCCCCCGTCCGTCCTTTTGATAAGCAGCCATACTGAGCTCACTGCTGGAATAGGATTGCTGAAGGAAAGTGGCTTATGTTAAGTGCCGCTAAAGCGTCGTATGTCACAATGACATCATTCTGCTAATTGGTTTCACCTGTCGCTTGTTAATTACCGCCATCCACTACTCAGATTCACGGGTAAAGTGTACATGAACAACTTATACCAAGTATAATTGTGAAACTTTTGTACAATTTTGTAATGGCAGTTCTAGATGCCGCTGTCAGCTTTCCAGCGTTATATAACACCACTAATGTTAGATGCCAATGTTTCTTTCTAAGGATCATATGAATCGAGCGAGCGAGGACAGGGCAGCCCAACAACTTTATTCCACAAAAGGTAGCAGAACAGTCCATACAGGATTCACATTCCCAAGGAATCAACCAGCACAAATCCTCCTGGTCTCTCAGGACAGGTGATCTTCTCCATGTCTACCTTTTGGGTGCTGGCATCAAAGCAGCTGCCCAACAGGGAGTAACTCCAAAAACAACTCTTAACTCACATTCTCTCCCATATCCCTTCTTATATCCCTAAGTGGGGTGATTAATCAAAATGGTTCCCAGTCTTCCTCTCACCAGGAGGATGTGAGCCCTGCATGGCTGTCTACAGCATATAATGAGTCAGCCATGGCACAAAGGTGGATCTCCGCAGGTGGTTATCCAAGGGAACAGACACCATTCAGTGAAGATGTATATGGCCAAAAAAAGCTGATTTTAAATATCTTCCCCCACTCCCTTGTGTTCAGTTTCTGGTGTGGCAGAAAGGTCATGGGGTAATACACAGAGTTCACAGGAACTTCATGACACAATATCAGGGCAGCGTCAAGAATATCAGCCCCAATGTTCATCATGTAAAATGCACCATCACACATAACTATGTTTTAATTTTTAGTCAATTAAAAGTTAAACATTGTTACAAATATAAGTAATTAAAAATTTTGCAGAGTTTTTCAGATTTTCTTTAACCCTCTCAGTAGTGACAGTTTTTTGTCTTGATCAGTTGCCAGTGGATATGACCATGAATTCGGGGAACTTCCTATGGTCTGGGACTTGTCAGAAACCCAGCCATAATGTCCTTATCATGGACAAGTTACCAGGCAGGGACACTACATGCAGAAGAAGATAACCTGTCCACAATATGAAGAAAATATAGAAAAATTTTATCTCTTCAAAAATTTTTATTTATTTGCAAAATTGTTTTTAACTTTTATCTACAAACTTAAATATGGTTATGTTTTTGGGAAGAGAACTTTATATATCCTAAAATCTGACATCTTTACAATTTACATGCTGTTATAAAATATATATATATACACACAGTTGTGCTAAAAAGTTTACATACCCCGGCAGATTTTTTGTTTTTTTGGCCTTTTTTCAGAGAATATGAATGATAACACACAAACTTTTTCTCCACTCATGGTTAGTGGTTGGTTGAAGCCATTTATTGTCAAACTTCTGTGTTTTCTCTTTTTAAATCATAATGACAACCAAAAACATCAAAATGACCCTGTTCAAAAGTTCACATACCTTGGTGATTTTGGCCTGATAACATGCCCAGAAACCAAACCATGGTCAGGTAGACCAACCAAAATTTCGTCCACAACTGCCCGGAAAATTGTTCGGGATGCAAAGAAAAACCCACCCATAACATCAGCTGAAATACAGGACTCTCTGAAAACTATCAGTGTGGCTGTTTCAAGATGCACAATAAGGAGGCACTTGAAGAAAAATGCGCTGCATGGTCGAGTTGCCAGAAGAAAGCCATTACTGCGCAAATGCCACAAAGAATCTCGCCTTCAATACGCCAAACAGCAGCGAGACAAGCCTCAAAACTCCTGGAACAAGGTAATTTGGAGTGATGAGACAAAAATCTAACTTTTTGGCCACAACCATAGACGTTACATTTGGAGAGGTGTCAATAAGGCCTATGATGAAAGGAACACCATTCCTACTGTAAAGCACGAAGGTGGATCACTGGTAATGTGGGGATGTGTGAGCTTCAAAGGCACAGGAAACTTGGTCAAAGTTGAAGGAAAGATGAATGCAGCACGTTATCAGCAAATACTGGAGGCAAATTTGCACTCATCAGCCAGGAAGCTGCGCATGGGACGTACTTGGACATTCCAACATGACAATGATCCATAACACAAGGCCAAGTCGACCTGTCATTGGCTACAGCAGAAGAAAGTGAAGGTTCTGGAGTGGCCATCTCAGTCTCCTGACCTCAATATCATTGTGCCACTGTGGAGAGATCTCAAGCGCGCAGTACATGCAAGACAACCCAGGAATTTACAGGAACTGGAGACTTTTTGTCAAGAATGGGCAGTTTTACCATCTGAGAAAATAAAGATCCACAACTACCACAAAAGACTTCAAGCTGTCATTGATGTTAGAGGGGGCAATACACGGTATAAGAACTGGGGTATGTGAACTTTTGAACAGGGTCATTTTAATGTTTTTGGTTGTCATTATGATTTAAATAGAGAAAACACAGAAGTTTGACAATAAATGGCTTCAGCCAAACACTAACCATGAGTGGAGAATAAGTTTTTGTGTTAACTTTCATATTCTCTGAAAAAAGGCCAAAAAATCAAAAATCTGCCGGGGTATGTAAACTTTTTAGCACAACTGTGTGTGTGTGTGTGTATATATATATGTGTGTGTGTATGTACAGTACAGACCAAAAGTTTGGACACACCTTCTTCTCATTCCAAGAGTTTTCTGTATTTTCATGACTATAAAAATTGTAGATTCACACTGAAGGCATCAAAACTATGAATTAACACATGTGGAATTATATACTTAACAAAAAAGTGTGAAACAACTGAAAATATGTCTTATATTCTAGGTTCTTCAAAGTAGCCACCTTTTGCTTTGATTACTGCTTTGCACACTCTTAGCATTCTCTTGATGAGCTTCAAGAGGTAGTCAGCTGAAATGGTCTTCCAACAGTCTTGAAGTAGTTCCCAGAGATGCTTAGCACTTGTTGGCCCTTTTGCCTTCACTCTGCGGTCCAGCTCACCCCAAACCATCTCGATTGGGTTCAGGTCTGGTGACTGTGGAGGCCAGGTCATCTGGTGTAGCACCCCATCAGTCCCTTTCTTGGTCAAATAGCCCTTACACAGTCTGGAGGTGTGTTTGGGGTCATTGTCCTGTTAAAAAATAAATGATGGTCCAACTAAACGCAAACCGGATGGAATAGCATGCCGCTGCAAGATGCTGTGGTAACCATGCTGGTTCAGTATTCCTTCAATTTTGAATAAATTCCCAACAGTGTCACCAGCAAAGCACTCCCACACCATCACACCTCCTCCTCCATGCTTCACGGTGGGAACCAGGCATGTAGAGTCCATTTGTTCACCTTTTCTGCGTCGCACAAAGACACGGTGGTTTGAACCAAAGATCTCAAATTTGGACTCATCAGACCAAAGCACAGATTTCCACAGGTCTAATGTCCATTCCTTGTGTTCTTTAGCCCAAACAAGTCTCTTCTGCTTGTTGCCTGTCCTTAGCAGTGGTTTCCTAGCAGCTATTTTACCATGAAGGCCTGCTGCACACAGTCTCCTTTTAACAGTTGTTGTAGAGATGTGTCTGCTGCTAGAACTCTGTGTGGCATTGACCTGGTCTCTAATCTGAGCTGCTGTTAACCTGCGATTTCTGAGGCTGGTGACTCGGATGAACTTATCCTCCGCAGCAGAGGTGACTCTTGGTCTTCCTTTCCTGGGGCGGTCCTCATGTGAGTCAGTTTCTTTGTAGCGCTTGATGGCTTTGGCCACTGCACTTGGGGACACTTTCAAAGTTCTCCCAATTTTTCAGACTGACTGACCTTCATTTCTTAAAATAATGATGGCCACTCGTTTTTCTTTACTTAGCTGCTTTTTTGTTGCCATAATACAAATTCTAACACTCTATTCAGTAGGACTATCAGCTGTGTATCCACCTGACTTCTGAACAACACAACTGATGGTCCCAACCCCATTTATAAGGCAAGAAATCCCGCTTATTAAACCTGACAGGGCATACCTGTGAAGTGAAAATCATTTCAGGTGACTACCTCTTGAAGCTCATGAAGAGAATGCCAAGAGTGAGCAAAGCAGTAATCAAAGCAAAAGGTGGCTACTTTGAAGAACCTAGAATATAAGACATATTTTCAGTTGTTTCACACTTTTTTGTTAAGTATATAATTCTACATGTGTTGATGCCTTCAGTGTGAATCTACAATTTTTATAGTCATGAAAATACAGAAAACTCTAGGAATGAGAAGGTGTGTCCAAACTTTTGGTCTGTACTGTATGTACAGTGCTGGCCAAAAGTATTGGCACCCCTGCAATTCTGTCAGATAATACTCAATGTCTTCCAGAAAATGATTGCAATCACAAATGCTTTGATAATATCTTAATTTATTTTGCTTGCAATGAAAAAACACAAAAGAGAATGAAAAAAAAGTCAAATCATTGATCATTTTACACAAAACTCCAAAAATGGGCCGGACAAAAGTATTGACACCCTCAGCCTAATACTTGGTAGCACAACCTTTAGACAAAATAACTGCGAACAACCGCTTCTGGTAACCATCAATGAGTTTCTTACAATGCTCTGCTGGAATTTTAGACCATTCTTCTTTGGCAAATTTCTCCAGGTCCCTGAGATTTGAAGGGTGCCTTCTCCAAAGTGCCATTTTGAGATCTCTCCACAGGTGTTCTATGGGATTCAGGTCTGGACTCATTGCTGGCCACTTTAGAAGTCTCCAGTGCTTTCTCTCAAACCATTTTCTAGTGCTTTTTGAAGTGTGTTTTGGGTCATTGTCCTGCTGGAAGACCCATGACCTCTGAGGGAGACCCAGCTTTCTCACACTGGGCCCTACATTATGCTGCAAAATTTGTTGGTAGTCTTCAGACTTCATAATGCCATGCACACGGTCAAGCAGTCCAGTGCCAGAGGCAGCAAAGCAACCCCAAAACATCAGGAAACCTCCTCTATGTTTGACTGTAGGGACCGTGTTCTTTTCTTTGAAGGCCTCTTTTTTTTTTTTTCCTGTAAACTCTATGTTGATGCCTTTTCCCAAAAAGCTCTACTTTTGTCTCATCTGACCAGAGAACATTCTTCCAAAAAGTTTTTGGCTTTCTTAGGTAAGTTTTGGCAAACTCCAGCCTGGCTTTTTTATGTCTCTGGGTCAGAAGTGGGGTCTTCCTGGGTATCCTACCATAGAGTCCCTTTTCATTCAGACGCCGACGGATAGTACGGGTTGACACTGTTGTACCCTCGGACTGCAGGGCAGCTAGAACTTGTTTGGATGTTAGTCGAGGTTCTTTAGCCACCATCCGCACAATCTTTCGTTGAAATCTCTCGTCAATTTTTCTTTTCCGTCCACATCTAGGGAGGTTAGCCACAGTGCCATGGACTTTAAACTTCTTGATGACACTGCGCACGGTAGACACAGGAACATTCAGGTCTTTGGAGATGGACTTGTAGCCTTGAGATTGCTCATGCTTCCTCACAATTTTGCTTCTCAAGTCCTCAGACAGTTCTTTGGTCTTCTTTCTTTTCTCCATGCTCAATGTGGTACACACAAGAACACAGGACAGAGGTTGAGTCAACTTTAATCCATTTCAACTGGCTGCAAGTGTGATTTAGTTATTGCCACCACCTGTTATGTGCCACAGGTAAGTAACAAGTGCTGTTAATTACACAAATTAGAGAAGCATCACATGATTTTTTTGAAGGGTGCCAATACTTTTGTCCACCCCCTTCTTTATGTTTGGTGTGGAATTATATCCAATTTGGCTTTTTGACAATTCTTTTTGTGGTTTTCCATTGACGACAAATTAAATGAAGATATTATTACCAAAGCATTTGTGATTGCAATCATTTTCTGGAAGAAATTGAGTATTATCTGACAGAATTGCAGGGGTGCCAATACTTTTGGCCAGCACTGTATGTATGTGTGTGTGTGTGTGTGTGTATATTATATATATAAATGTGTGTATATATATATATATATATATATATATATATATATATATATATGTATATATATATATATATATATATATATATATATATATATATATATATATATATATATATATATATATATATATATATATATATATATATATATATATATATATATATATATATATATATACACACACAGTGGGGAAAAAAAGTATTTAGTCAGCCACCAATTGTGCAACTTCTCCCATTTAAAAAGATGAGGCCGGCCTGTAATTGACATCATAGGTAGATCTCAACTATGAGAGACAAAATGAGAAAACAAATCCAGAAAATCACATTGTCTGATTTTTTAAGAATTTACTTGCAAATTATGGTGGAAAATAAGTATTTGGTCAATAACAAAAGTTCATCTCAATACTTTGTTATATATCCTTTGTTGGCAATGACAGAGGTCAAACGTTTTCTGTAAGTCTTCACAAGGTTGGCACACACTGTTGCTGGTATGTTGGCCCATTCCTCCATGCAGATCTCCTCTAGAGCAGTGATCTTTTGGGGCTGTCGCTGGGCAACACGGACTTTCAACTCCCTCCAAAGGTTTTCTATGGGGTTGAGATCTGGAGCCTGGCTAGGCCACTCCAGGACCTTGAAATGCTTCTTACGAAGCCGCTCCTTCGTTGCCCTGGCGGTGTGCTTGGGATCATTTGTCATGCTGAAAGACCCAGCCACGTTTCATCTTCAATGCCCTTGCTGATGGAAGGAGGTTTGCACTCAAAATCTCATGATACATCGCCCCATTCATTCTTTTATGTACACGGATCTGTCGTCCTGGTCCCTTTGCAGAGAAACAGCCCCAAAGCATGATGTTGCCACCCCCATGCTTCTCAGTAGGTATGGTGTTCTTTGGATGCAACTCAGCATTCACTCTCCTCCAAACACGACGAGTTGTGTTTCTACCAAACAGTTCTACTTTGGTTTCATCTGACCATATGGCATTCTCCCAATACTCTTCTGGAACATCCAAATGCTCTCTAGCAAACTTCAGACGAGCCCGGATATGTACTGGCTTAAGCAGGGGGACACGTCTGGCACTGCAGGATCTGAGTCCCTGGCGGCGTAGTGTGTTACTGACGGTAGCCTTTGTTACGTTAGTCCCAGCTTTCTGCAAGTCAGTCACTAGGTCCCCCCGTGTGGTTCTGGGATTTTTGCTCACCGTTCTTGTGATCATTTTGACCCCACGGGGTGAGATCTTGCGTGGAGCCCCTGATCGAGGGAGATTATCAGTGGTCTTGTATGTCTTCCATTTTCTAATTATTGCTCCCACAGTTGATTTCTTCACACCAAGCTGCTTGCCTATTGCAGATTCAGTCTTCCCAGCCTGGTGCAGGTCTACAATTTTGTTTCTGGTGTCCTTCCACAGCTCTTTGGTCTTCACCATAGTGGAGTTTGGAGTGTGACTGTTTGAGGTTGTGGACAGGTGTCTTTTATACTGATAACAATGTCAAACAGGAGCCATTACTACAGGTAATGAGTGGAGGACAGAGGAGCCTCTTAAAGAAGAAGTTACAGGTCTGTGAGAGCCAGAAATCCTGCTTGTTTGTAGGTGACCAAATACTTATTTTACACCATAATTTGCAAATAAATTCTTTAAAAATCAGACAATGTGATTTTCTGGATTTGTTTTCTCATTTTGTCTCTCATAGTTGAGGTCTACCTATGATGACAATTACAGGCCGGCCTCATCTTTTTAAGTGGGAGAACTTGCACAATTGGTGGCTGACCAAATACTTTTTTTTCCCCACTGTGTGTGTGTGTGTATTCAGCCAGATATTGTGGTCTCCAAAGGTTTAGCCCACACACACTATTGCAATGAAAAATCCTAGGAGTGATCCTATGGAATTGGTAAGAGACAACTACCGTTCTAGTGTATTGTGTAAGCTTACACTGACTGTATTTCCGGTCATTTCACGTCAGTCTGAATTATCGTCATTATCTAGTAATAATGCATCATAAGATAGATAGATATATATATATATATATATATATATATATATATTATTATTATTATTATTATTATTATTATTATTATTATATATATATATATTTTTTTTTTTTAGTTAATCTAATAATTCCCTTTTAGCCAGATCTCTTCTGATTTATTTTCCATCTCCTTGTTCTTTATTCTTTGTGAGTTTTAGATTTCCTCAAAGGCCGAGGTGTTGAAAGTTGACCTATGATTTTCAATAAGTCTATCCCATTAGGCCTTTGTAAAGTATACTACAGTATTGACTATACTGAACGTGATGACAAGGCCAAGTAAACTAAACCGTTTTTGTAGAAATGTTAAAAATACTTTTTTTTTTTTTTTTTTTTTTTTCCCCCACCTCACTAATAGCACAATTTCCTTTGCAGCTATAGCAAGCGTTTCACATTCTGATTCCATATGAGAAAAGCCTATTCAACTGCCATCACTGTGTAATAGAGCACATTCAGATGGATGTCATGGCTCGCAACATCTGTACTCGTGGTGTGCTCATTCCAAATGCATCTACAGGCTTTAATTGATGTGTATAGCTTGTATAGCTCCCACATATTCCACAGCGCTTTACAGAAACTGTCAGTCACTGTCCCATATAGGTCTTACAGTCTACGTTCCCTATCAGTATGTCTTTGGAGTGTGGAAGGAAACCGGAGTACCCGGAGGAAACCCACACAAACACTGGGAGAACATACAAACTCCTTGCAGATATTGTCCTTGGTCAGATTCAAACCAGTGAGCCACCGCACTGCCATAATAAAGAGTTGCAGGATTTCAGAGAAAGGAGCCACCATGATACCATATGGCAAAATTGTGCCACAGAAAACATCTACCATTTGTTTTTTTGTTTTGTTTTTTTAAACTGGGAATCTTTGGGTATTATATTTGTATATATCTGGTGGATGCGTGGAACATTGTAATAAAGCTAGATGTGAACAGAGCCTAAGGTTTTGGATGTTGTGCACTGTTCTACTTCCTAACATTGGGTAGCAGGGCATAGATACCAGGGATTTATTGTTTGCCAGATTTGTAGTCTGCAAAGAATGTTTCCCCTAAAATGAGGATAATGGTCTTCCATCTCATTGCATATTTGCCTTTTTCTGGATCAACATTGCAAGATAACAGGCTGAACTAGATAGTTTGTGAGGCTGAAAATCAGACCTCCGTCTGCTACTTCAATACTGCTGCTTTGGTGGTGTCCGCTGGTCTCTGCTCACTTCATGAAGCCTTGATGTGCCGTACATACATACATATTTGCTGCAGCTGGTAGCTGGTCAACATGAGTTATGTTTGCATCAGCCATTTTGCTTTGTGGGCATGTACAATACGTTTATTGAGAGGGATTGAAGTAGTGAGTGTAGGTTTGTTTTGTTTTATCCTGTTCTTTACTTTATTGTAAGTTCTGGAAACCTTTTAACAACATATAGAAAACTTTCTTCTTCTATTATTATTATTATTATTAATTATTTTTATTTTTTTTATTATTGTACGTTCTTTCAGATCTGTCCATATGAGTTCTGATTTTGGATAGAACATAATCTCTATCTTTGCACTAGAAAGATCTTTGCTGTCACAGGCCATTGATAAATAGCTTTTTGCTTGGTATAATAAATGCTTTCCTCTTGCTTTTCAGCAGTGACACCTATGCTTGGTATTGAGTGTTGGTTATTTTTTCTCTCTCTCCGCATTGCTGGCCTTGCGGTGTTGTTTTACTTCATTGATTGCTGAAATGACATTTCCTGCCTGTTGGCAGAGGAGAGGCGCGCTCAATGGTAGCTATTGTTCTCTTCTTGTTAAAACTCTTTAACTAATGGTTTGGTGAGAGTGCCAGCTGAATAAAAGTGACAATGCTGTCATCAGCTAAGAGCCAAATATAAGAGGCGGTGGAATATGAGCAAGTGTAATCTCCAGCGCGGGATAGTGTTAGAGTCTCATTTTGTTGTATCCATATGAAATTTCGCAACTCTATTTATAACCCCCTTTTGTGTCTGTTCATATCTAGAGCTAATGTGCTGTCAATGTAGGTTATATTCTCTGTAGGTGTTGTAGTCAGAGGCAGAAGGAAAAAGCAGGGATTTTCAAGGGCTTTCTGCCATGATTTTTGTTTTTTGTGACAGTAGTAGTGACCGAGTTGCCACTTTTTTTTACTAATAATTTTAACTAGGTAAGTCCAAAAGTGGAAGTACCCTTTAAAAACCTCCATCTAGCCAAAATTGAGAACTTCCCGGTGTTCCTGAATCCTCATGTGCAGATGTTGTTTCCTGCTTATTTATTTGATATTATTATTTTGCTTACTTCTATAGCCTCATCATATTCCACAGCGCTTTACAGACATTGTCAGTCACTGTCCCATATAGGGCTCACAATCTACATTCCCTATCAGTATGTCTTTGGAGTGTGGGAGGAAACCGGAGTACCCGGAGGAAACCCACACAAACACGGGGAGAACATACAAACTCCTTGTAGATGTTGTCTTTGGTCGGGTTCGAACCCAGGACTCCAGCACTACAAGGCTGCAGTGCTAACCACTGACCCACCGTGCTGCCCATAGATCTCTCCTGCCCCCTAAGGCCCTGTTCACATGTGTTGCCCTTGACACTGAATTTCTGATCCTTTGGCAATTTGCTTGCCATATCAAAAGGCTTAATAAAACCATCTATATTTGTTTGATTTGCAGTATGGAAAGTGAACAAAGCTGAGCTGAGGACCAGGAAGTGTTGTTTTTTTTTTTTTGTTTTTTTTTTAAATATATTGAAGATGAGTGCTCTGCTTGGTCAACTAGTCCCCTTAGGCACTGGGTAGACCTTACTTTCTCCTCATGGGTCTTTGCTATTTTAGCTCACATTTTTCACCAGACCTGCAATGAAAGATAAAGGAACCTCCAACACGGATGGGATCAGAGGTAAAGAGGTTGTAGTTGCACTTGGGCTCTGTGGCCTGACGAAGCCAAGCCCTCTGTTACAAGATAACACAGCAGTATTCTATTGTCATGCACCATTGTATTCTTTCACAGGTGTAACAGATGATATATTACTTTATTGTGGTAGTAGGTGCATGTCCATTGCTGATAGTTTGCGGTATGTTTTCTTATTTCTTTAGAGTTTAGAACCTACAATACCTTAAGCAGACCATCTGTACATTTGTTACAGTGTAGCAGTACGGTGCCCTAATGAATGTCTGGTAGACTCACAGGAACTATGCTATCGAAGAAGAGTATTTCATAGCATCAGGATCATGAAAGTGCTATGATAACTTGCACATTCCTCTTGAATTGTTATCCTCAAGTGACCCAAGGTTTTCTTTGGTATGTCTACACATATGGTACATAAAAAGAAATGAATTTCATAAACCCCAGAAATACTTGAGCACATTTTTATAAGCAAGCTAAGATATTCCAGGCTGCATTGTCTTCTGTATAAAGTTGTGGAATTTTGTAATTACAAAGTGACTCCTGAAAAGATAAAAAGTTCTTGTAATTGCAGCAATGTGCCGCTTTACCGCACATTTTACTATCTGTATTAATAAAAAGTGGTGCAGACAGTCCTGAAGCTTCAATATGGTAACAACAGAATGGTCAATTATTGTCTGGGAAAAGACTTTGATGTTGTAGCCCTATTTGGGGGGGGGTATGAGTATTATCCCTCCCATAACAGACTCTGGCACTGACCTGTGTGTATAATGGGACCTGAAGCCTTCGCTGAAGGGAAGAGTGGGAACATATATGAAATATATCAGTGCCTCCACCCAGGATAGAGCCTCTGTATTACAGGGAGGATCTCTTCCTGGGACTTACCCATGAAGTACAGTTAGTAGCCTTAACAAGGATCACTGTACTAATCTCACAGTCTGAAGAATACATACAGATACCACATAAGGTTATAACAGTAGCTTTATAAGAATCAACAGGGTAATAGTACATACATACAATATACTCAGAACACAGCAATACTACAACAACCAGCAAGTCCTCAACCGTCTTAGGTTATATACCCGGGTATATATATAGATATATAGCAAGAGTCCGGTGCACAATACCTCCAGGCAACAGAAGAGATGCAGGGGCCCCTGTGGATGACTGTGGATCCTGGGATTCTTCCAGGAGATGACAGACAGCCGATCAGGAGATGATGATGATGGTGAGATTCTTCACAGGCAGCAAACAGGGCGACGGTGACGGCAGTAGATGCAGGCCTGACTACCCTAACACTGAGTCCTTAACCTGCCAGCTAAACTACTAGTGCCACCGGGCCTCTAACTAGCTAGTTGGCCTTCGGAAGCCTAACCTATCACTGCCCTGAACTATATATATATATGGATCCCTAACTACGGTTACTAGCTAGGTCCTGTGAGTATATAGGGGGTAACACATACCTAACTATATACTGTGAAGTAAAGAGGAACAAGTGGCTCTTAGACTCCCCCAGACATAACATGTCTGTCTCAGCAGCTCTGCTCACATCTCTCCCCCCAGCAGTTCTGCCTCACATGTGTCTGACTCACTGTATTTACAAAACAAAACTTGCACTGAATGCCTGGGGTCTCTGAAGCCAAACTGCAGGGGCAAAGAAGCCAGATACATTATATACTAGTAGAAATGGGAGTTCCCTACACTCTCCCTCTGGTGAAATCTTTACGTCACGTCAAAGACATACAAAGTCATAGTATACAGTCAACATTACCAATGACAATATCAATATGGTTGCTTTTGCATTTACAGAGTCACAACAGGTTAATAGGTATACATGCCAGCAGGAGCGAAAATTGGTAACATATTGACCAAAGTGGACACTGCACCCACCCAAGCATGGTATAAATGAGGCTGAGTAGTAAATCTGGGGTCCCCCAAACTATCATATGTCAGCATAGGTGGAGGGTGTCTAATTCTCTCTCCTCTCCGTACCTCTCTCTGAGGTAAACTAGCTTGTCCAGGCCCTAAACTAGGGTTGTCTGCCATGGGAGGGGATGGTGCTGGTGGCGTAGGAGAGCTAGATCCCTGCTCATCTGTAGACACAGATCTAGGTACGAATCCTGGAGTTTGAGGGTTCATAGGTCTCCCTGAAGGAGAAGATACTGGTGATCTAGGAACTTCAGGAGCCACAGTCCAATCACTCTCAGGAGTTTCAGGAAGGTCAGGTGGAATATCGGCTAAGGACTGTGGAGAATCGCAGGCTGAGCCATCATTGGAAATATCCATACCATCAATCTGAGGTACAGGCAACAAATGATTTCTATGCCAAGTCCTGATCCTCCCGTCCCGTCCTTTTATCTTGTAGACTGGTATTCCAGGCAACCGATCTACCACTGTAAAGAGTTCACTCCGCCATCGATCAGCCAGCTTATGTTTTGCAGATGCTCCCAAATTCCGTAGCAGAACATGGTCCCCAGGGTTCAATTCTCGGTATCTTACTCGAAGATCAAATCTCCTTTTATTTCCTTCATTCACTTTGGCCGCATTTTCCTCAGCCAGCTCATAAGCACTCTTAAGCGTTTCTTTCAAACGTGCCACATATCGGTAATGATCTCGATGATTGATACCATCGGTAGAGACTCCCAACAAGATGTCAATAGGTAGCCTAGGCTCTCTTCCAAACATCAGAAAGTATGGTGAATATCCTGTGCTCTCGTGCCTTGTACTATTATAGGCATGCACCATAGCCTCCACTTTTCGACTCCAGGATCGCTTATCCTCAATTCGTAAGGTACCAAGCATATCAAGTAAAGTCCTGTTAAATCTTTCAGGAAGGGCATCTCCCTCTGGATGGTAAGGCGTCGTCCGACTTTTGCGGATGTTCAACAACTGAAGTAACTCTTTGATCAGGTTACTCTCAAAATCACGGCCTTGATCAGAATGCAACCGGTGTGGTAAGCCATAATGGATAAAATACTTTTCCCAAAGCACTCTTACAACAGTGACTGCTTTTTGATCCTTAGTCGGAAAGGCTTGAGCATATCGTGTGAAGTGATCAGTCACCACCAATACATTTCCAAATCCTCTGGAGTCGTTGTCAATACAAAGGAAGTCTATGCAGACAAGATCCATGGGGCCCGAACTCTTCAAGTGTCCCACAAAGGCCGCTCGAACCGGGACAGTCTTCCTCTGCAAACATCTGCGACAGCACCTACACAGACGAGTCACGGTATCTCTCATTTTGGGCCAGTAGAATCGGTCTTGTATTAGGCCATAAGTCTTCTCAGGTCCCAAATGACCATGATAATCATGCAGACTTCGGAAAATCATCTTCTGAAAGCAGCTTGGAATAACTAGTTGGCGCCTTCCAGGGTGATCATGATACAGCACCACACGATAAAGTAGGCCATTGTCTATTTCAAACTTCTCCCAATCTCGTAGAAGTTGACTGCATTCAGAGGGTAGGGATGTCTTTAACATTTCTCTGTCTTGAGAACTCACTGCTTGATAAAGAGGTCCAATTAAAGGATCAGTCTTTTGACTCCAGATCATTCGCTTTGAAGATATAGAACAACTCTCAAAGGATCCTAAAGCGGCAGGGTAGGCAAACATGTCTGGTACAGCTTCGGGACCTCCACCAATAGTCAATAAGCCGAGTTTCAGAAAAGGCTACTCGGTCTTCAACTACAGCAGCCATGGCACACAAAGCTCCTACTCCAGGACTTGGCACTTCTTCCCATTCATCCACTACTTCCGGACTAGGTAATCCAGGCCGTCTTGATAGAGCATCTGCCCCAATGTTCTTAGGCCCCGATTTATACTTGAGTGTGAATTGGTAGTTGGATAAAGCCGCCAACCAGCGATGTCCTGTAGCATCGAGTTTAGCGGTTGACAAAACGTATGTCAGTGGATTGTTGTCTGTTCTTACTTCAAATGTGGCTCCGTATAAATAGTCATGTAATTTATCAACAATGGCCCACTTGAGCGCCAAAAACTCCAATTTATGTACTGGATAATTTTTCTCGCTGGGAGAAAGACTTCGACTTATGAAAGCTATGGGCCGTAACCCGGCCGGGTATTCTTGGTGCAGCACGCCACCTAATCCTTCAAAGCTGGCATCTACATGTAGCACATATGGCTTCTGTGCATCAGCATAAGCCAGAACGGGAGCTTCTGTCAATTTCTTCTTCAACAACTTAAATGCTTCTTCACAATCCGCAGTCCACCTATCGCCAAAAAGGCTTTTGGAAGACCCTTTCTTCTTTCCCGGATCTCCTGCATCGCTCTTCAACAGGTCGAGGAGGGCTCGAGCAATTTTTGAATATCCTTCCACAAATCGTCGATAGAATCCACAAAACCCCAAGAAAGATTGCAACTCCGTAATATTTTGCGGTCGGGGCCAATTCACCACAGCTTCAATCTTACCAGGATCGGTAGCAACTCCTTCAGCAGAAACAATATGACCTACATAAGTGACCGAAGATCTACAAAATTTGCATTTGTCAGCCGACAACTTCAGCCCCTCTTCTTTTAAGCGTTGGAGTACTCTCATGAGTCGTTCTTCATGTTCTTCCAGCGTCTTTCCAAACACAATAATGCCATCAAGATATACAAGGCATTCCCGGGGCACTAAATCACCTAACACTCTTTCCATCAACCTTTGGAACGTTGCTGGCGCACCTTTTGTACCTTGCGGCATACGAGTGAACTGAAAGAAACCCAAGGGGCATATGAAGGCTGTCTTTTCCTGATCCTCAGGTGCCATTGGGACTTGATAGTATCCCGATCTTAGGTCCAGCACTGTGAACCAACAGTTTCCATTCAGAGCTTCCAGAGCTTCTTCAATTCTCGGCAGTGTATACTGATCAGGTAAGGTTCTCCGGTTCAGAGTTCTGTAATCCACACATAGGCGAATTGCTCCAGATTTTTTTCTTACCACCACAATAGGTGAGGCATAGGGGCTCTTACTGTCCACAATGATCCCCTGACCTTTCATTTGCTGTAGAGTCTGTCTTAACTCATCAACATCCTTTGGAGCAACTCTCCGTGGTCGCTCCCGGAAGGGAGTAGAATCGGTCAATCGGAAAGTGTGTTGAGCACTTTTAGCACAACCTACATCCATATCATCCATGGAGAACACTTCCGATAATTCAGACAACTTCTGTGTCAGTCGCTGATTCCAGGCCTCTGGTAAATGTGGATCACTCAAGTCAAGATTGAGATTACGGATTGCATCTCGGATTTGAATCCTGCACACTTCAGCGTATGGATTTACTCCAAGCACAGGGTAGCAGTGGGCCACATTCTGGTATGGTCCAATTACGATCGGATGCGGTGAACAGTTCCTCACTGTCACACAGGTAGATAACTCCACTTTATTTCTCCAGTCCTTTCTCTCTGGGATCACCATCCAGCCATTCTGGTTAATCATTTCTTCAGGGGTTTCCATAAGGACATAACTCCCCCCTTCAAGCAAATCGGGAGCAATGCTGGAGGCTACTCTCAGAAGTCTCTCCCCGCCGGCAGGAACTTCCACGGTTCTCTCACCGATATGATATACCATTCCATGTCGATAGCCAGTAGACAGGGCATCACAGAGTTCTCTAAGATCAGAAGATATATTCACCGGCTGAGCTGCAGGGTTCCAATCTCTTCCAAGAAACTTCTGAAAAGCATAATGCACTGCGGGACAATTAGTGCCAAGTATCACAGGAGCTGCACAAGAATCCCCTGTATCAGGGCAGACAAGAGCCGTAATCTTCATGGGAGCGACACTCTGATCTTCTAATTCAGGGACAGCTATAACTACTTGCAGGCTGCCATCTACAGGATATGATCCTGAATTAAGCCCCCACAATTTCATTTGTCCCGTAGACTGAAGAGGTATATCCCTCAGATACTTTTGGTAGAACGAGCGATAAATCAGGGTCACTTGAGATCCTGTATCAAACAGGGCAGGAGCGGCATGACCATTGACAGTGACTTTGACAACGGACCAGGAGCCCGCGATAGCGCCTCTGGTCTTTACTCGGCCCGCCTTCCTTCGGTGTCTTTGATTCTGAATAGAGAAGACAGCACTGTGTCCCAATCCCTCACTGTCCTCCGTACACTGTCTGGCAGTATGGCCCGTCTGACCACATTTATAACAGGTTCTAGCATCCTTCCTCCGTTGAGTGGCAGTGGGTGGAGTGGCGGACTGTCTAAGTTCTGACCGCTCCGCTGGTTTGTCCTTGTTTGAATTAGGAACAACATCTTCTTTAGAGATGCTTTTCGCTTTCTTAGGGGTACTAAAACTAATGTCAGCTTCTTGTTTCTTCACTAACTTCATTAAGTCAGGAAATGGAAGGACTCTATCAGATAGTAAGACCTTGAGTACTTGAGCAAGAGGATGATGAGGTTGTAACCCTCTCACCAACTGACTGGTTCTCATAGCGTCTACCTCTGAAGTAGATATAGCTGCGTGGTACACCAGACGTGAAAGAAGTAGCTGTAAACGGTTAATAAAAGTAGAGACATTTTCCCCTTCTTTTTGACGAACCATTCGGTAGTCAGCAACCATCTGGGCAAGGTCATAGTATGGCTCAAAGTGATCAGACAGTACTTGTATATAGTCCAATGCACTCACTCCTTCATGAGAGTCTCTGTACAAGCGGATCAATTCTGCAGCAGGAGACCGCAAACTTTCACTGATACGCTGCCGCTTGCCTTCTTCAGAGCAAGACCATTCCTTCAGGCATTGGAGAGTATGTTCTTTCCATATCTCAAAGTTTTCCTCCCCTTGTGGTACTGGGACATTACCAGAGAATACTTTTAGTTTCTTGTAGTGAGTGGCCTGCAGGCCCTGAGCTAACATCTCAGTCAGCCTGGCTAAAGTGCTAATAGCACTGTCACTAGAGGAACTGCTAGCGACGGCCATACTGGGGGGGTAACTGGCTGAGCGGGGTTCTTCCTTTACCTGAACCAGGGGAGGAACAGGAGGTCGGTAATCCCATGTAGTAGCTAGTGGGAGGTTCCCCTCTGACCTATATCGCTTCTCCATATCATTGACTATTCCCACTTCTAAATCTCAGCAGTGCCTCCAAATGTAGCCCTATTTGGGGGGGGGGGGGGGTATGAGTATTATCCCTCCCGCAACAGACTCTGTTGCTGACCTGTGTGTATAATGGGACCTGAAGCCTTCGCTGAAGGGAAGAGTGGGAACATATATGAAATATATCAGTGCCTCCACCCAGGATAGAGCCTCTGTATTACAGGGAGGATCTCTTCCTGGGACTTACCCATAAAGTACAGTTAGTAGCCTTAACAAGGATCACTGTACTAATCTCACAGTCTGAAGAATACATACAGATACCACATAAGGTTATAACAGTAGCTTTATAAGAATCAACAGGGTAATAGTACATACATACA
This sequence comes from Leptodactylus fallax, assembly GCA_947044405.1. Classification (NCBI taxonomy): domain Eukaryota; kingdom Metazoa; phylum Chordata; class Amphibia; order Anura; family Leptodactylidae; genus Leptodactylus; species Leptodactylus fallax. The sequence continues at coordinate 1,846,383 of CAMRHE010000374.1, read as the reverse complement.
ATATACTCAGAACACAGCAATACTACAACAACCAGCAAGTCCTCAACCGTCTTAGGTTATATACCCGGGTATATATATAGATATATAGCAAGAGTCCGGTGCACAATACCTCCAGGCAACAGAAGAGATGCAGGGGCCCCTGTGGATGACTGTGGATCCTGGGATTCTTCCAGGAGATGACAGACAGCCGATCAGGAGATGATGATGATGGTGAGATTCTTCACAGGCAGCAAACAGGGCGACGGTGACGGCAGTAGATGCAGGCCTGACTACCCTAACACTGAGTCCTTAACCTGCCAGCTAAACTACTAGTGCCACCGGGCCTCTAACTAGCTAGTTGGCCTTCGGAAGCCTAACCTATCACTGCCCTGAACTATATATATATAGGATCCCTGACTACGGTTACTAGCTAGGTCCTGTGAGTATATAGGGGGTAACACATACCTAACTATATACTGTGAAGTAAAGAGGAACAAGTGGCTCTTAGACTCCCCCAGACATAACATGTCTGTCTCAGCAGCTCTGCTCACATATCTCCCCCCAGCAGCTCTGCCTCACATGTGTCTGACTCACTGTATTTACAAAACAAAACTTGCACTGAATGCCTGCGGTCTCTGAAGCCAAACTGCAGGGGCAAAGAAGCCAGATACATTATATACTAGTAGAAATGGCAGTTCCCTACAATGTCATAAATATATTGTAGCGCTGTCTAATGGCAGCATTTCTGAGCATTCAACCGCTAAAATGAATAATATTAACACTGGATTGGGAACTCTTCAATATAGATTATTTAAAATTAATAATCTGACAATGGTGGTCAAATTTTTGGGGGCAACTTTATCTTTTTATAATTTATACCTGCATAACTAATAAAAATCTCAATAGTTATGGTTTGAGTCGACTGGCCCACCAGAGTACCAGAAAATTCTCCAATGGGCCCAGATTCTAGCACAATAATGGTCCAGCAGAAGACACCAACATTTGAAGGATACAACCTTGGGGTTGTTGGAGGGTGGGCCCCTGAATCTTTTTATCTTTAGGGCAAAGGAACTATCGTCCAAACAAGTAGGTAAGGACAGTAACAGTAAGCTTTTATTTTATCAATGTGTATATCGAGAAGACTGTCAATCAGACTGTGTGGGTGGAGTAATCAGGACTCTCTCACTGTCTCTCCTAGGAGTTCTCTCAAATTTACTCATGATTTTCACCCAGAAAGCCTGCTCCAAACCACATGTACCTATATATTACAGAGTGTCTCTTCCAAGGATCTTAGAATCCTTAAAAAAAAAAAAACTAAATGCAATATAAATAGAGAAGTTATTTACAACAGGTCAAAAAATAAACAATCTGGAAACTTGTGGGGCTTGAGGGAGGGATCAGTAATTCTTGCCGTTATCTGTTTGCTATCAGGTGGTGATTTGTGACCCTCACAGTTCATACATACAGTGGGGGAAAAAAAAGTATTTAGTCAGCCACCAATTGTGCAAGTTCTCCCACTTAGAAAGATGAGAGAGGCCTGTAATTGTCATCATAGGTAGACCTCAACTATGAGAGACAAAATGAGAAAACAAATCCAGAAAATCACGTCTGATTTTTAAAGAATTTATTTGCAAATTATGGTGGAAAATAAGTATTTGGTCACCTACAAACAAGCAAGATTTCTGGCTCTCACAGACCTGTAACTTCTTCTTTAAGAGGCTCCTCTGTCCTCCACTCATTACCTGTAGTAATGGCTCCTGTTTGACATTGTTATCAGTATAAAAGACCCCTGTCCACAACCTCAAACAGTCACACTCCAAACTCCACTATGGTGAAGACCAAAGAGCTGTGGAAGGACACCAGAAACAAAATTGTAGACCTACACCAGGCTGGTAAGACTGAGTCAGCAATAGGCAAGCAGCTTGGTGTGAAGAAATCAACTGTGGGAGCAATAATTAGAAAATGGAAGACATACAAGACCACTGATAATCTCCCTCGATCAGGGACTCCACGCAAGATCTCACCCTGTGGGGTCAAAATGATCACAAGAACGGTGAGCAAAAATCCCAGAACCACACGGGGGGACCTAGTGACTGACCTGCAGAAAGCTGGGACTAATGTAACAAAGGCTACCGTCAGTAACACACTACGCCGCCAGGGACTCAGATCCTGCAGTGCCAGACGTGTCCCCCTGCTTAAGCCAGTACATATCCGGGCCCGTCTGAAGTTTGCTAGAGAGCATTTGGATGTTCCAGAAGAGTATTGGTAGAATGTCATATGGTCAGATGAAACCAAAGTAGAACTGTTTGGTAGAAACACAACTCGTTGTGTTTGGTGGAGAGTGAATGCTGAATTGCATCCAAAGAACACCATACCTACTGTGAAGCATGGGGGTGGCAACATCATGCTTTGGGGCTATTTCTCTGCAAAGGGACCAGGACAACTGATCCGTGCACATGAAAGAATGAATGGGGCCATGTATCGTGAAATTTTGAGTGCAAACCTCCTTCCATCAGCAAGGGCATTGAAGATGAAACGTGGCTGGGTCTTTGAGCATGACAATGATCCCAAGCACACTGTCAGGGCAACGAAGGAGCGGCTTTGTAAGAAGCATTTCAAGGTCCTGGAGTGGCCTAGCCAGTCTCCAGATCTCAACCCCATAGAAAACCTTTGGAGGGAGTTGAAAGTCCGTGTTGCCCAGTGACAGCCCCAAAACATCACTGCTCTAGAGGAGATCTACATGGAGGAATGGGCCAACATACCAGCAACAGTGTGTGCCAACCTTGTGAAGACTTACAGAAAACGTTTGACCTCTGTCATTGCCAACAAAGGATATGTAACAAAGTATTGAGATGAACGTTTGTTATTGACCAAATACTTATTTTCCACCATAATTTGCAAATAAATTCTTTAAAAATCAGACAATGTGATTTTCTGGATTTGTTTTCTCATTTTGTCTCTCATAGTTGAGGGCTACCTATGATGACAATTACAGGCCGGCCTCATCTTTTTAAGTGGGAGAACTAGCACAATTGGTGGCTGACTAAATACTTTTTTTTTCTCCACTGTAGTGTGACATGAAACTGGCATGAATATTAAGTCCAAATTGCAGAGTTTGAAATTTAGCATTAACTTATATTCCTATTCTTTCCTCTCCCTCTGTGTCTTTAAAATGTCCCATTAAAACCACAACCCGCAATTCTTCAATAGAGTGGTCTTCTACGGAGAAATGTGCAGCCACTGGGAGATCTGTTCTGCTGTTATTAATGGTGAATCTGTGTGAGTTTGTGCACTTATGAGTCTCTGCCCTGTTTCTCCCACATAGAGGCCTGTGTTGGGATATTGCACACACATTATGAGATACACCACATTGGAAGACCTGCAGTAAAATGTCCCCTAATTCTGTTCACCTGTTGTGACCCAGGGTTGGGTGGAAAATCTAAAACCCCTTGTCAGAGATACTCCAAGCTACAGTCATATGAAAAAGTTTGGGCACCCCTATTAATCTTAATCATTTTTAGTTCTAAATATTTGGGTGTGCAACAGCCATTTCAATTTGATATATCTAATAACTGATGGACACAGTAATATTTAAGGATTGAAATGAGGTTTATTGTACTAACAGAAAATGTGCAATATGCATTAAACCAAAATTTGACCGGTGCAAAAATTTGGGTACCCTTATCATTTTATTGATTTGAATACTCCTAACTACTTTTTACTGACTTACTGAAGCACAAAATTGGTTTTGTAACCTCACTGAGCTTTGAACTTCATAGCCAGGTGTATCCAATCATGAAAAAAGGTATTTAAGGTGGCCAATTGCAAGTTGTTCTCCTATTTGAATCTCCTCTGAAGAGTGGCATCATGGGCTCCTCAAAACAACTCTCAAATGATCTGAAAACAAAGATTGTTCAACATAGTTGTTCAGGGGAAGGATACAAAAAGTTGTCTCCGAAACTTAACCTGTCAGTTTCCACTGTGAGGAACATAGTAAGGAAATGGAAGACCACAGGGACGGTTCTTGTTAAGCCCAGAAGTGGCAGGCCAAGAAAAATATCAGAAAGGCAGAGAAGAAGAATGGTGAGAACAGTCAAGGACAATCCACAGACCACCTCCAAAGAGCTGCAGCATCATCTTGCTGCAGATGGTGTCACTGTGCATCGGTCAACAATACAGCACACTTTGCACAAGGAGAAGCTGTATGGGAGAGTGATGCGAAAGAAGCCGTTTCTGAAAGCATGCCACAAACAGAGTCGCCTGAGGTATGCAAAAGCACATCTGGACAAGCCAGCTTCATTTTGGAAGAAGGTCCTGTGGACTGATGAAACAAAGATTGAGTTGTTTGGTCATACAAAAAGGCATTATGCATGGCGTCAAAAAAACAAAGCATTCCAAGAAAAACACTTGCTACCCACTGTAAAATTTGGTGGAGGTTCCATCATGCTTTGGGGCTGTGTGGCCAATGTCGGCACCGAGAATCTTGTTAAAAGTTGAGGGTCGCATGGATTCAACTCAGTATCAGCAGATTCTTGAGAATAATGTACAAGAATCAGTGACGAATTTGAAGTTATGCCGGGGATGGATATTTCAGCAAGACAATGATCCAAAACACAGCTCCAAATCTACTCAGGCATTCATGCAGAGGAACAATTACAATGTTCTGGAATGGCCATCCCAGTCCCCAGACCTGAATATCATTGAACATCTGTGGGATAATTTGAAGCGGGCTGTCCATGCTCGGCGACCATCAAACTTAACTGAACTGGAATTGTTTTGTAAAGAGGAATGGTCAAAAATACCTTCATCCAGGATCCAGGAACTGATTAAAAGCTACAGGAAGCGACTAGAGGCTGTTATTTTTGCAAAAGGAGGATCTACTAAATATTAATGTCACTTTTCTGTTGAGGTGCCCATACTTTTGCACCGGTCAAATTTTGGTTTAATGCATATTGCACATTTTCTGTTAGTACAATAAACCTCATTTCAATCCTGAAATATTACTGTGTCCATCAGTTATTAGATATATCAAATTGAAATGGCTGTTGCAAACACCCAAATATTTAGAACTAAAAATGATTAAGATTAATAGGGGTGCCCAAACTTTTTCATATGACTGTATATCCAGGACAACACTGACAGTCTTAACAAACTGAATACCTGATGGAGTTGCAGCATGTCGGGTACTCCTAGAAAAACAAAACCTCCCAACAAAACCAGTAATGCAGCTCATACAATTCATCCTTAGCCACAACTATTTTACTTTTGGAGAGGATCTATATCTACAGCGAATAGGAACTTCAATGGGGACCTGATGTGCATCCCACTATGCAAATCTGTTTATGGCAGAACTGGAAGGAACATATTTATCAACATGCACCACCAAACCTATGATTTACCTTCATTATATCGATGATATCCTTGTCATCTGGACTGCAGGTGAGGAGGCCCTACTTCAATTCCATAATGACTTCAATGACTTTCACCCTACCATTAACCTTTAAACTTAGCTATTCAGAAAGTGAAATCCACTTTCTGGTTACCACTATATACATCAAAGACCACCGGCTACTCACATCAATATACCACAAACCCACAGACAGAACGGCCTACCTGAGAAACGACAGCTTCCACCCCAAGCACACAAGACATTCTATTATTTACAGCCAGGCTATACGATACAATCGTATTTACTCCGACAAAACAGACCTGGACAAGCACCTCCTGGATCTGAGGACGACATTTCTCCGATTGGGATACAAACCAAAAGTGACAGACAACCAATTAAACAAAGCGGCAGCCATTAACAGAGACAATCTGTTCACATATAAAGAGACCCAGAATGAAGCCCGAGTGCCCCTAGTTGTCACCTACAACCCACAGCTGGAGATCCTACGAAGGATAGCCAAGGAGCTCCAACCTGTGCTACATAGGGACAACAGACTCAAGGACATATTTCCAGTCCCGCCTCTCCCCTCCTTTCCTTTTGGCAACCACCAAAGCTAGGGCGTATTATTTTCCGGAGTGCACCAAAGGCTCCAACTGAAAATGGCACCTCACTTTGCCTGCAAAACAGGTGCAAGACCTGCAGGCGCATCCACATCGCTGACAGTGTACCTATCCCACAGTCACAACAGGTGCACAGGATTAGGGGGACATTTTCCTGCTGGTCTTCCAATGTGGTAAACCTCATAATGTGTGTGCAATGTCCCACCACAGGCCTCTATGTGGGGGAAACAGGGCAGAGACTCAGTCAGCGCATGAACTCACACAGATCCACCATTAATAACAGCACAACAGAACTCCCAGTGGTCGCACATTTCTCCGGAGAAGACCAATCTATTGAAGATTTGCGGGTTGTGGTTTTAATGGGACATTTTAAGACTCAGAGGGAAAGAAAGGAATGGGTATATAAGTTTATGCAAAAATTTAAAACTCTGCAGTTTGGACTTAATATTTCTTCTAGTTTCATGTCGCACTATGTATGAACTGTGAGGGTCACAAATCACCACCTGATTGCAAACCGATAACAGCAAGAATTACTAATCCCTCTGTCACGCCCCACAAGTTTCCAGATTGTTTTTGTTTATTTTTTAACCTCTTGTAAATAACTTCTCAACTTATATTGCATTTGTTATTTTTAAAGCTTCTAAGATCCTTTGAAGGTCCATGTCTTTAGTGTATAAAAAGTCTGTGAATTTTCAGTTTCTTGTATAACACCATGTCTGAAGAAGAGAGCTAGTACTCTCGAAAGCTTGCCATCAAATATACTCAGTTAGCCTCTAAAAGGTATCGCCTGATTTCTTCCACTATTTTATATGGCTAACACGGTACATTATATTACTAAGAGCGTCTCATCCTCTATGATATCTGGCCCTGAGATAGGGTAACAGGATGTTTTCACTTTTTCATTGATGCTCCTTGAAGTGACACATTATGATAGTGCGGTCCTCAGACCTATAAAGGTTGTGCACCCCTGGCCTGCAGTACTCATGAGAAACTCTTCATAGTAACCTTCCTCCTTGCATCTATGTAAAGAATACAAGACGCCTCTTTGATTCTCCGGTATTTTCGGTCTGGTCTATGAAGCCGGCAATGATTTCCATAGCTATATTATTGGCAGTGTATCTGGCGGTCTTCCATAACCTACCAAATCATTGGTCTGCAGTCTAAGACAAAAGTGTGATATTATGTGTAAAATATAAATTTGCACGTTTCCTAACTCAAAGTATAAAGTATTATTAGTACTGGAAAGATTTTTGGAAGCACGCATTGTATTCAGATATCGTATCAGGCCATTTTTATGTGGAAAACGGATTTAGTGTCTGTTTAATAGTGAAATTAGGATAGAATCTGATGGTATAGGTTACTGTATATTCTGTTGTAGCTTCTGGTTTATGTACATAAAAGGGATTATATAGGCAGATGAGCGTCAGCCTTGCCAAGGCATGTGCATACAACATAGTATGGTGGGTCAATAGGTGTGAAAGTAGTTCTAGTCACTTCCCTTGGCACAGCTATACACTTGGCTTGGCATGCATGGACTAGAATGCTGGAACAAAGTGCTTGGAAAGAAAGAGGTTAAAGATAATTACAATCACATGAATAGGAGTAACTAACTTTTGCTGTATGTCTCCATTATATATAAGGGTCCCTTTACATTACATCAAATGGTCACCTTGAAGATAGTGGGGCAGATTTTTGAGGTTCTTACGCCATTTTTCTGGCATAAAAATGTTGCAAACTTTGGTTTTGTGACTATTTAAATGACACTTGCATAAAAAATGGTTGCAAATGCCTTTTTACGCCACTGTCATCCCTTTCCAAAAAGGGTGTGGAAGTGTATCCATCGGCCCTGGCAGATTTATCGCCATTTACCCCAGATTTTGGCGCATGGACTGCCAGAGGATGTGCCTTTAAATTTTTCCTTCTCGAAGCAACCCTTTTTAAATTTTCGTTTTTTACTCTCCACCTTCCGTTTATCCGTTCATAGAGCCGAAGGCTCTCGTCTGAGGGCTCAACTTTTGCAGGTCAAATTGTGCTTCATAATGGTACGATTTAACCCCTTAATGACGCAAGGTAGTTTTTACGTTAATGCTTTGCAACTTTTTTCCTATCTTCCCTCCCCGTCTTCCAAAATTCTACATAGCTATGTGAGGGCTTATTCTTTGCGTGACGAGTTATACTTTCATTTGCCACTATTTTGGAGTTCATATAATGTGTTTCACTAGCTTTTAATTAAGTTCTTTGGGGGTCCATGTGAAATAACACACAATTGTATCAAAATGTTTAGCATTTTGTTTTTACGGCATTCACTTTGCAGTGCAAATGACATGGCAGCCATGCTCGGCGGGTCATTATGATTACGGCAATACCATGTTTATGTTGGGTTTTTATTATGTTTTACCGCTTTAACAAATAAAACATTTTTTGAAAATGAACGATTTTCATGGGGTCACCATATTCTGATGCCTTTTAACTTTTTTACTATACTGTTGACATAAATATGTCAGGGCTCTTTATTTGTGGGACAAGTTGTACTTTCTATTGGTACCAATGTTTGGTATGTATGACTTTCTATTCACTTTTATTGTTTTTTGGGGAAAGCAACGTAACCAAAATACGTTAATTTGCACAATGTGATATATATATATATATATATATATATATATATATATATATATATATGTGTGTGTGTGTGGGTGGGATTAATAACATTATTTTTGGATAGTGGGGATTATACGCACGTGGGGATACCTAACATGTTTGTTTTGTTTTTTGTTTTCATTATGTATTTTTTAAATATAAAGGTGGGTTTTGTTTTACTTTTAATTATTTGTTTATTTTTGTGTATTTTTTTACTATGTGTTTTTGTGTTTTTTTTCACTTTTTCCTTGCACCATAAGGGGACTTGAAGCTGGGATCTCAGATCCCCTGTGTAATGTCCTGCTATTCACTTTATGGGAAAATATTTTTTCTGATTCTGCAGAGAAACCTAATATGTAGGTGTTTTTACTTTTATATATGATCAAGGGAAAAGAGGGGTATCTTCTCATACATGTTCCTGCCTGATAACCCAGCCACAATAAGGAAATCATGGTTGGGTTTTGGTCAAGTGTCAGACCATTCATGTTTGTATCCATTATTCATGGTTGTATCCAAATAAAGTGGTTTTCTCAGGAACATATGTCAAGGTCTGAGCCTCAATATAAGTGGTCATTCACACTACCGCTGGTGACCATCGGTGGTTTTCGTTGCTTTTGTCTGTTACTAAATTTTAGCAACATACACTAGCAGAACCGTCACAAATCCATAAAAAATTCCATTGATTTCAATTGGATTTTATCTGGTGTCCATTAGTGACCGTTAGTGTCCGTTTACACCAAATCCATCACATATGCCATCACTTTTGTGTCCGAGAAAAATAATGGACATCAAGCGTCCGTTATCTTGTAACATTAAAGTCTATGGGTAACGGTCGGGCGTCCGTTATACTGTCTGTTATTACTGTCTTTTTTTTTTTTTTTTCTGCACATGCTCAGAAACCAGAAGAAAAAAAAAAAGTATAAAAATGGACACTAACGGACAATAACTGACACTAACTGATGCTAATGTGTCCATTAAAAGGATGAGTAAAAAAAAACGGACACATTAACATCAGTTAGTGTCCGTTAATATCTGTTATTATACGAGTCAGGTTTTTTTTTTTGTTTTTTTATTTTTAGCGGACCCTACCATAACGGACATCCAACGGTATTGGGAACCCACCCTAAATTAGGTGTATTCTCGGCCAGTACAGGGATTTTTTAAGAACAGCATAGAAACTTCCAGTCTTGATAAATTTCTCCCATGTTCTTCTTTTTAATTCCCAATAGGTAAAAAATTCTGTGCTGATAAATTGCTTACATGGAGTCTGTCAGATGATATGTCTACCAGGCAACTGCTAGAGACAAAGTCTTCAAAACGTGGTCGTTCAAATCTTTTTTTTTTTTTTTTTTTTTGCAGAGAAAATCAGCTTAAATCCAGTAAGGAGAATACATGGCAAATGCCCTAAGCGCAGTCCTAATCCCGTTTGTGCTCCAGATTTTTTTCATAAACCCTTCCTAGCGCCTTCTCATTGATTTTGATTTGAAAGTGTCAGGATTTGCTGACGCCGATGGTATCAACAATGAGATCCCAGTGCAGTATGATCCTGGATGTGGACAACAGGCTCCCAGACATACAAGTCAGTAAGAGCTGAGCTGCAGTAGCGTAGCATGGTCGCTACAGAGTGGTTAGAACTGCCTGCTTCCTACTCTGTACACTGTACTGACAGCAGCTGATCGTGGGGGTTCCAGGTGTCGGACCCCACAATCTGATATTCATGGCCTGTCCAATTTTTGTCCTCCCCTTTAGGACCTGAACTGGCCTGCATCCCTAAGGGATTAAATTCATTCTTGTCACTATTCTCTATCAGACACTCCATCACCCCAGGGAGTGAGGTCATTTATGGCTAGACTAAGCAATAGCAGTCGCTGACCATTGTTTGCGAGTTTTGTTTTATAATTATTATTATTATTATCATCTACCACTTCATTTCAATGACTTTTTTTTTAATACTATAAAGAGGAAACACCATAGACAGAGTTACAACAAAATCCATCAGATAAGAGACAATACTCTGCTACTACTACACCCATGTCAGCCATGTGCCTTGGAAAATGACTGGATTCCTTTCCATCATTGTCGTTGTTGATTTTCCGATATTTGTGTCTAATTCTCTGTACATCTACACAAAGCAACAACAATGGATACTTGGCAATATTTCTACTTGATAACCATCTATAGGTTTTGAATGGGGAAAAAAGTAGAATTACTTTTTTTCCTCTCCTGACTGGACATACATACAGCATGGCTATATTATATACATGATGTAATACATGGCGACTAGTAGGATGTTTCTGTGCTAGGGCTGGGGGAAAAATAACCAAAACTGAATGTCAACCAGGATAACAGGGATTTTATACACTTTGGTTTTTTTGGTTCAGTTATTACAATATTTTCGAGGTTTTACATGCAGTTTCGTTTGGCCCCAAAATGTCTGAATCGCAACTGCTATTATTATATTTTGGGATCTTCAGACCCCAGGGTATAATAAGCGGTTCCAAGAGAGCAGCTCCTATTACTAGAATAGGAGTGGTGCAGCACACACACCCCCCTCCACTGCAGTCAGGGCTGCTTTAACCATAGGCCCAATGGTGCATTTGCACCGGGTCCTATGGTAGTGGGGGGCCCCGTTGGGATAGCGGGACAGTCCTGCATACATTCTCCCGCTGTTCCGGGCTGCCCCAGTTAAATACAATAATGAAGCAGGTAGCCGTTTGCTCCCTGCTTCAACCTTCTTCACCGGGAGCTGCAGGCACAATGTTATGACGTCACTTACATCGCGTCTGCAGCTCCCTGAAGACCCCGGACCTGAGACATCAAGGGAGAGAGAAGAGGTGAGTATTACTGTGTTTTTTTAATTTATTTATTTATTTTTGTATGGTAGGATAGGGACATTAAACTGTGGGGACAACTGCAGAGCTATGAAGATGAACTTGGATTCATTTTAAAGATCAGAATCTCCGCTTTAAACTGATACCCAAATCATCATGATAGCCCTTACAGATCCAGAGATCGATTCCCTGGTGAAAAGGATGTTTGGCATTGAGATCCCAATGCAGATCTCAATTCCAGACAGTGTTTTTAACAGTGAATCGCTCCAAATCTGTAAGGGCTATCATGATGATCTTGTTATCATCTTTAAAATTAATCCAAGCTATAAAATGTCCTCCCCTCTCCTGCCTCAGGCAGATTATTAGAGCTGCTGAAGGAGGAAGTGGGGAGAAGGAGCAGAGCTACAGACTGCACAGACAATGATAAATCATCATCGTCTGTGCATAACCTGTATGTGACCCCATGGGAAGGGGGGGCCCACTTATAAAACCTTTGCACTGGGCCCACCAATGTGTTAAAACGACCCTGACTGCAGTAGCTTCCAGCTGACCTGTATAGTGTCTGGGGTTGGACCTCCAGCAGTTCACATACTGATGACCTATCCTACTAATTTTAACGTATGAATATGATATTATTTGGCCAAACTTCTGCAATCCAGAAGTCTGACATATTCATAAGCTGTAGGCTCCCCTGTTCCCTAGTTGCTTATTTATGGCATAATTGATAGAACCTGCCATAAGTATTTGAGTGGGCTAAGACCTGCTGGAATTTCATCCGTCTACCCCTTTTTTTGAGGTGTCTGATCATGTAAAACCCTTGAAATCCTATATTGGCTGCAGCATGTTGACATAATTTCATGACATGATCCCTGTAAACAAACACCAGCAGAGATGCAGGGCTGAAAATTCCACAGATAAGTAATATTCATTGATATTTTGCTATGCCCAGTTTGTCTGGTCTGTGACAACCCCTTTAAAGAGGACCTTTCACCACCTCCACCAAGTCCAGCTCTTTATATTAATAAATAGTTGCTGCTCCGTTGATTCTGGCACAGTTGGAATTTTTTCTCTAGCCCCCACCGTTCCCGAGCAATCAATGCTGTTAGTTTAGGTGCTTGATATGCTATTTAGGCTCTGTACTGTCAGGAGGGCGGTGTCAGGCAGGAGCAAACAAGGGGTATGATTCTGAGCTCTGACACTGGCTGCCTCTGATTGGAGCTCTAAATCACGCCCCCTGCCTGACACCTCCCTTCTGACATTACAGAGCCTAAATAGCACATCAGACATAAAAACTAACTGCATTTGTTGCACAGGAATGGTGGAGGCTAGAGAGAAAATTCCAACTGTGCTGGAATCAGTGGAGCAGCGCCTATTAACAGATATTAAGAACTAGATTTGGCCGAGATGGTGAAAAGTCCCCTGTAAAGAGGACCTGTGACCAGGTCTGAAAAGCCCAATGACCTACATCATCTAGTGTCACCCTGAGCATGCTGGTGTTTAGTTTATCTGAAACAGTTCAGTCGTTCCACAGATATAAGCCCCGGTGATGCTGATGTTAAATGTTGATGATATTGATTTAATGTTGATAGGATGTACTAGCCAAGTGGGCGGTAACACTGCATGACATAGGCCCTGAGAGAAACCACAGTGTTACCGCCCACTTTACTAGTATAACATAATTTGCATTAACACTAAAAAGACATATCTTTGGAATGGCTGAAACACCAAAATGCTAAGGGTAGTGTATAATATCATTGGGCTTGTTAGACCTGGTGACATGTCCTCTTTAAGGGCCACACTTTAGGCCCCCGTTCTTTTGCAAGCTGGTCACACTAAACTCATGTTCACAGACTGCAGCTGGGTCAGGTTTTTCGACTGCTGTTTTTAATTAGAAGACAACTGGAAGAGCCTGTGTGGCTGTAGTTTAACAGTACTACAGTTTTCAAAAACCACCGCAATTGGCTGCAATTTAGTTGCTGTCAGGTTGCATTTTCTCTCCATTGACTTCAGTAAAGAAAACACAACCAATGACAGATGCTTGTAAAGTTCACTTTTATTGTCACATGTTTTATTGGAATGTACAGTAGATTTGCATTGATGTACTTCTAGGAACATTTCTTAGATCTGCTATTCTATATACCTTATTAGCATGCATTTCTGCTGTTGTGTTGGGACAAGCTTGGCCATTGTTCCTTACCCTATATGACGGATATAGCAGATTTACAGATCACTTTTAGCTCCAAGTGTATGGCCCACAATTCAATGATCTTCAAAAGTTCATCCAGTTCTGAATGATGTAAACATTGGAGTTCTTGCTAGGCTATGTTACATATGGTCGTCCCTTTACATTCAGTGTATCCATAGTCCCCATGAACCTGATGGAGACCAATAAAGTGTCATTTTGTCTTCCGTTGAGTTGGTATTTGTTGGCATACCTTTCATATAGTGATGGCCACTGCCAAAAAATATACGCTGCTCAACTATAGCCGGTGTATGGTTCTGTATGGCTAAATAGGGGCATACATTGGAGATATACATCAGGAAATATTTTCAACCTACATGTCTCGTTGAGTGCTTAAAAAGATGTGAACAGGGTCTGCCGAGGATGTGACATTGTGCAATCTATAAATTTCTGTTCACATTTCATTTTTATGTTTGTCTAAATTGCGGTACATGTTGGAAAATATTTTTCCGATTGTATACCTACAATGAATACCACATTAAAGGCATACAGTGGCATACATGTACTCTTGACCTACTGTAAAAAAAAAAAAAAGCTTGTATTGGGTAGCATTGCAGAATACGTTTTTCTGTACACTAAAAACATAAAATACATTTTATGCTGATACATAATCTTGGCATACACTGAGTATATAAAGGTGTACAAAATACATTCAGCATGTGTGCTGGGACCATGAAGTAAAAACTAAATGTAAACCAACCTTCAAGCCTTATTTTACATCTATCTGTACCATGCACTGTACACATAGACCCATAATGCAGTATCCTGCATTTTACATGACCAATTTTCCAGATGGACTGTGTAAGGGAAAAAAAAATCTCAGCATACAGTATTAGGCTACCATGTGCATGTAACCAGGCTGTGCTTAAACAGCAGGGACGGCACATGTCTGAAATCCATGTGCCACACTTGCCTCCATGGCTCCACTCATTGCTGTCAGTGGGCCTGGGCCCTAAAATAGACCGGTATAGGACCTGTCCTGAATTTTGCCCCGGGCTCACATGAGCTTGTGACAATACATGGGCGGGTATATGGGGCCATAGAAGTAAATGGGTTGGTGTGCTAGCCATGAAAACACAGCTAGCACACTGGCCAAGCACGCAAAGTCGTGTGCCAGAATCTCTGTTGGAGAAACCGTCTGCACAGAGGACTTTTCAGTATAAGAATGCTGGAAACCCAACGGACACTCGGCAGACTCCATTATATAGTCTATGGGGTCTGCGGGTATCCGCTGTTGTAGTGGTGCCATTCTCTGTCGTTCGGGTCCCCAGCGGAAAGCCCAGCACATGTGTGAACAAAGGACACAGACTTGGAGACCGTTGTCTTCAAATTTGCTTTCTCCATAAACATACCACACACAAAAAAATTGCATCCACCATACACGGATAATTTTTCATAAGTCCATCGGCATCAGACAATAGACTCCTGTCCCTCTAGGTTGACTATTTTGCTGGCCTACTTGGTTTTCTGCATATCATGCAGTTATGGTGAGGACATTGCACACCCGGCACAATGTGGTGGATAGAGAGACTTTTTGCGTTCCTGTAATATTTTTACAATTGAGCTGAAATGTAGCTGATTAAGTTGAAGCTCAGCGCAGCCTGAACACTTTATACAAACAGACTACAATGACTTGAAGAAATGTGCTGACTCGCAGATGGGGAGTAACAAAGCACTATTGTTTCCATGTGGGATGCCTCCAATGTACTGGGAAGCGTGCCCATTCACAGCAGCTTACCTGTGTGACCAAGCAAAATCTACCACATGGAAATGACAGCAATAATATTGTTTTAGTGACAGAGCAGAGTTAACAGAGATAAAGTAAATCATATAGATAAGTATGTACTCACAATCTGCTGACTGTTCCTTGGCCGTGATGGTGCATTTTTTTCAAGATGCCTTCTATTGAGCATGTAAGCACAGTGAATCCTTATCAAATATACAGTACTGTGCGGACATTTTAGGTAGGTGTGGAAAAAATGCTGCAGAGTAAGAATGTTTTCGGAAATAGAAGCGTTAATACATTTTTTTTTTTTCAGTTAATAAAATTAAGTGAATGAACAAAAGAGAAATCTAAATCCCATCAATATTTGGTGTGACCTTTGCCCTTCGCCTTCCATCAATTCTTCTCGGTACACTTGCAGACAGTTTTGGAAGGAACTCGGCAGGGAGGTTGTTCCTGCCATCTTGGAGAACTAAGCTCAGATCTTCTGTGGATGTAGGCTTGCTCCAATCCGTCTGTCTCTTCATGTCATCCCAGACCGACTGGATGATTTTGAGATCAGGACTCTGTGGGGGCCATATCATCACTTCTAGGACTGGTCACACCACTAGTTAGTGTAGGGGGTCTTAGGGTATGTTCACACAAAGTAATTTATATTTTAAGAAGGATTCTGCTGCTTCCACTATCTGCTATGGGCTCCACTGGGCCAAAATTTTGAACAGGATCTGAGACGGCAGACCACCTCAAATTCCTGTGTTTGAACAGCTCCTTATAGTCTATACAGTGTTCTCTGGAAAAAATTATATGCAAACTAACTCTCATCCAGTATGAAAAAGCTACCCTATATATCAGTGTCCGATCCTTTAAACAGGCCTTACAACATGACTTAAGATCGAAGTCAAATTAAAATCTCCTTCAGGAAAAGATAGCAATCTGCTGTTTCTGGGCTTTTGCCCCTTGTTATTTCAGGGCAGGATACTGGTGCACTGGTGAAAAAAAATAAATCCTGAAACAAATGTCTGCAGATGAGTGCCTTTACTTATGAAGAACATTCTAGGTGCTCCAAAGAGGATTTTTTTTTTTTTTTTTTTTTTTTTTTTTTAAATGAACACACAATGCAATACACAGTATAAATCGGTACAAACTGTATAACATAGTAGGACAAACTGTATAATAGAAGTTAGACTATTTTGTGTTTTATAGAAGTCCAAGAGTTTCTTCTAGGTAGTGATGGACCATGGGGATTGATCCCCATCCACATGTTGCGCCTCTTACATTTCAAAAATCATTCAGAACCAATAACCAAACATTGCACGTGTTATATATTAGGAAAGCAAATTTATGGACAACGCGCTTAGGGGATTTGCCAGAGCCAGAATGGGGAAACTTTGGAGAATCGGATGGGAAATCAGTCAGCTATCATGTGGAGGTTTCCAGTCTGGTGGAGAGCTCAGCCCGTAGTGATCTGGGAGAGGGATGGGTGGATGGCAAGTCTCTCCAAATCTCCCACACTTTTGCAAACTTCTGGGGGCAACCCCTATGTTTGTATACCAGCTTCTCATATTGGATAGTATTATTAACTAGTTTCTTCCATTGTCGCAGTCGAGTTGGAAGTTTGTCAGCCATCCATCTGAGCGCAATGGCCTTCCTAGGCAAGGAACAAAGACTCCTGCAAAAATATTTTCACGTGGTGCGGCCAGTCTGATTCCTCCAAAAGGCCCAACAGACCGGAACCAGGATCATTAGGTAGCATAATGGAACTATATTAGGGCAGTCCCAGGCCATATGCCAAACATCCCTCCTTCTTGATTGACAGGGACAGGCTGCGTATTCTTGATCTCACCTGGCTCTGGGTTTTGTGATCCTTGCCATTGCTCACATTCTCAGAGCATGTATAGTACAGCTGTGATGCTTGGCTGTGAATCGCATGTACTGCGCATTCACTGAGAATATGAGCAGCAGGGGCTACAACTTAACTCAGGGCCAGACGAGATTAAGTATATATTTCCCTATCAGAGAAAGGAGGGAGGGGCGGAGGGTGGCGGGAGTGGTGGGAGGTTTACCTCTTAGTAGCAGGTAACACCCGTCTTGCACCAAAGAGCTCATTTGCATATTAACAAAAACAGCAATATCTCTGTAATGGAGGCAGCAATTCCCAAGGGGAAAACGGTTACAGTGGGGGAAAAAAAGTATTTAGTCAGCCACCAATTGTCCAAGTTCTCCCACTTATAAAGATGAGGCCGGCCTGTAATTGCCATCATAGGTAGACCTCAACTATGAGAGACAAAATGAGAAAACATATCTAGAACATCACATTATCTGATTTTTTAAGAATTTATTTGCAAATTATGGTGGAAAATAAGTATTTGGTTAATAACAAAAGTTCATCTCAATACTTTCTTATATATTTTTTGTTGGCAATGACAGAGGTCAAACGTTTTCTGTAAGTCTTCACTGGCTAGGCCACTCCAGGACATTGAAATGCTTCTTACGAAGCCACTCCTTTGTTGCCCTGGCGGTGTGCTTGGGATCATTGTCATGCTGAAAGACCCAGCCACGTTTCATCTTAAATGCCCTTGCTGATGGAAGGAGGTTTGCACTCAAAATCTCACGATACATGGCCCCATTCATTCTTTCATGTACACAGATCAGTCGTCCTGGTCCCTTTGCAGAGAAACAGCCCCAAAGCATGATGTAGCCACCCCCATGCTTCACAGTAGGTATGGTGTTCTTTGGATGCAACTCAGCATTCACTCTCCTCCAAACACGACGAGTTGTCTTTCTACCAAACAGTTCTACTTTGGTTTCATCTGACCATATGACATTCTCCCAATACTCTTCTGGAACATCGAAACGCTCTCTAGCAAACTTCAGACGGGCCCGGATATGTACTGGCTTTAGCAGGGGGACACGTCTGGCACTGCAGGATCTGAGTCCCTGGCGGCGTAGTGTGTTACTGACGGTAGCCTTTGTTACGTTAGTCCCAGCTTTCTGCAGGTCATTCACTAGGTCCCCCCCGTGTGGTTCTGGAATTTTTGCTCACCGTTTTTGTGATCATTTTGACCCCACGGTGTGAGATCTTGCGTGGAGCCCCTGATCGAGGGAGATTATCAGTGGTCTTGTATGTCTTCCATTTTCTAATTATTGCTCCCATAGTTGATTTCTTCACACCAAGCTGCTTGCCTATTGCAGATTCAGTCTTCCCAGCCTGGTGCAGGTCTACAATTTTGTTTCTGGTGTCCTTCCACAGCTCTTTGGTCTTCACCATAGTGGAGTTTGGAGTGTGACTGTTTGAGGTTGTGGACAGGTGTCTTTTATACTGATAACAATGTCAAACAGGAGCCATTACTACAGGTAATGAGTGGACGACAGAGGAGCCTCTTAAAGAAGAAGTTACAGGTCTGTGAGAGCCAGAAATCTTGCTTGTTTGTAGGTGACCAAATACTTATTTTCCACCATAATTTGCAAATAAATTCTTTAAAAATCAGACAATGTGATTTTCTGGATTTGCTTTCTCATTTTGTCTCTCATAGTTGAGGTCTACCTATGATGACAATTACAGGCCGGCCTCATCTTTCTAAGTGGGAGAACTTGCACAATTGGTGGCTGACTAAATACTTTTTTTCCCCACTGTAGGTTAAGTTCACCTGAATCAATCTGGTTGACCTGCTCGGTTCTGATGACACACTCCCTCTGTGACTAGAAAACTCCAATATCAAACCAACCAGTACATTGTAGGGTACAATATACTGCGCACCGTCATAGATCGTCCAATAGATGCACCATTTCCTTGGAAAAAAAACATTTTTAGAAATATGAAAATGAGGCTCAAGTGCAATGAGGACGTGCCAGAGCCTCTGTATTACAAAACCTGAATGCAGACCTTGTGGGTTCTGGCACGCCCCTATTGCATATTTATAAAAAAACAAACAAACATATTTTTCAAGGAAATGGTGCTTCTATTAATCTCACAGGTATGATGGTGCTCAGTATAATGTTCTGTGGCTATGCAATGCTCTGTGGCTGGTTTGATATTGATTTTCATGTTTCAAGGTAGGGGCGTAGCTATATTGGATGCAGCAGTTGCAGTCTCTACTGGGCCCTGGGCCCTGGACCCTGAGGGGTCACCAAAGTTCCCTCTGCCACATATCCTAAATGGCACAGGGTAGGGGTAGGTTACATATTTGTTTCAAGGCCTATTTAAAAGGTTGGACATTGACTTCAAGAGTAGCTACTTCCAATAGGTGGCGCTAAAGAGCTTTCTTCCTCTTGGATGAGGCTTAATTTGCAGGACTTTAATTTTAAGTCTTAAAACATCTGATTTTCCCTAAATGTGGGGTGGGATGTAAGGAGAACGTGCTGTGAGTTTTTATCCATTGAATTGCAGCACTGTTTGGAGTGTGCCCTTTTTGCTGCCCTGTGACAGCTGCGGGATGTTTTCGTTTTAGTTTTACAGCAGTCGTTAAACGAGTCTTTGTTTCTTCTGTTTTGCTTCTGTGAAGTGGTAATAACAGTAGCAAATTACAATATTTAGATATTTCGCTTCCACTGCTTTTCTTGTTTTAAGATTTCTTAGAAATCCGATAGGATTCTAAAATCTTTCTTGGAAGTTCACCTAGTGGATATCCTGATAAATGTTTGGTTTTTCTTTATTTATACCTAAAGTGCAAGAGTGCCATGTGCATACTGAGAAATACAAAGAACGGCAATTTCAAAGCTTGGGGCGCTTAAGACTGTGATTTTTTTCTTAAATGAGGACACACATTGGTAACAGAAAATCTACTTTTCATGACCTATTACATATTTATGTATAATCAAATTTTATTAAAGATTTTTTAATAAAATAGAATAACATGAATATAGTGCAAAATAACGCATAACAAAACTGAAGCCACAGGCACGTGGAATCAAGAGAATATACAGGCATGAGAAGGGTAGTGGGAGACAGGGACCTACATCAAGAGTCCCGTCAGTCCCCAAAACAACCACACAAAACCAAAAGAAAGTAGCAGGTTCACAAAATCAAGCTTTGAAGCCCATGTCTGGCTCAGACGGCATAGAAAGAGAACGTTCAGGGGAAGGATGTGGAATGTCAGAGATGGACATGTCTGGTTAACAAGGGAAAGGAGAAGGATAGACAGAATTCAGCCGGAGCCAGGACAAGAATATGACATCGGGACTTAGGAGAAGATGTTAAAAAATTCAGCTTAAACACCACCCACTGCCGGCAGAGAGCGTCAAACTGAGGAGTCAGCAGAGTCTCCCGCTACCAGTGTTTCCATCCTCTACTATCTGTAGCCACTCTATCAATGTGGGGGCGGTCACTCTGGCCACCGTGAGGAAGTGACGCAGGAGGTCGCCCTTCACCTTAGAAATTTTTAAGCTAAGAGCCAGTTGGGGGAAAGGCACAAGGGGGCGACCTTGATGTATAGATCAAACACAGAAGTCCAGAAAGGACGTATCTCCACGCAGTCCCACCATATGTGGAGAAGAGACCCCCCTCTCAGTGCTACAGCGTGAGCAATGATCGGATACACTAGGATATATTCTGTGAAGGAGGCCTTGACAGCAATACCAACGAGTCAGTATCTTGAATTTTTTTCTCTTGGATTTGCATGGGCTGTAGTGAGAAGTGCTGCTTCCTACGCAGCGAAGAATAAGAAAAGAAGGATCTGTTCACATGAATGTGCATGCATCAGCAAGAGGAGGCAGAATAGTGGCTATGACGGTGCTGTGCTCGGAGCACAGGGGGAACGCCCTCTGTACTCCGTGCACAGAATTACTATATAACAATAAAGTATTTATTTCAAAAACAGCGTCGGCTAAAAGCTAAAGAAAGGTAGGGATAGAATAGCCTTTCTAAAGGCTATTCCAACATGTCGTTAGGCAAATTTGCCTAAATCTAATGATAGAATCCCTTTAAATGGCAATTGCGCAGCTTCGGCTTGGAGCAAAGTAATATTTTTAAAGCCTTGCTTTTAGATAAGATAACCTTAAAGTTACTCATATTTCTGAAGTGTTGAAATTCATGTAGTATCGAAGAGAAAGAGATTCTGAACTGAGTGATGTATAGAAGCAGGCCTTTGGTATATAACATCGCCTTACCCCCACAGGTCCCCATCTGAAGACCATGTACACTGGGATTTGTCCGCAAGGCCATCACTAGGCGTTCCATGACTAGAGCATATAAAATAGGTGATAAGGGGCACCCCTGCCTAGTGTCATTCCACACCGGGAACGAATCCGAGAGGATCCCGATGGCACGCATTCCCATACAGAGACAGGATATTCCCCTGAAAGCCGGGACCTACCCCCTCTTGTTCAAGTGTAGCCCTTAGGAAACCTATTACATATTTATATGGACTCTGATGTTCCTATTTTATTCCCCACTTCTAAATATTCAACAATCATAGGGCAAATGTTTGTGGTTGTGAACGAGAGATTAGATTGTAAGCCCACATGGACTGGTGTAAATGGTGACTATATCTACACAGCCCTACCAAGTATGTTGAAGCCATATACGCATCAGGACATGTAACTTTTATAGTAACCAAAAAGGCTTTTTTTTTTTTTTTTTTGTTGTTGCAGATTTTGCTGTGTATTATTATTATTATTATTATTATTATTATTATTATTTATTTTTTTTTTTTAATTTATTTTTTTTTTTGAGTCAAACCCAAATGTGGTTTCAAAAGGAATGGGAAATATATGGGGAGCTCTTATACTTCTCCCTTCTGCTCAATCCACTCCTGGCTCTGGCCCAAAAAAAAAAGCAGCAAAATTTCCAACAAAAAAGCAGCTTTTCCACAACGCGGAGCCTTATCCTAAAGAGATTTCCAGCCCCAAATCAGATTTGGATAGGTTTTCCGTATGCAATTTGTGGGAGTTCGACACTCGGACTACACACAGATCAATTGCTCTGGCAGTTTCTGGGTGCAGGAAGCTATAGCAGTGGACGGAAGCATGTGCAGGCTCTTCTAGTTAAGTAATAGGAGTGGCGCTACGCGTCTCCAGAGCTACCACTAGGACGGGGCTGCTGTGATGTTCCTATCAATTGGATAGGATAGAATGCACAAAGAGAGCGTGTGCAATCCAATGCATCAGGTTCCTGCGACTAAAGTGAGTCGGAACAGCTGATCGGTACGGAGTCTGGGTGTCTGAACCTGAATATCAGTATGAAAAATCTATTTAGAGAGGATTTATGGGACATAAGATTCCAGCTGATGCAGTGAGACGCTTTGTTAGTCTGTGTATTGTCAAGGGTCCTTTCTAACAAGTAGGGATTGTCATAGTCAAGCTCATGTTAAATGAAACTATGCCCCATGACCAGCTGTTTGTCATGGGTTTGGTAGCAGTTATTGAACATGGCACATAGTGTATGCAGTGGCTAGGTCTGCCAGAGGTCTTATAAAGTGGCAATACGTTCTGGTCAACATAGACTTCTAGGGTATATATGACAGTCTATGCCAGACAGTTGAGCAGTTGTCTGTTACCATTGTCCATAGTTTCTTTTGGTTTACAGTGTTAAAATGACCCTTCTTAGGAAGTCCAGTGCTTAGTCGGTTTGCCCACAAGATATACAGTACTGTGTATATATATAAAATTTATAGTAGTATAATTTTCTTTTACATAAATATTTTGTCTAATTAATAAAACGTTTTAGTTTTGTTGCCATATTTAGATTTTTTTTATTTTTTTTTTCAGCGAAGAATTGCGCAAAGAAGCACGTCAGCTAAAACGAGAACTGAATGCTGCCAAAAGGAGAAAGGAAGACGAGGCCAAAGAATTTGAAAAGGCAAAGGAAGCAAAAGAGGGTAAACTACTTCAATATATGACCTACCATTTTAATATAGGCATATATCTATTTTTGTATTCTTTTAAACCTTATCCAAGTCTTCTAAGGAGGATCGTGATCCAAGTCTAACAGTAATAACGCTTCCAGGTGACCCTTCCATAAGCTCGGTCATGGAGATCCCCTGTACCAGAGCTAAAGACAGTATCTGGGAATCATTCATGCTCACCACTTTGAGAAACCCAGATACTGCTTAGAGTTGCTTCGGAAGGGCCCACTTATTGCTTCTTGGCTACAGTATCCGTAGGGTTTGTCCAGGACCATGATATTGGCTGCTGTGGGCTGTTTACTATTATCAGGCATATTAATACCCAGGTCAGTGTGCTTTAGGGGCAGGTGGGTTTTAAAGGGGTTTTCTCAAGATGACAACCCATTCTGCATCCATCCTGTTTGTGCCAGAGGAAGTTACCTCCGGCTATGTATTTCCCCTGCAGCAGCCGCTTCCCACATGTCACCTTCAGTTACAGTAGAGCAGTATATGCCATGGGATTGGCCACTATACAGGTGCTCTTGTCTCTAGAGCGTAGAAGGATTGGGGTTGTGCCACTTGCACAGCATCGCCACCAAAAAGCTACGGTGGATTATATTTATTTGTGTATCTAAATATATTCATAAATGGATACAATGGTTTTAATTTTGATAGTTTTTTTTTTTTTTCAGCTTTATTTTCTTTTCTGGAGTATCTATCCCATCTGCAAGTGACCTGTAACATTAGATTATTTGTATTTCTGCTAATAATAACTCCGTGGAATTTCTTGCTATTTTTGTTTTGTCAGAAGGATAATATTTTGAGATTGCATATTCAGTCCCAGATACTTGGCCCAAACATTTTGCTTTGTAGCAGAGTAAATATTGAGGATTATATATAACCTGCACTTTAAATGCTGGTCTTGATGGATAGCAAAGGATAGGCCACCAGTGCCACATCAGTGGTGGCCCGACAGAGTAGACCAGTTTTTCTCTACCCAGTCAGACGAAGTACCCTATTCTGAGAAAAAGTCCCAACCGAGTACTCCCAAAGCAAATATCACTTTTGAATGTTAACAAAATAAGGCTTTGTTTGGAATCGTTGCCTGCAGTTATGTAATGGTCCCCTGAGTGCCCCACATGTAATAGAAAGGCCCCCTCAGTGCCACCACATGTAGTATAGTGACCCGTCAGTGCCCCCAAATGTAATATAATGGCCCTCACACTCAGTACCCCTTCAGTGCCCCCACATGTACTATAATGGCCCCTACATTACTCCCACACTGTCCCGTTACTCAGTATAATGGCCCCCACATTTCGCATAATAACTCCCACACTCAGTATAATGGCCCCACACTCAGTGCAATGGTCTCCATGCTGTCCCCACACTCAGATGTTTAAGGAGCCAGTGGTTCGCCGAATTCATTACTCAGCACTCTTCTCTATACTGGGGAGTGGAGTGGTAATAAAGGCCTTAACCTACCACTCACTCCTTGGGGCAGCTGTAACTGCAATGAGCACCTCCATTAGTACTGATGGAAGTGCCTTTTGCACACCTGCAGCCATGCATGGTCATTCATTCTGTGCGATGGGAGAACAATGGTTCTCAGCTGTGGTGTGGACCCCCGGGGAGTGTTTCTGGAGCATGTAAATGTGGTAAATAATATCCCACTCCCTTGATTTGAATACAGGATGTTAGGGGATTTGATTGGGATCTGGGCTGTGTGTCTGAGCCTAAAACTGCACCAACTCCTGAACCTTTCCACCTAGTCTGACAGTAGATGATCTTTACACATTATTTGGTGTAAGAACAGTTATTGATTTTATTATGAAGCCAAGCGTCTGTGTCTGTAACTTATATCGACTCCACCCAAAATTGGCCCAGACTCCAGCTCGGTGGTTTGGCCTACCAACTCCACAGCCCTGGTTCCAGCACTGAGTACTGGTCAGCATCGTCTTTATTTGACTGTAATAGAACTGCGACCTTCTCTTCTCTGGGTCTCGCCTGTCCTCCGTTACCCCATAGT
This sequence comes from Leptodactylus fallax, assembly GCA_947044405.1. NCBI lineage: Eukaryota > Metazoa > Chordata > Amphibia > Anura > Leptodactylidae > Leptodactylus > Leptodactylus fallax. The sequence continues at coordinate 1,821,116 of CAMRHE010000374.1, read as the reverse complement.
TGGTCCCCTCTCCATCAGTGTCCGCTAATATTGCATTAGTTTTCCTTGCGTTTTCTTAGCCGTGGCTTGGTGAATGATACTCTCTGCTGGCTCTTCACATACGGTTGTTTGTTTTGTTTTCTTCAAATTAGAAGACTATACAATCAGTCAGATAATAAGTGATCCTGTCAAAATGAAGATCATGACACCAGTGTGAACAGAGCCCAAGCATGCTATGGAGCTCGGGGATTTCTAGATAGGCTTCTGTTCCTTTCTGTTGTGGAGCAATGAAACATGGAATGGTTTACTCTTCCTCTAAGGGGATAAAAGGTTAGATGTCTACATAGCTGATCATTTCTGGTCTCTTCATTTGAGTGGGTGGTTTCAGTCTCTGCCAAGCTGCTGTCAAGACCGTTCTTTAAATAAGTTCTTTTTGCTTTTATGCGACATTTACTGTAGTGTTGCCAGAAATTACATCAAACACATCATTCATTTAAGCACCAAATTTCCTCAACATCTTGTAGCACTTAATCAAATACTTGAAGAGATACCGTTCTTTTCACAAGTTTCTAGTGTAAACCTGTGAATGTGTTACCCGCTAGGTCACTCTAGGCAAGGCTAATCTGTGTGTTGTGATTAATGGCTGCGCGATGGAGAGGTCTAGTAGCTGTGTAGGGTATAGACAACTCTTGTACTTTTTCATTATTTTGATGCCTTTTTTTTTTGGGAACACTTTCAGATTTCTAGTGGATACTTTCCGGACCACACATGTTATTTCACTATGGATTTTGATAAATTACAACTTTCTTAGTCAGAGTATTTGAAAATGACAGATGAACTTTCTTTTCCAGATTGGAGACAGATAAGTAATATAATCCCAGGAGTTGTTTTTATTGAGTTGAGTTTCCTTTTTTCTTTCTTTTTTTTTTTTTTTTTTTTTTGCAACATTTTATACTAATTCAATTTTTTAAAAGTGTTGGACCAAGTGATAGGTGATAACTGTCTTGTTGCAACTGATTCCCCCCCCCCCCAAACTTGGGGCAATTGGCATCAGCCTTTATGGGTTTTTTTTACTTCCCCTGGATCAACACTGTAGGGTTATAGGTTGGACTTTGACGGACCTATCTCTTCATCCATCCTCATCTATGTTACTATGTTCCATACATCTTCCAGGCTTTATGGAAAAGTTTCTATCATAATTTGTAATAAACCATAAAGTATAAAAAGTAGACATCACACAGAATTTCTCTCTCCTGTATCTCCTGTTTGATGTACCTTTTTGCCAAAAGACCTTGAAAATGTGACCCTTGAAACATGCAGACCAACATAGCAGACTACACTTAAATTTCTCTAGTCTGTACTTTTATTAGATCTCGTAATTCTTAGATAAGAAATCCTGAAAGAAATGATCTATGCTATAGTTATTATATATGTTTTATTGATTTTTGCAAATCTTTCCCGCTGTCAAAATTCTTGCATTGTTAGTGTTCCTTACTTTAAGCCCATATGATATTCCCTGTAGCTTTGTATCCTCGTCCGCCCTTTTGTACATACTGTACCTATCCTAAATCATGTTCCCTTTCAACAATACATTGATTTCCAGTTCAGTGATTGATATGGACAGGCAGACAAAACATAACTGATATCTGTACAAACATTTGGAAACTTCATTGACCTCAAATACCTCAATAGGAATGCAAACCCGGAAACATGTGTGTGTCTAGGTTTGACACGCATATCATCACCCCTATAAGATATATCTATATGTGCATCAGTTGACTCTTGCATTATCTTGTAAAAAAACAAAGTGTATAAAAACAGTGAATACTGTAAAATCTGTTTGATCCTTTGTGAAGAGAAGTCTTAAACTAATATTCACATTTAGTTTCTTACATACAATACTGAGTAAGGCTGGATTCACACTAGCGTTGGAGACTCTGCTGCAGAATCCGCCAAAAATCAGTGGAGAGAAGTCACGCAAGGAGGACAAGTATAAAACCGCACGGAAACCCGGCGGACCCATTATAGACTATTCCACGTTTGCTCATGTAACCAATTTTGAAGTGGACAGGGTCTCAGTCTTTCAGGTACCCATGCAGACCTGAAGGACGGAAATATGAACGCTAGTTTGAGCCTAGCGTAAGGCAGGAGGCACATTGCACATCAGTTGTCCTTACTGGATGCCATTAGTGACCACTGCAAATCTTAATATTATGTGGGGTGAATAAATTTGTAACTATGCGTTCACTGCTCTGGATAAATATTCTTACTCTTTTAGCTGACATTCCCCCAGTGTCCCAATTACTAGACTTCAAGAGCACAGAGGGGTGCTGTAGGTCTCTGTTCTCAGTCTCTTCTGCCTGCTCCTGCTGTACCAAATCTGCTCTACTCCAGTTGCTTTTACATAGAGTAGAGCAGAGTTGGTTGTATGACTGGGAGTCAAAGTGTCAGTATGGAAAGGCAGAGGAATGACTCCTGGCCCCTCACAGCTGCGAATCTAATAATTGGGACGTCGGGGGACCCTCTTCTATATCAGCAAGATGTTTATCCAGTATAGTGAATGCACTGTAAAAAAAAATGACTGTCACCACATAACCACTTTAATAAATAGCAGTATTATCTTGTGTACTGCCCAATGATAGTATTGTCTTGTACTGTGAAGGGGGTGCTCTCCACCACCCAGCGATATCAGTAACCAAAATGAGCAGCGCCAATATCTCTGCGAGGGGAGAAACTACAAGCGATAGTGCACTGAGAACAAGTAGTGGTATATAACATTCACTATTAGAGGACATGAAAGGTTCCCTTTAAAGCTTCCAGCAGATATTGCTCACTTTTTATATAAGAGGACTTTCTTTATCTGTATTGGTTATGTACTCCTTTTTCTTCATTGGTTTTCTCATTTTGGGAGTGAGATCTTATGGCTTTAGATCCAATTACTAGAATCCTGTCTCAATTTCCAAAAGATGTCCCAGAACCAATAAATATTGTAACATGAGAGAGCAATGTCAGAAAATATATTGTAGTGAGGGTCTCGTAAAACGTGTAGGGAACCTGTGTAATATTACACAACGCTATAGTGCCTATCTAAGCGCACAACCCAACAAGAGGAGTCCCCAACTCGGACATAGTAGATTTGGGTCTACAAGCTTGTGTTTGCTATACTGTGTTACTCTATGAGAGTGCGTCTCTGCTTTTTTTTTTCTCCCCCTTTAGACAATACATTGGACATACATTGGAGTATGATGTATATTCACAGTCATTGATAAGTTGCCATGGGTCATGGCTGTGACTAGAAGCTCTTACCTCATGAATACATCAGACTCCTATACTATGTATCTATCCAATTGCTCATATTCTCCAAACAGCGCAGTATTGTTTGTGGGGTACATGTTGACCACAACTTTAGTTTATAAAGTCGGGGGGAAGGGGGGTGTTTAGGTCTTAATAAATAATAATAATACATTTTATTTATATAGCGCCAACATATTCCGCAGCACTGTACAACTTGTAGGGTTCAAGTACTGACAAAAAAGATACATTACAAAGAAATAGTCAATTCACACACTGGGACTGAGGGCCCTGCTCACAAGAGCTTACAATCTATGAGGTAGAGGGGGTGACACAAGAGATAGCAGGGACAGCATAGGAGGTAGCATTGCTTATACAATGGTCAGACAATTTTGTAATAGAGGTGACTGTCATTACACATATATAAAGCTGTATGAGCCGTCACCAGTCGTGTCCTTTAACATGCAGATGGTGCCTGGACATATAAAGTTAGTCTGATACAGCATCATATCCTGTGAGGTAATGTTGGAGCATTAACAGAGGACGGTATATTTTAGGGATTCTAATTACGGAAGGGTTTACATTAGGAGTTGTGATAGGGTTGGGCGATAGACATTGAATAGGCAGCCAGTGTAGTGACCGGCACAGACCGGAGCCATTGCTGTAGCATATAGACTGATAGATGAGCCTGGCCGCCGCATTCAGAATAGATTGTAGAGGGGAGAGTTTAGTAAGGGGAAGACCGATTAGTAAGGAGTTATAGTAGTCAAGGGGAGAGTGAATCAGGGCAACAATAAGTGTCTTTAGTGTATCTGTGGTAAGGAAAGGGCGGATTCTGGAGATTTTTTTTGAGGTGGAGATGACAAGAGCGTGCGAGTGATTGGATATGGGGGGTGAAGGAAAGGTCTGAGTCAAACAAAACCCCGAGGCAGCGGGCATACTGCCTAGGAGTTATGGTAAGGCCGGAGACTGCAATGGAGATATCAGGGACAGATCTATTAGATGGTGGAAACAGCAGTAGTTCAGTCTTTGAGAGATTCAGTTTCAGATCAAGCGAAGACATGATATTTGAGACAGCAGAGAGGCAGTCACTGGTGTTCTGTATTAGTGCAGGGGTGATGTCATGGGATGACATATATAATTGGGTGTCATCAGCATAAAGATGGTACCGGAAGCCAAATCTGGTGATGGTTTGTCCAATGGGGGATGTGTAGAAGGAGTCTTCTCAGAATCTTTACCCTATTCCTGGTTGGTCTTTTTTTTATTGTTCTATTTCTGCCAGTATACTACTGTACACTAGTGTAGTATTGTTAGGCTTCAATGTTTTAACTGTGTAGTATAGGAGAAGAAGATAACATGTTCTGATTCATTGAATGATGTGCAGTTCTTGTTAGCGGTAGCCTAAGGACATGATAATTGAGATAACACACACTGAAGAATTACTCCTTACTGGCAAGGAAGTGTGTTTGTAATGAATCTATATTGCTATACCTTTTGGCACAACATGTGGAGTTGTGATTTCCATCCACCGCAGTAACAGGATGAGACATGAACGTTGTCAGAGGCCGTCAAACAAAATGATAGCAGCAGCTAGTTGGAAATCTAAAAAAGTTAGAGAAAACACTTCTCCTATTGTCCAGTCTTATGGCCTATTCACCGGTCGGCATAGATTTCCTATATAATTCATCCCAGTTCTCCACAGTTATAATAAATTTTTTGGGCTGAGGCCTCCCTACCCTACTCTCTGCGGAAAGTGGAGAGCAAGGTACAGAATAAGGGATGTAGTGCTTCAGTGGCACAAGAAAGGACCATACGCCAAAAGATACATCGTAGAAAACCTGGATGTGTTCCTAAATACCCACCATTGTTTTTTATATGTCTATTCAGACTTCTGATTTTTTTCATTGTAGATTCGTAGACTCCATGGATGAAAAAATGGAGCATGGATGTTTAAATAAGGCCTTCGTCCTGCATGGTGTTCTTTGTTGAAGAGTTTGCAATCAGAATAGATAGAGTTGAGCTTATGGATGTGTTGATTCATATTGGTCATGGAGTGTTTCTCCAATGCATGACAACAGTGCGAGAGTAAGGCAGTCACAGCCACCCAGCATGTGGGCAGAACCATGCATATATCTATATGTGCATGAGCTGTTCCCTGCTTGTCATGTAAATGTGCTGGGTGACAAGGGGTTAAAAACCAAATCTCAAACCTGGCAAATCAATTTTCTGGAAGCAGAAAACTCCATCCACTGTACAAGGGCCGGGCAACTTCACTGCATCTCAGTTTTTATTGAAGTTAGTGGGAGCTGAGTTGCATTGATGGCGACCTGCCACTATACAGTGGCCCCGTATTGTGTACAGGACTGGTGCCAGAAGCGGCTTCGTACAGCTGATCTGTTTGGGGGGCCAGGTGTCGGCCCCCTGCCGATCAGGTATTTATGGCCTATCCTGCGGATAGACCATAAAAAAATTAAGAGGCAACCCCTTTAATATTCTCCTCTAATGTCCTACTCACTTTAAAGGTGTTGTCTGGGCCTAATATTTTTTTTTTATGACCCCTTCACTGTTCCCCCTTCTATACAGTGGCCCCTTCACTGGTCCCCCTTACTGTATGGGAGCTAGTGATGAGGCCATTATATTGTGTTTGGGGGCAGTGATGGGTGCTGACATTCTGTGGAGGGGGCATTAGGAGAGAATATTTATGTCCAAACCCCCCCACCCCCCCCAGGATGTTAGCACCCATCACTGCCCCCACACACAATATAATGGCCGCATCACTGGTCCCCAGGGCCATATGGGGGACCAGAGAAGTATCCACTGTATGGGGGCACCAGTGAAGTGGCCATAAACAAAAATTAGGCCCAGATAACCCATAAATTGGAATGACCCCTAAGCAGCCAGGGAGGGGTAACATTTTTTTTTTAATAAAGCATACACTTCTGTTCACAGCACCCCCTTGTTCCCCACCAGTCTTTTTTTTTTTTTTTAACCTGTCACATGGGTTGCTCCACTTTTTACCAGGACCCCTGCATATCAGCTTATCCAAGACAGTGCAGCTACAGGTAGTGTTAACAATTCCAGGAGCCATGGTGCTTGCTTGCCATACAGAATGTAATGGTGGGTTTAGGTAGTGCAGTGATGCACATCGTATGGCGGGTGAGCAGCAATGAGCATGGCATTGTCATTACCTGTAGCCACATTGTCTCAGTATAGCTGATTGGCAGGGGTCCTGGCGGTGGGCCCCTAGAAACAATTCAGCTGGTGGGCCCCAGACATCCCAGTCCGACATTGATTCTTCCCTAGAAGTCATACGTAGGGGAGAATATATCTATACACGCAGAGTACAGTGCAGCCCGCACAGCAGTACCGACCCTTTGGACGCCATGGGCCATAGTGTCCATATAAAATATGATGTCTGGGAGTCAAAAAGTAACTGCATTATAATTTAAGAATTCTAACATTAGAGGACCAGAATATAAGATTGCCTGAGCTAAATATTGGAAAAATGAACTATACTGGAGGCTAAAATATGAAGTATTGCCAAAAAGCACAACCTGTAAGATAAGATTTCTTATCACTTGTCAGGTTGAATGGTTCCACATATGAGGCAGCCATTCAAAAACTTTTCCGCCTAAATGATTCTTATTTGTTTTGTGGCTGCCTTTTCTTCGCTGATTATTTATATGTCATCCCGTATTTGCCTCCATGATTTAAAAAAAATATATATTTTCTTAAGAACAAAATATTTTTTTCTATTTTATTAACGCTCTTCTATTCACTAGGACCCAAGACACGACAATCAGCTGTATTAATCTAAAGGTAGTTTTTTATTCTTTAAAGGGGTCGTCCAGTTTCAGACAAAGAGAGACAAATGTTATTGTTTATGTAATGTAAAGTTGTACAATTTTCCAATATACTTTCTGTATCTATTCCTAGCTGTTTTCTAGATCTCTGCTTGCTGTTATTCATTCTGCTTACTTCCAGTGGATAGAATTCAGTCTATGGTCATGTGATGAGCACACAGGTGCACAGCTCGTTACCAGGCAGATGTCTGATTACTGAGCTGTGACTGTAACGAGCTGTGCACCTGTGTGTCCATCACATGACCATGGACTGATTTTTATGCACTGGAAGTAAGCAGAATAAATGACAGCAAGCAGAGATCTAGAAAACTGTGAGGAATTGATACATAAAGTATATTGGAAAATTGCACAACTTTTCATTATACATATGGTAACATTTGTCTCTCAATGTTTGTCTCAAACTGGACAACCCCTTTAATACTGAAGATGTAACTGTCGTTTCACATTTTTCCGCTATTGTATAGGGAAAGCTGAGCGTCTCTGTGTTCATATTCTACCAATATTACGGCTCTAGCTGTAAACACCATCTAGTCCTTTCTTGCACCAAAGATGCTCCACATCCCTCGTTCTGTGGGTCACTCGCCACCTTTTATGAAAGTGGCATAGATCTCCATTCTGGCGCAAGCAAGTTTTCTGGAACTTCTTAATTCCACGCCTCGCACCAGTTGGAAACTTTATTAAAACTGACATAGGAAACACCAGTCTTAACCTTCGTCAGGCTGCATAATTTTACAACGTTAACAGGCTGCAGAGGTACAATTGTACCTTCATATATTTTGAATGAAGATAATGCAAGGAAAAAAGAATAATATTTTTTTTTTTTTATGATAATGCTATTTTATTATTATAAACAAGTAAAAAAACTGTTCATTTACATTATAAAAGAAAATGTATCACCGTCGACGAGCAATTATTTCCATTTAGAGGCCATACTAAATTTACCCAGTATATACCTTCAAAACCAGCTAAATATGGCATAAAGATTTTCTGGGCTTGTGACTCGTCAAATGCCTACCCATTACAAGGTCAGCTCTACACTGGTAAACCAACTGATGGTCCTCGACAAGTAAACATTGGTGAACGAACAGTATTGGACCTAGTGAGCTCATATAAAGGCTCTGGAAGAAATGTCACCACCGATAACTTCTTTACAGCCATGGAACTAGCTAAGGTATTGACCTCCTGGAACATGACACTAGTTGGTACAGTGAGAAAAAACAAAAGGTTCCTACCTAGCAACATGCAGCCTGCCAAAGAAAGGCCTGTAAACTCGACAAATTTTGCCTACAATCATGATGCAACAGTCTGTTCATATGTACCAAAGAAGAACAAATCAGTCGTGCTTCTATCATCTATGCACATTACGGGAGAAGTTGAAGAGACACTAGCAGCCAAGCCAGAGATAATAAAATACTACAACAAAACAAAAGGCGGAGTTGATGTTATGGATAAAATGTTGGGAGAGTACACTGTGAAACGACGAACATTACGTTGGCCTCTGGCATTTTTCTACAATATGATTGACGTCACTGGGTTAGCATCCTACATCATCTACAGAGAACACAATCCAAGCTTCAGGACAAAGGATCAACGAAGAAAGTTCCTGAAAGATCTCGCAAATCAGCTGTGTATGCCCGCAATTGAAGATCGTAGTACAAACCGAATGATGATGAGAAACCATTTTCTTCGAGGTGCAGTAGAAATGGTGCTTGGACGATGCATTCTGGTAGCATCGCAAACAGCAGCTGGCCCTCAAATACCTCATGGTAGTCGTGGACCCTCCCCTGTTGTTGGTAGTTGCTATGTCTGCCGAGACCTGAGGCGAAAACAACGTAAGACTAGAAAGTCTTGCGTGGTTTGTGTGAAACCCATTTGCGATGAACACAACATGCATTACTTGCGAAGAAAATCAATAAAAAAAGTTTCTTACATTTTCTTTTATAATGTAAATGAACAGTTTTTTTACTTGTTTATAATAATAAAATTGCATTATCATTAAAAAAAATATTATTCTTTTTTTTCCTTGCATTATCTTCATTCAAAATATATGAGGGTACATTTGTACCTATGCAGCTTGTTATGGATGCAAAAATATCTCGACCCCTTATCTCGGAAGGGGGTGGAGATATTTTATTGAAATTTGGCCAATATATTCTGGACCAAAACTGCAGAGATGTCACGAAATTTCAGTCCTCTACGGCTTTTCGAAAAAAAAGTTATTACAATTTTAAAACGGAATAGTTACAATTGTACCTACTCAGCCGGACGAAGGTTAATAAATCCCCCCCTCCCCATTTGTGTCTTTGTTTCCCTTTGACTTCAGTAGGGCAAGTCTTATGGATAAATCACACACAGTAGCCTATACCTGCATGTATTACGCATTATCTCTGTCACAAACCGTAGCGGCGAGTATGGATGGATACGATAGCGCTGTAGTACCCACCCTCACACTTACAGTTTGTATAGCGAGTGAGCAACATGGCTGACGGTATGTAAACAATATCCTGAGCTATGCTGTATCGGTAATGGTGATCTGCGGGGGACCAGGGTGTCTGACCGCTGCAGATCTAAAATTGATGGGCTATTTAGAAAACGGATAACCCCTTTAAAATGAAGATCTTTACATAAGGTGTAACTGATCTTTCAAACACCGTTAGATTTTCTGGCAACAGATTTCACATGCCAATAGAGAAACAAGGGGCAGAAGTGAATTCCAGTGCAGAATTTCACAACCAAATTCTATTAATAAAGTATATTACAGTATTAATATCACAAAAGTTGCCCCTTAAAAATTTACACATGCTTTAAATGGTCAATGTCATTTCAAAAAATTTCAATCGGTGGTACAAAAAATTTGGAATAAAAGGCTTGTAATGGCCTGAAATAGTGTCATTTCTCATGTTTAGTCACCTGGAACAACAGGTCCACTTTTCACAGGCAACATTTGTTCACCTACTGTACACATTACTGTACCTTAGCGGTATTATTGTGACTCGCAAGCAACATCATGTTTCCATAGGGGGGGAAAAAGTTATGAGATTCTAATAGGAAAACATTAAACCTATCTGCCAGTGGTGATCCAGGGCGACCGTGTTGTTGTGAAGACTTAGCCTAAATCATGTCTGTCTTCAACCTTTCTTGATCCTTTTCTAGGGTATGAAAGTAAGCTATAAATAGTAAAATACCGCCTTCATTACATGGGCAAGCCACTGAATGCTCAATATTTATGTCAGCGCTACACAAATAATAGTGCTCCTTGTTCCTCTCGCAGCCTTTGAACAATAATCCGTTCTCCTTTAATTATTCTGCCGCTGTATTCTGTAATTTCATGTTGTATCAGTATGAATAATGTGCAGGACAGTCATGTTAATCCTGATAGCATGCTTAGTAGCACACTAGAATTTCAGGCTCCAGTCATATTTTAAGCCTTTGGCTACACAAAATTCTCTTTGAAGTTTTTGTAATCAGAAAAATATGCTGCATTTCTTGTTGTTACACTTTTTTTTTTTTACCCCCAAATCTCACTATCCTATGCACAGATATTATGTTATGGACCATGACCGGTTACAGACAGCAAATGACCTTTGCACAAGAACATTATAAAGGCTATGTGCTTTTCAGGCACCAGTTTGCAAAGTGTTAGATGGTCATTACTGAGTATTTCCCTTATCACCCACTGCAAGAACTGCAGAGTATACCAAGGTTATTCCTATCTCCCCAAATCACCGTCAAGATGGGAACAACTACCTGACCACCATGGTGGGACTTATGGTAGCAAGCAAGCAGTGGTGCTTTATGCTGTTTCCAAAACATAGTGGTGGATGGGAGCTTTAAAAACCGCATAGTATAGCGCCACAGTCATGGAAACACTGTATCTAAATGTGCTATTCTGTTTCTGTAGCTCCCGTTCACCACTATGGACATTACAGGAACAGTGTTGAAGCAGCACTGCTCGGCTGTTTTTGCAAGTCCCACCCCGGGGGTCGGGATTTGCAAGTAGTTTTTCCCATCTTGGCAGTAATTTACCAAGATGGAGATGACCCTTTAAATTTCAGCCCTCTTGGCATCACACATCTCATGATTGGACAGTGATTTAGGCCCACATTGCATGTCCTTGCTGTTACCCATGGGGAGGGTGTTACCTCAGTTACCCTTGGGACCTATGTAGAATATGTGTGAAGTCACTGAGAAAGGATTAATGCCTGAGAAAGGTATGGAGGCTGCGAGCAGGTACTCACATGGGATTTGCAGTGCATGCTTGGCATAAGTACCCATTAGCCCTCATTCGTACAGCAGAAGCCATACGAGTGTCTGTGTAGCCTCCTTTGGGCTGGTATATATTGATGGATGTCACTGTATGCCAATAGGAGATACATACCAGAAAGTGTTCCCATTATTTACCTCTGACATACTGCAAATACAGAATGAATGACCCTTATTGTCTCCTACCAGGAGTCCATTTTTATTTATTATCATGGCGTTGTAAAGAAAGTGGAACCTTCCAGACATTTTATTTTACAGATTCTTCTGTGTATTGTATTTTCTGGTGTTGTCGAAGGTGAAATAGTAATGGAATACCTCTAAGATTTTCCATGAATGGCTGATGGTGGCAGGCTATGTTCCATCTCCGATCACTAGAGCAAACTGGCTGCCTCACTAAGTGCCATGCCTCACTGTATCGTATTAGTTCTGCTTAGCTTTCTCCACATGCTGTTTGGTCATCCTGTTATGACCAATGACCAACTATGTGGCCACCTGGAAAATTCGGAGTTGGCAGGAGATATATTGGCACAGCACATTGCTAACACCATTGCTTACTTGCTCTAGCATTAGGAGAGGCGGCACAGCAGTTGACCCTTGCCGATTAGACATGCCATATGCTAGTAATATGTCCCCCTTAATATTCTGCTCATGTGCACATGTCAGATCAATTCTGTTGATCAGTAATACATTTTGCAGCCCCCCAGGGGGTAGATCAGTCTCTACCACAAACGAAAGAAATAACAAAGTTCACAGTTCAAAGCCGAAGACAAATTGTATCACCATTTTACCGAGTACAAGCTATCTGCTTACCAGATGTTTTCTAATAATAAATTCAGGGTTTCAGTATTCCAGGTAACTGTGTGACGTTTGTATCACTGGACATATGTCAAGTATTACGGACATGCACAGTTTTCTGTTATCTATGGATTGTAACCACTCACATGGGTTTCTGCCCCCCCCCCCCAATGGACCTAAGAATATGTTGGGCTTCCTGATGGTTAATGTCCAATTTATATTGCAAACTGCTTTGGATTCAAAACTACTGCATTGGGTTTAGTGTCATGTAAAACCTGTCCTGTTCAGCCTCATACTCCTAATATTATGGTAAAAAGTGTGGGTGAACTGGTGTACCAGACAACTAGCGCATCATCAAGTGGGCCAGTGTTCTGACACCATAAAGGGGCCCCTACTGTATTAGCATCTAATAGCATCTAGAGACTGGAACAGTCCATACGGAAAGTGAGAGTCTGGCTATTAAACTGAGGCATTAATACCTGTAAATTTTACCAGGTTTGGGTGAGATCACGTGACCCAGCTGAAGAGAATAATTCCTTTAGAAAGGAATAACTGGATAACAATAGTCACTGAATAATAGATGCATAATGGTGAAAAAACTGTTTTGGTCCAAGTTGCCAGTGAAGTATAGGCATAAGAGAAGTTTGTCTATTACACTATGATCACATCTGGACTTGGGTGTCCATCAGAAGACCAGAACAATGGACATATGAACAGACACCAACGGTTACTGACGGACCTTCTTCATTATAATGGGGTCCGTTGGGTGTCCGTTGTTTTAAACTGAATCTGCCGGACGAAAAAAATCAGAGTTGCAGCACTTTTTCGTCCGGCAATTTATGGGGGGCTCTACGATGGTGTCTCCAAACAGAGACTCTGGTGCAGATGTGAACCCAGCCTTACTATCACTTGGCAACTTGGACTACCAAAGGAAATATTGGTGAGTGTTTAATTTATTGCAGCATAATGGTGCACTTTATGGCAATCATTCTCAACATTTTAATGTATTGTGGTGTTTATATTCATAAAAATAAAATCAAATTTAAATATCTAATTAAAGGGTTTTTCACCACCTCTGACAAGTCCAGCTTTTGCATCATTTTATAGGTGCTGCTCCACTGGTTTCAGCATAGTTGAAATGTTTTCTCTAGCCCCCACGTTCCCGAGCAATCAATGCTGTTTGTTAGTTGTGGTGCCTGATATACTATTTAGTCTCTGTACTGTCAGGAGGGCGATGTCAGGCAGAAGCAGACAAGGGGTGTGATTCTGAGCTCTGACACTGGCTGCCTCTGATTGGAGCTCTGAATCACACCCTCTGTCTGACACCGCCATTCTGACATTACAGAGCTTAAATAACATCAGGCACCAAAATTACCTGTGTTTTTTGCTCAGGCATGGTGGGGGCTAGAGAGAAAATTCCAACTGTGCTGGAATCAGTGGAGTGGTAGCTAGTAAAAGATTCTAAGGACTTTCACCAACTAGGAGGTGGTGAAAGGTCCTTTTTAATTATCAGTTCCTTACAAATTGAAATATATTATTTAATATATTAATTTACCACCAGCATTTATCGTCACAGAATCGTGAAATCCCATTTGGCATCATGTTTAGTTTCTCTTACATAGGGCATTAGGGGGTGGGGTCCCATTGACAGTGCTCACAACAAGTATCTTTATATGTTTAATTATTTTTAATTATAATTTCACCTGGTCCCTCCCGAGTCTCAAACTCAGCACTTTATTTTCAGTCCATATTATCCATGTAGAGATCTTTATTGCTGTTGGATTGAGCCAATGACTTACAAGAACTTAACACAGCCTTGTTTGGTTATCCAGAAATCTGAAATCCTGCTTGATAGTTTTAAACATCTGGCAAGCAGATCTTTTTCTAGGTGATACTTTGATGAAATTTGTTTCCAGTTTTGCACAATTCACTTTGTTTTTGCTTTTTTTACTTGTTACAAAGAGTGACAACCAGGAGCGCCGTCATTGGACTAGGCACTTCACTGATCAGCACGCTATGAGGAGCCGCAGAATATATAATCGTTGTACAAGAAAACGTGAATGACATCTCACAAAGCCTTTACCAAAAAACATGTAGCAGAAAGAATAGCTCAATAAGGCTATTTCAGTCTATATAGATGTCTTTTGGACTCTTTGTTAGACTGTTTTGTGGATTTACAAAGGGCATTCCAGGACTTTTGCATTGATGGCCTATTTTTAAAGAGGACCTTTCACCACCAACTCCAACGATTTGCATAATTCAATAGGTGCCTCTATACTGATTCTGGCATAGTTGAAATTTTTCCTCTATCCCCCAGCATTCCCAACCAATCCCTTCTGTTAATTTTAACACAGTTATGCTCTCTGTTGTCAGGTGGGTGGTCCCAGTCTATCTGCTCCAGTTAAGGACCACCCACCTGACGATAGAAAGAACAGTTGTGTTGAAACTAACAGAAATGATTAGTCTGGAATGGAGGGGGCTATAGAAGAAATTCCAACTTTGCATCATTCAGTAGGTGCCACTCTACCGATTCTAGCGCAGTTAGAATTTTTTTGCTCTAGCCCCGCCATTCCCGACTTATCATTTTTGCTATTTCCAACACAATTATGCTCTGCATTGTCATATGGGCAGTCTCAGACGAGCTGGACCAGTTTAGGATCGCCCATTTGACAGTATAGAGCCTAATTAGCATATTGGGGGCTGAATCAAGCAGCACTGATCATTTCAGGAATGGTGGGGGCTAAGGAAAAAATTACATTTGCACTGAAATCAGTTGAACGGCACCTATTGGAGGATGTGACTAAGTGGAGGTGGTAATAAATCCATAAAAAATTGCATTTATTCCCAATTACACTCCATCACTAATTTTTTTCAGCTTCCCAATACATTGAATTGCATATTAAACGGAGCAATTAGAAAGTACAGCTTGTCCTGCAAAAAGCAAACCCTCACATGGTTATGTGAACAGAAAAATAAAAAGGTTAGGGCTTTCAGTAGGTACAGAGTGAAAAACAAATACAGAAGCTGAAAATGGCTGGAAGGGGTTAAGGGTATGCTCACATGGCAAAAGATACACGTCAGAAAAATCTGACCTGTAGTTTTGCCAGGGAGCCCACTGCAGAAACCCAAGGCGTACGCCTGCTGCGGTTTGTACACCGTTTCCGTCACAGGTCAGAAATTGCTGGGTGGTTGCTGGTTTGTCATAAAGTGAGATGTGGACAAATGTTTCTGCAGACTAGTAAGAAAATGCATCGCTCCGTCTTTATTACTCCAGCAGATACTGAAATAACCTTACATATGGAAACATGTTTTAGCCAAAAATCATGAGAATATTTTTCATGCATTTTTGATTTACGATGCACATTAATAGTATAGGAAAATGGTCATAACTAGTTATTTCTAAAATTATCCTTCCTTAAATGCTTAAATTGGATGTAATCTTGGGCTCTGTTCATACTAGCCTCATGTCATCTGTCTTAGAGACATGACAGCTATGCTGGATGCATAGCACATAATGTTGTCCACTTTTTTTCTATTTTTTTTTTTTTATGGCAGATAGTATTGCAGACTATGACTTTTAAAAATAACAGAGTCATAAACTGAAATTTAAAGCACTGAAGTGTGAACAGAGTATTATTCTGTATTTTCATCCAGGTTACCATATCATAAGTATAAAGCTTATTAACACTCTTTGTATATTTTCGGGCTAAAAATATTAATGACCTTTCTTAAGAATAGCTCATTGATATCAGATCGGCGGGGGTCCAACACCCCCAGTAATAATAAGCTTTTCTCAGAGAATGGAGCAGGAAGTGGACAGCTCTGTTCTCTGTGTAGTGGCCAGATCAGGTACTGCAGATCAGTTGATCGGTGGGGATGTTAGGTATGGGATCCCCACTGATGTAATGATCATCATCAATGTTTTTAACCCATGAAAACCCTTGAGTTTGTCATGGTTAGATACTTGTGGCCCCAGTGGTATAAGACAGAAGCATAAACCTCTCATCCGCAATACTGTGCTTTGAACAGGTGCCCCCCATAAAATCTGAAATTCTCTCCATCTGTATGGAGAGATGTGAATGTGGCAGATTCTGTATCTATATGTTATCAATCAAATTATTATGAGGTGCTTTAACTTCTAAAGGAAATCCCCTTTGGAAGTATGAGTTGGCATTTATAGCTGGAGATGAATGCCAGTTTACTGCTTGACTTTTATTTCTTTACATATTGGCAGAATGTTTAGTTGTGTTGGCACCGTGCCTCAATAACTTTGGCATGGTGCATGTTAATCATTTAAGCTGAGTCCTTCCTGCTTCTGTTTTTTCAGCTTTTGCTTCGATATGGCTCCAGTATACCAGTGTATATAAAACTCTGCCTTGTCTGGTCAGAATACACTGGATGATAATACCTTCTACAATACATACTCTACATAGATGACTTAGGAGGACTCTTATACTTATTTTACTGGGATTATGTTTTATTTTAGGTAATTAACGTGAATTTTCCAAATCGACTTCTGAATTAACGTGTACCACAAGTCTTCTATACTTAAAGGCATAGTGTACCTTTAAAGGATAGTCACAAGATTAAGCATTCATATTGCTTGTTAGATCAAGCAAACCAATATTTTGTATATCTATGTAGAGTTATCATTCAGAATATGCCATACGTTTATATATCACTGATACATGCTTGTTACAGTGCCCCCTAGTGTTATTTTGATTCCCTTTTAGAATGTCCTGTAATGTGTCCAGATCTTCTTATATAAAGGTGGCAGAGTAATTCCTGTTATTGTACAGGCCCAGCATTAGGAATTGGCACACTTGAAGTGGCGGCTTCTCATTGGCACTGGATATAATATATGACCTTTGCCTTCCATCAATTCTTCTCGGTACACTTGCAGACAGTTTTGAAGGAACTCGGCAGGGAGGTTGTTCCCGCCATCGTGGAGAACTAAGCACAGATCTTCTGTGGATGTAGGCTTGCTCCAATCCTTCTATCTCTTCATGTAATCCCAGACAGACTGGATGATGTTGAGATCAGGGCTCTTTGGGGGCCATATCATCACTTCCAGGGCTCCTCCTCCAAAGGGCAAAGGTCACACCAAATATTGATAGGATTTTAGATTTGTCTTTTGTTCATTCACTTTGCATTTAAATTGAAATAAATCTATATCCCATGAACATAATTCTGACATTTATTACTTTTTTGCTTTAGCTGAAGAGACAATTGCCAACAGCGCGCTGGAAGAATACATGAAGGAGAAAGAAAAGTATAACAACTGCAGGAAGAAAAATACAAAGAAAGGATCTTCCAGAGAAGAACAGGTGATAGAAGTGTGGCTGTAAATTTTGTAAACTCGGCAGTTTGGAAATCACTTGTTATAAACTCATTCTGGATGTGATTTTGGCAATTTGTGTGTAATACGTAATTTAAATTTTTCAGAAATATTGGTGGAAACAGGCACCTATGCTATGCTGTTTGAAAGTGTCAGAATACTGATTTTGTTCATGAATATGATCATTTATCGTAACATTCAGTGGGTGAAAAGGGCTGGTATTTTTTCCAGCAGCTTTAATATGACACCAAAATAACCATTCTATGTCATATACAGCCTGTGAAAGAGCTGTTGGTAGCAGAGATGTATCTCATATATTCATGGCTACTGAATTGCCACCCTTATGAGACGTACGAGATATGTCATTGACAGGTAAAGTGTAGCTCAAGTACATAAGGTTGAGATATAAGATTAACAAGAGTGGTCTGAAAAAAATTACAGCCTCTTTTCTTTTATAACCCTGGACAACTCCTTTAAGTCATGACATGGAAAATACATGTCTATGAGTATTACAAATTTTCTTCTGTACTTGTAATTGTAGAAGAGGTTTGGGTTAGATTAAAATCACAATATGACAATGGTATGAAGAGTGATGTTTCCCGTCTTTGTGAGCTAGCCAGCCTTGTGTCATCAGAAATGGCTTTGATGTAGATGAAGAGACGGATTCCCTGAAGTAAGTGTCATCAGGTCACATTAAATGCAGATGGTCTGAGAAGTCACCAAGTGCTAGAAACGGTCCTGAGTACCGTATATGTATTACATATGACATCACATAATGTACTATATACAATTGACATTTTAGTCTTTCCCGTTTTAGACGTTGTCTCTTTTGGACAGTTTCAAGTCAAAACTGTCGCAGGCGATAACCGATGCACCAGAAGAGGACCCTGTATCAGAGATCGAAGAGGACGATGATAAAGGATGGTAAGGGATCAGCTGATTTTTGTAAGACTTTGCAATTCCATCATTTTATAGAGATCAAAGTATAGCACATGGTTTTCTATATAGTAACTGTGGGTAAACCATACTCCCAGGCAAGGCCCATGATATCCTTCTGTAACCTGCGAGAGTTGGTTTGTAGTACTAAAGGACTCCATACACATAAACATAAAAGAGAAGTCATATGGTTATGGGGGCCTCCTGACTATTCAGTGACAGATGATGTCGGGAAAAGGAAGCATTAGGACGTGGGATTTCTACATGCAATCCTTTTGTTCTCAGGGAAGATAAGCTGCCTCCAGATGACTCTGACAATAGCTTAAAGGGGTTTTCTAGCCATATAAAATTGGTGGCAGTGGGCTCAAAATGGAGTAAATGGAGTACTTTTTGCTCTTATCTCAAAACAGCAGGGAATTGCTGGGAATTCCAGCTCAGCCATATAGCACTGTAGGCACCAATCTGCAGCAGCTTTGACAGCAGCTCTCGCAGCTCTCTCTTCTGGATACTTGAGCTGTGTCTAGCAGGAGGCATCTTACGCCATTGACCCATATGCCCTAGCAAGATGGCTCGATGACTTGTGAGAGTAAAGCTCAAAGTACTGTATATGAAGTGACAATGGTTGAGACACTTATCTACTAACTCAGGACATTGGAATAAAATAGGAAGGCAGTAAGATTGATCTAATTGTACCATGGCCATACACAATACACCCAGTATCAGCCAAAACTAATGTTGAGTGTACGAGATTATGTTGAAAAATGTCCACCTGACTTTTTATAGAAAAAAGGTTCATGGATAAGTAGATTAGAAGCACAACTTGAAGAACCTGGGACCCAATGCAAAATTTGTAATGGGGCCTGGACTTGCCATGTCTGTGATATTGGTGTTTTCTTAAATTGTAGAGGGGCCTTAAGGCCCCTCAGGCTCCAGGGCCCGGTGGCCACTGCTACCTCTGTTTCCCCTATAGCTACACTGCAAATTTTAACGTGAATTTTAGCAAATCTACAGGAAAACCAGCCTGAACGTATTTATTCAGGAAATCATGCAATAATCTTGTGTAAATGTCACACAAGGCGCTACATGGACTTTGTAAAGGCTCCCATTATATCTATCTATCTATCTATCTATCTATCTATCTATGTGTATATAATTGTTTTGTTTGTTTTTCCTGTATACCACTGTATGGAATAGCATATTTTTTTGCAATGTACCAACTTACATCTGCCCGACAGAGGCCAAAAAGGACACTCTTTTGGTCTCCGTCAGATAAATGGAAGCCCACTTTTCCCAGCATTCATGCTGAACATAAATTACTAATGTGATATGAACAGGGCCTAAGAAGTGTTAAATCCCTGGTTTTTAAAAGGGTTGTCCAGGGTTTTATGAAATTTCCCATAAGGGCAGGAAAGGGTATAAAGTAAAGTAGTAGCCTGTACTCCCCCCTAAATTCCACCCCTGCTCCAGTAGTCTCCTCCGGTCCCATAGCGATGATGTCATGTACATAATTCCACAGAATCCTGGCAATGGCTTCAGCACTGATGCTTTCATGTATTGCATTTGATTGCTGTGGCCAGTGATCATGTGAGAGAGGTATGTGATGTCATCACTGCAGGAGCGTGACCGCCAGATCAGTGGGGCTGGACCAGCAGTGGAATTAAATGGTTAGTATATTTTTAGGTAATTATTTAAAGTCCCCTTTAAATGTTGTCAGCCTTGATAAAACTTTTCCTTTATCTTTTTTATTTGCTAAAATGCCATGTTATGGCGTGGTTGGGCTTGGAATTAGTATTTTTTTCTTTGCCCCAATCATCCTGCTGCCTGGTTTCCTCTGTTACCTCTCATCTATTTTACCCTGGCACACTCTCTTCCACCTCCTTCCTCTTTTTCAGTGCCGCATTCCTCCAAGCCCTCCATATCCTCCTGTATTTTTTCCTGGCATGTCCTCTCCTTCATCCAGTGTCAGTCATCTCTGCCTAGACTGACTGCCAGAGGAAGCGCACCATGACACACAGAATAAACATTTCCTATTAATATATTAGAAAGCAGAGCACAGTTGCCGTGCTGTATATATTCTGGTCGACTACCTCTATTGACCTTGGACGTCTGCTCTCGCTAGCAGTTTGATTATTTATTTGGACCCTCCGTGGTTACTTTGCTATGGTACATTGCTGCATATTAGATAGAAAAACATATTATAGGAAGTGTGCCTAGCTGTTGAATATTTATTTTCCCTGGTGTCATGAAGGAATGTGTTGGAACTCTATTATGTTGCATGCAGCCTGGGGGAACGTCAGATTTCAGCACGCTTTATTGGCGATAATTAAAGGTAAAGGTAATTGAATGAGCATGCGGGAACCAGAGCCACCTTGGAATCCTGACCTCTTTAGTAGCATTTGAGAACTTTGCTTGGACCTTGCCGCAGCAACCGCAGAACCAGGCGTCAAGAACACTTTGTTTGCACAGTTGTTGTTATTCTGGATGCCGTTAGACCATTTCTGAACTGTATATTCTGTATTTCAATAGAACCTGCTTAGGAAGCTGAGAGCCTTTGGAATCCGGGGGGCACTTCTTAGGACTTTCTTCAACTCAGTAGTGGCATCAGCCATCTTCTTTGGAGTGGCCTGCTGGGGGAGCAGTATATCAACCAGGGACAGAAATAAACTTGACAAGCTGATTAGAAGGGCCAGCTCTGTCCTGGGGAGCCCACTGGACCCAGTGCAGGTGGTGGGTGACAGAAGGATACTGTCTGTGGTGAGCTCCATGCAGAAGAAGAAGTCCCATCCCATGCATGAGACTGTGATCGCGCTGAGCAGTACTGTCAGTGACCGACTGCTCCACCCTAGGTGTGAGAAGGAGCGCTATCGGAAGTCTTTCCTCCCCACCGCGGTCAGGCTGTACAACCAACACCGACCTAAGCGGAGATCATTACATACAGAGAACTGAAATATCTCTCTGCCTGTTATATCCCCCCCCCCCTCCGCTACGTCCTATCTGTCTGTCTGCTATTAATGTAATGCCTCTCACCTTGGAACATTCCTGTACATGTTGTATTTGTATTTGTATCTGCTTATCTTATCTTATCTTTGCTGCTGTAACACACTGAATTTCCCCATTGTGGGACTATTAAAGGACTATTATTATTATTATTATTATTAATTTCCTCTGATTGTCGGGTTACAATTAGCATTGTAATGTTGCCAAAAGCAAGGGTCCGAAATGACCTTTTAGCTATTGGCAGTCAGTCCTCAAAATGTCACAAAGTGTTTCAGGAGCCAGACGAAAGCAAGACAACGCGCTGAGGTGGTTTTGTGATATTATACAGTAGAGGTACTTTATGTTCTCCAAGAATAATGGCTGGTTTGCCATGCTGACCATAGTAGTTGTATTTAGCAGAGCGACTTTCCTTGTGTGAAGTTCTTAGACCATGAAGCAGTTTTGTACAATTGTACAACCGCTTCCAAAAATTTGGCGACTCTTAAAATTCTTATTAACTTGTATAGCATTGTACAATTTTTAAAGAGGACCCGTCACCTCTCCTGACACCTCAGTTAGTAAATACTTGTATACCCCATGAAAAGTGGTATTGCAGTATTCCACTTTTTTTGTTCCTCCTGTTTCTTCTTGTCAGTGAGGTCTCTTTCTATAGTCTGACACTGTCAGCATTGATGGGAGTGTGAGGGGATGAACCTTTTTGACATGAAGAACAGTAACATGCAGTTGTCAGTTCTTTCATACATTTGTAGAGGAATTGTAAATGACCTGCTGAGAAAAGATGCCCCTGTGTTGTTATATTATCGGGGGTGCAAGTTACTAAAGCAAACCTATTGCAAGAGATCTTTATGCTCCTTGACACATTTGGACGTCCACATGCTTTTATGGACACCACCTGCTCTCCCCTGGAGTTACCCATAGCAGTGTGTCTGTCACAGCCATGCTCCCATGACTAATTTCAAGGGCACCTGCTATACCAGTCATGTACTCAAGGGCACCTGACATCAGAAAAAAACTACGGTAGATGCTAGAATGGAGTGGTTAAAATAAGATGCTCCCTGGTCTGCCATGGATCCAGAAGGTATTGCTGCCTTAGCTCTGGTATCCATGCCACCTCCTGTGACTGTTAATATGAGGCACCAACCCCTGTGTCCGTGTCAGACTAGGGGGGTTAGGGTTGAATTTAGGAGAGGCATAGTTAGTCTCTACTTGGACCATGTTGGACCCGAAAATGTGGAGTCTGGGGATGTATTAGCCATGTAGTCTGGCGGGCTCCACCTGCCAGTCCATCACAGCTAACACTTCCCAGAGCTGATGCAGCACCACCTACTGAATTCACGTCATAGCAAGGACAACCTTATTTTAACCACTCCATTCTCATCTCTACCCCCATAGAGAGCTCTGATCAGTAACAATGGGGAGGAGGTTTACTTTGTTCTCTCTCCATTTGCTCCTGCATCACTGTGGTAGTGCTGACAGTTCATGTGACAACAATGGATGTATGTTGGATGTTTAGCTGCTGGATAACCACCAACGCAGAAGAAGGCCTTAGGCACCAAGATAACATCAGTGGAGGACCAATTCCAAACAGACTGATTGTAGAGAGGAAGGGTATCTGCTCTCACCCAATTCTTGAGAGAGTATTTTCTTTATTGAAGCCCACAGCTTCTTTCTCAAGAGTTCGGAACTGGTCCTCCATTGAAGTCATTTTGTTGTATGTCCAGCTTGCTTCATAGCCCCATTCAAGTGAAAGGGGCAGATCTGTAATACCAAACATCACCCCTATGCAATGTATGGCGCTGTGCTTGGTATTTAGTAAAGAAGCCACAGCACTCACTGAAATACTGCTGTCTCAAATGCTGTTCAGTGGGCGTACCAAATTTCGGTACCACACCAATCTGATATTGATGACCTATCCTGATAAGGGTATTCACTATCCTGATAGGTCATCAAGATTACAATCCTGGAAAAACCCTTTAAATAAAGTTTGTTAAACTTTCTTAAAACTACTTTTAAAAATACTTTTTTTACATCATAAAATTCAAACACACAGCCAGCCCCTATTTGGTATTGCAGTGATAGTATCAGGCTGTTGAGATATAATCTACTGTATAATGTGAACAGCATTAAACAAAAAAAATCCTGAGCTGCATTTTTTAAATTTTAGTTCCTTGAAAAATTGATGGAAGTCAAATGCAAAATTATATGTACTCCACTAGCAAAAACAAGGCCTTACTAGGGACCTAGTAGAGACCAGCAGGGACCCAGAAAGTGTCAGAAGGAAATATGTAGGTGTGAACAGTGAGTGTCACTTCTTGTTTTTGTTTTTGTTTTGTTTTTTTAATAAAATTGTACCCGCCTTTTGTGGTGCATTAACTCTGTGTAAGGGTATTCATCAAAATTTTCTGATATGTACCTCTAACTAAAGCATCCAACGTGGTGGCATGCGTCCCCTTAGGCTTCCATGATTAAAAATATATACTATGCAGTTCACTTTTTTGTCCATGTATGTAAAATATACACAGCAAACGTAGTGTTAACAGACCCTATTGCTACATTGTCGATTGTTTAGCACATATTGTGTATTTAGTAGGTTCTTCATTCCTTTCTGTCTAGGCCGCTCCATGGCATTGTCCATAGCCAGAGATAACATTCTAGTCGTCGGTCTATAGACAATTGGTAATATTTCACTCGGGTTGACCAGCCCATCATGTTTCCGTTTTTGGGCAAGCCTTTCCATTGGCATTGGTCACACCAGACATTTTGATCCTTTTTTTTTTTCGCAGCTCTCGAAATGTTTCTTTATGCAAAACATTTAGAAACCCAATTCCTCTGTAAACATTGTTGGTAATCATTACCAGATTGTGCTGCCTAACATAGCATTTAAGGAAGTGTTATTAGCAGATCTGAAAAGGAGATACCAAGCAGAAGTGTTCTCCATTGCAACGGCTGAGGAATCCATACACGACTGCCAGATATTGTGGAATTTTGTGGCAGCCTTGGCAGGGGTGATAACATGTACCTGTCTGCAGCTCAGCATCTGCAGAGTTAGCTGTCAGACACAGACATCCTGTCTCAGTTCTTATAACTTGGACAATTCCATAGACTATAGTCAACTCAAATTAAATCCATGTATATTGAACATACATACATACTGTATATGCATATACTGTACAAATGTGTGATCACAGCCCTTATGTAACAACCTTGTGTTATGTGTAGAAGGTGCAGCAGTAACTTATTATAGATGCATCTTGTAAGACCTGACAGATAGATAAAGATGCGCCATGCACGATACAGTAAGTAGCATGAAGGTGCGATTAGGTCCATATCTAAAGACTGAGTCTTCACATCCTGGTCCTTCTGGACACACAAGAAAGGACAATCACTGTCTGAGGTTTGCCAACGCTGCAGCCATTGGCATACCCAGATATTTTTTTGCTCTTCAGTATAAGACCAGGAAGTAGAGATTGTTCGAGACCCTGAAAGTGTCAGTACAGGAATGGAGAAGGAACGCCCCTTTGAGCCTTTTCTAAATATTTTTTATTATCCAATACATAATAAGGTTATGAAGCCAATGTCTCTAAACTCTTAGGCTCGGTTCTCAAGTTGAATTTTTAAAGAGGATCTTTCACCACTTACACCAACTCCAGTTCGTAGCATTTTTTAATAACTGATGCTCCTCTGATTCTGGCACAGTAATTTTCTCTCTAGCCCCCACCGTTCCTTAGCAATCAATGCTGTTAGTTTTGGTGTCTGATATGCTATTTCAGCTCTGTACTGTCAGGAGGGCGGTGTCAGGCAGTAGCAGACAAGAGGTGTGATTCTGAGCTCTGACACTGGCTGACTCTGATTTGAGCTCTGAATCACACCCCCTTCCTGACACTGCCCTTCTGACGTTACCGAAGCACCAAAACTACCTGTGCTTGTTGCTCGGGAACGATGAAGGCTAGGGAAAAAATTCCAACTGTGCTGGAATCAGTGGAACGGTGACTATTTACACATGTTAAGAACAAGAATTTTTGGAGGTGGTGAAAGGTCCTCTTTAAAGTGGGATACACTGGAAAAATTTCACCTCCCATTCTTTTCAGTGCAAGGCAGACCCTTCAATTTCCGCTAGCATCTTGCTCAATATTTGGACAGATTCCGTCTGAATTTTGATTGAAGAGAACGGTGTTAGGAATCTTTCTGCTGTCAGCAGGAAGATTTCCTTAGTGGAAATTTGCCATGTGATCCTAGCCTTTATAGATTACATCAGTTTTCTAATGCAGTAGAGTAGTGTAGAGCTTCATTGAGGGTTAAAAGTCTATTAAAGATATCAGTAAAGCCTGAAGATGTGAGTAAAGCCACTGATTTTTGGTGAGAGCTTCCCAACAGATGATGATGGGGCAATGAAAAATCAGGTTTGTTGAATTTCAGTGTACAATCATTTTATTCTAAGGGTAGATAAGTTGCCACCAGAAGCTTACTCTTCTCGACAACAACTCTCGGCCCAACCACGCATGCATATGTGGAATAGCTGCTTGTTTGGTCAATAGCTGTTGATGTTACATGGACACTGTTGGTGATCTTACACTAGTGTTTACTGCCACCATTGTACTATTGTATTAATACTATAACATTCCTGGTACAATAATATTTCCAGCTGCTAAGAGACAGGTAACCTACATACTAGGGGCACATGAGGCTACCCAGTCACTGCATGGGAAACCTGGATATAAATTTAATATTCATTATTACTAATGATGATTTTATTCACTGGATCAGAGCCCACTTCATGTAAATGGGTTTCTGCCTTGGGTTGTAGGAAATGAGGAGTGGTGACCTAAGGCTGACAGGTACAGAATATAATTAAGTATAATTAAAGTATGTTATTACGAAGGACAAGGAGAAGTAAGATATATATCGTCCATAAAGATAAACCAATTACAACATTGTGCTTTTAATTCTGGATTCTGCAGGATTACCATAAGTATTTCAGGAAATAAATAGGGGTTTATAGAGACTCATCTGTTATTTCTGTGGGCACGTAGATCTAAAGGAAAATCAAGCTTCGTCCTGAAATATGTAGAGTATCTAGTCAGGCTTTGAGGTTGTTTCAGGTAAAACATTTAGGAAAAGGCTGAAAGCATCTGGCAGACGGCATCAAAATGGTATCAACAGATTTTGCGGATGTCTACGATTTAAATGCCACCTGTGGAGCCCAGCTTGATGATCTAGTATCATGGTACTTTATTTACCATTACTAGGATAGGATATATTACAATACATGAACGGGGTAATTTGTTTCAGCATGGAGAGCTCTGTTCCAAAGCCAAGATCCTGGGACAGTTAGTAGATGGAGGTGGGTACGTGCGTGTTCACACACCTGTCCTTACTGTTCTACAGATCAGTCTATAGGCCTTCTGTATATGTTGATGTAAACATCAGTTCCATACTCTTGCTGTATGTATATTGCTAAGGTGACTGTTCCCAAGATCACTACCCAGGGACCACCATGAAAGTGCAATGCAGAGTGTCATCTCTGGGACTATAATGGGGTCCGCCCAGTTTCCGCTGAAAACCTTGGAGAGAAAATCCTGCTTGCAGGATTTTTCTCTCCTCCTATTTTAAACAGAATGGGGGATGGAGTCTCGTACTGAGATTCAAATGCTGGTGTGAAGCTAGCATAACTTGAACAGCAATCCATTTTTACATCCTTTAAAAATGGAACCATTGATTTCTATTGGGTCCTTGTGTCCGTCAAAAACTGGCAAATATAGAACATGTCCGTTTTTCTTTAACTAGATATAAATCTAAAAAGTTTACAAGAAAATACAGTAGCCGACCTGGAGCTCGCCTAATGTGCTCTTCAGTAAAAGGGGTATTTTACCCATGAAGTGTCCATGTTGACAGTTTGGACATTTGAGGTAGATCTGGACAGTCTATGACATTACATATGCAGTGGGTCAAATTTATGAAGACTGGCATATGGTACGCCAGTCTTAATAACTGACCTGACTGGCGCAGGGAAAAGAGATTTATAAGGAAACTGCGGGCTCTTCTTAAATATGCTAGGCATCCCGGCGCTATAATAGAAATCTACGCCAAGTAGGAACTGTCGTAGGTTTCCATTCTAACTCAGCCGGGCCAAGATGGGGGGGGGGGGGCGCCTTAGCCTGCCCCGCACCACCCACATTCACACAATCTGGTTTGCTAGGTGCAAAACAGGGCTTGTGGTGCAAGAAAGGGCCATGTGCCAAACATGTGCCTCAGTATGATCAAATGATAAATTCCCCCAGTATGTGGAAAATATGGCCTCCTAAGGCCATTGCAACTAAAAGGGACCACTGTATAGCAATGGACACATATATTTGACAGATGTATTTGAAAATCATTCTAATCGTTTCAGGTGTCGTAAAACATGTGCCCCTTTTAACTGGAATCCCAGTAGAGAAAAAAAACAATTGACACCTGCCTAAGTTTAGAATTGTGTATATACAGTATGTCGCACCCTACTAAAACTGAACTGACAACTTATGGCCTTCAAAATTAAGTGGTTGCTATTGCCCCATATTTCAGCATCAGATAAATCTAAATGTCCAAATAGTTGGTTCCTTGAAGGCTTTGTTTAACTTTTGAATCATTTTTAACTTTTTTTTGTGTTTTCTTCAGATATCCTTGTGCAGTATGCCTACATTCACATCTGCGCCGGAGTCCCCGTTGGAGATTCCATCAGTGTCCGCCAAAAATTGGCAGAGGAAAAAGTCCTGCATGGAGGACTTTTTTCTCCACTGGGTTTTAAAATGACAGATGTCCAAAGGACCCCATTATAGTCAATGGAATCCGTCGAGCTCCATGTGTTACCGCTCGACGGATTCAACGCTAGTGTGAACCCAGCATAAGTTTGCTTTTTGCATCCTATACAATTTCTTTTAGTCTGCTTTCATTTTCCTTTTCCTCGAAAAGGGATGAGCCTACTAAGCAGATTAGCAGCATGCCATTTTTCTTTGTAAGTGGATTCCAGTATGTGAAGGAGTCATTGATCCTGTAACACAAAGGGAAGTTATGACAGTCGACTAGAAAAGCATCTGTTACTGAAGTCTGTCTGAAGGAACAGGAACTTACATTGCCACAAAGCTGTTTTAATCATTGGAGGTTATATTGAATGGGATCTTAATCTTGTCTTTGAGAGTTGTAGAGCCTTCATAGCGTTACCAGTACATTTAGTACATCCTTTGCGGCTGTCTGTCATCACTGACATAATGGCTTCCCCTTTAAGAAGGCTATTTATAACATAGACTTCTTTAACGTAAGTCTAGGAATAGAATTCCCTGTGTAAATTATTAAATCCAATTTTTTTTTATAAACATGGACCTATGTTCTTAATGGGTTTTTACGCAATATAGCTGCCAGTCTCTTTACAATATTCAATATAAGACCACACATACATAAATATTCCACGTAGAGATGCCACACACAGGATATTTTACGTGATGGTCTAATGCCACATCAGTGGACGCCAGCTGCACAATGATCTGACTATCTATCTGTTCACGGCACAGTGCTGCTCTTTATATTCTGCCTGCACTGTTTATCTGGGCCCTGTATGACGCTATTTAGACACACCGCTGGTTTATTCAGATTTATTTTTATGCATAAACACTCACAATAAATTCTCTATACCACTGTCTCTATTTCTGGTAAATGTGAATTGTATACGCTTGTTTAAAGATGGGAAATGGTGTACCCAGCAATGCCCCACATATATACAATACTGTGCAAAAGTATGCAAAAAGGCTGCAAAGTAAAAATTCTTTCTGAAACAGAAGCGTTAATAATTTATTTTTGTCTATTAAGAAAATAAAGTAAGCGAAGGAAAGAAATCTAAATCCCATCAATATGTGGTGTGACCTTTGCCCTTTGCCTTCCATCAGTTCTTCTCCGTACTTGCAGACAGTTTTTGAAGGAGCTCGGCAGGGAGGTTGTCCCCGCCATCTTGGAGGACTAAGCACAGATCTTCTGTGGATGTAGGCTTGCTCCAATCCTTCTGTCTCTTCGTGTAATCCCAGACAGACTGGATGATGTTGAGATCAGAGCTCTGTGAGGGCCATATCATCACTTCCAGGACTCCTCCTCCAAAGGGCAAAGGAGATACCAATGCGATTTACATTTCCCTTTTTTAAGCTAGGAAATTTTCGCTATCTGAACAGCCTCAGTATTTTTTACACACCTGCCTAAAACCTTTACACAATGCTGTAAGCTTATAACCATTATGTTTAGGCCTCGTGCACATGTCAGAGCTATATGCACAAAGCTAGAAGAGTAGTGTATGGATTCTGTCTTAGCTATACAGCCTTCATATACTTCCCTACCATCTCCATTAGACATCATGTATATGGAGATATTCTGCCCTAGAAACAATGCCTCCAATTTCCTTCTGAATTTTTTTCTATTTGGAGCCTGCATTAGGCAACAGACATTTTATGGTGCGGTGTTTGTTTGGCAATTATCAGCCATTGTAAAGTGGTCGGTCGTGATTTATTGTCTCCAAGGACCATTTCCTAATAAAATCACTTAGTCTTAAATTCCACTCCATGTTGTAATCCTTTCCTTTTTGCATAGTAAATTTTCTCTTTCCAGCTACCCCTCCATGGCTGTAGTTCTCCATATCCCGCGACCGTCCTCGTAGTTAATGTACTTACACTGCATTTGATACAGGGCTTTTTGGTTTCTAAGCCCCGTCTTCCACTCCTGACACATTGAATCTTGATTGATTCTTTTTCGTATGAAACCTAACACTGTGTCCTAGACACATATAATGTACATTCCATATTACGTCTCTTCTAAAGCGATAAACACAGATTGATTAAACAAACCTCCTTAAAAAATATCATACCTGACAAAAATGACCAACCACAGCATTCTTCTTGATTGCTAAAGAGTCTGAGTCCTTTTCAATTACACTTAATTCTAGACATATGTTTTGGTAGAAGGGGAAAAAAATGGGCAGACATTCCAGATAGAGCGTTATGTATAAAACATATAGTGGCTCGTCTAGGCTGGAAGCCTCTTATGTTCCACAGCTTTACCTTCTGTAGCCCGGACCTAATGCTTCCATGTTCACTGTTCTTAGTGTCAGATTTGTAGCAGTTTCTTTCTCCTTTTGTATAACATGATATACCTCTCAGATCAACATTAACGTCATTATAAATTATATAACATGGTGGATTCTGCTTCATATAAGGAAAAAGCATGTAGACGTCTACAGCCTGGCCTCTACTTTCTGAGAAGGTTATTCTGCCCAGTTGAAACACTTATGAAACATGTTTTCAATCTTGAGTGATTTGTGTTGCCTTATCTAAGAGATGGATATGGTGGAGGGAGAGTAGCTGTGTTTAGTGGTACATAGGTTTATATGATGGACTGAAAAGAACCGCGCTCTTTGATATATAGGGTTATATGATAGAGGGAGAGAAGCTGAGCTCTGTGATATATAGGTTATATGATAGAGGGAGAGAAGCTGAGCTCTGTGATATATAGGGTTATATGATAGAGGAGAGAAGCTGAGCTCTGTGATATATAGGGTTATATGATAGAGGAGAGAAGCTGAGCTCTGTGATATATAGGGTTATATGATAGAGGAGAGAAGCTGAGCTGTGTGATATATAGGGTTATATGATAGAGGAGAGAAGCTGAGCTCTGTGATATATAGGGTTATATGATAGAGGAGAGAAGCTGAGCTCTGTGATATATAGGGTTATATGATAGAGGAGAGAAGCTGAGCTCTGTGATATATAGGGTTATATGATAGAGGAGAGAAGCTGAGCTCTGTGATATATAGGGTTATATGATAGAGGGAGAGAAGCTGAGCTCTGTGATATATAGGGTTATATGATAGAGGAGAGAGCTCTTGATATGGGTTATATGATGGGAGAGAAGTGAGCTCTGTGATATATAGGGTTATATGATAGAGGAGAGAAGCTGAGCTCTGTGATATATAGGGTTATATGATAGAGGAGAGAAGCTGAGCTCTGTGATATATAGGGTTATATGATAGAGGAGAGAAGCTGAGCTCTGTGATATATAGGGTTATATGATAGAGGAGAGAAGCTGAGCTGTGTGATATATAGGGTTATATGATAGAGGAGAGAAGCTGAGCTCTGTGATATATATAGGTTTATATGATAGAGGGAGAGAAGCTGAGCTCTGTGATATATAGGATTATATGATAGAGGAGAGAAGCTGAGCTCTGTGATATATAGGGTTATATGATAGAGGAGAGAAGGATGAGCTGAGCTCTGTGATATATAGGGTTATATGATAGAGGAGAGAGTTGAAGCTGAGCTCTGATATATAGGGTTATATGATAGAGGAGAGAAGCTGAGCTCTGTGATATATAGGGTTATATGACAGAGGGAGAGAAGCTGAGCTCTGTGATATATAGGGTTATATGATAGAGGAGAGAAGCTGAGCTGTGTGATATATAGGGTTATATGATAGAGGAGAGAAGCTGAGCTCTGTGATATATAGGGTTATATGATAGAGGAGAGAAGCTGAGCTGTGTGATATATAGGGTTATGTGATTTGGAGCAGAATTCTTGATTAAAAAGCAGTAAATTCTGATGGGACTCCTAGGAGAGACAGTGAAAGTCCTGATTATCCCAGCCACAGGCAGCGAGTGACAGCCCTCTGTGTACACACACTGATACAGTGTGTGATAGGAGTAATCAGGACTCTCTTTGCCTTGTGTAGGAGTCCTGTCAGGATTTGCTCTGCTTTTTACTCCTGCTCAAAATCATATAACCCTATATATCACAGAGCTCAGCTTCTCTCCCACTATCATATAACCCTATATATCAGAGCTCAGCTTCTCCTCCTCTATTACATCACAGAGCTCAGCTTCTCTCCCTCTATCCTATATATCACTTTCAGCTTCTCTCCTCTACCATATAATCCTATATATCACAGAGCTCAGCTTCTCTCCTCTATCATATAACCCTATATATCACAGAGCTCAGCTTCTCTCCCTCTCATATAAACCTATATATCACAGAGCTCAGCTTCTCTCCCCTACTATCATTTAACCCTATATATCACAGAGCTCAGCTTCTCTCCCTCTATCATATATCCCTATATATCACAGAGCTCAGCTTCTCTCCCTCTATCATATATCCCTATATATCACTGAGTTCAGCTTCTCTCCCACTATCATATAAACCTATATATCACAGAGCTCAGCTTCTCTCCTATCATATAACCCTATATATCAGAGCTCTGCTTCTTCTCCTCTATTACATCTCAGAGCTCAGCTTCTCTCCCTCTATCCTATATATCACTTTCAGCTTCTCTCCTCTATCATATAATCCTATATATCACAGAGATCAGATTCTCTCCCTCTCATATAAATCTATATATCACAGAGCTCAGCTTCTCTCCTCTATCATATAACCCTATATATCACACAGCTCAGCTTCTCTCCTATCATATAACCTTATATATCACAGAGCTCAGCTTCTCTCCTCTATCATATAACCTTATATATCACAGAGCTCAGCTTCTCTCCTCTATCATATAACCCTATATATCACAGAGCTCAGCTTCTCTCCTCTATCATATAACCCTATATATCACAGAGCTCAGCTTCTCTCCCTCTATCATATAACCCTATATATCACAGAGCTAAGCTTCTCTCCCACTATCATATAAACCTATATATCACAGAGCTCAGCTTCTCTCCTCTATCCTATATATCACAGAGTTCATCTTCTACCAACCATAGAAATTATATGTGAAGCAATGCAGGGTAAAATATGTCTATTAAGAATAATTATTTGTATGATGGGAAACTTATTTTACTGTATATTATATTCCTAACAATTGTCTTAGATATCCATGTAGAGCACTGTGTAGATGGGAGATGATGGTCATATAGGTTGGGTGCTGAGTTACACAGTTTACGTAGCTGACTCCTTCTGGCTCAGTACATTTTCGGGTATTAGCTAATTGGGGGACGGGGGCAGGTATCAGACTCCCACTGCTCTCATCTCATATTGATGATCAATGCTAAGTATATTAAAATATACATTTCTTAGCCATGTATCCTGCATGATCATCACCCCATGTATTTTTCCATTGCACTCCTAGTTCTCTATATGGCACTGTTGGCAGTTTGAAGGGGTTAAAACTGCTTACAGACTTTCTTTAATGCCTTTTAGAATGGGAATATCCTCTGAAGCACATGGTAGGTTTGATTGACATAAATGGCCCCATACAGACAAGTACTCCTGACCAGGGAAGGGCAATGCTGACTCTTTTACAATGTGTAGCTGTGAATTATGTGACCCCACTGCTCATTCACAGGATGCACTAACAATGTGAAGCTGATGTACCATTTATCTTAATACATCTCCGTAGGGGATCACTTTACAGGATAGGAGCTGACTGTAGTGGAGAAAACCCATAATACCACCATCATCTGGTCAGCATGGCAATGGAAAGTTCTGTGTGATATAAGTAAAGCACCCCTTTGCGCACTTATTGATATAAAAATTATGATGATGATAATTCATTTTCATGCCGATTTTTCCAACTTTATCTTGTATGTATACATACAATGCAAGGAAAATGTTTGCGGCATGGAAAACAAGCTGATCTCCCATTGTCCACTGTGGAGGAAAGGAGAGGTAGATACAAAAAGCAAGTAGAGTTGAGCCAGTAGTTTGCAATGGAAGTGGATTATTAGTGGGAGGTACGGTGCCCCTGTATTATTAAAAGCTGCAGTAAATTTCCCCTTATATCAGAAGGCTATATTCACCCCTGTATCAGTAACAGCCACAGTACTTCCATACTAGTAAAAGCCACAACCTCCCCTATAACTTTAAGAACTATAAACATAGAGCCATCACTTTTTCAGCAATCTTTTAGGCTATGTTCACACTGGAGCTGAACGTGAGTTTGAATCCACGTCAAAATCCGCTCCATAGTCCGACTAGAATCTGCCTCCCATTGGAATCGATCTCTATCTTACCATGGATTTGACAGATGATGCAACCACAGAACCCGTGGAACAAGACTACAGTCATGGCCAAAAGTTTTGAGAATGACACAAATATTATATTTTCACATGATCTGCTGCCCTCTGGTTTTTATGTGTGTTTGTCAGATGTTTTTATCACATACAGAAATATAATTGCATTCATATTATGAGTAACAGAAGCTTATATTGACAGTTAGAATGAGTTAATGCAGCAAGTCAATATTTGCAGTGTTGACCCTTCTTCTTCAGGACCTCTGCAATTCTCCCTGGCATGCTCTCAATCAACTTCTGGACCAAATCCTGACTGATAGCAGTCCATTCTTGCAGAATCAATGCTTTAATTTTGTCTGAATTTGTTGGTTTTTGTTTGTCCACCCGTCTCTTGATGATTGACCACAAGTTCTTAATGGGATTAAGATCTGGGGAGTTTCCAGGCCATGAACCCAAAATCTCTATGTTTTGTTCCCTGAGCCATTTAGTTAT
This sequence comes from Leptodactylus fallax, assembly GCA_947044405.1. NCBI lineage: Eukaryota > Metazoa > Chordata > Amphibia > Anura > Leptodactylidae > Leptodactylus > Leptodactylus fallax. Next base: position 1,786,156 of record CAMRHE010000374.1, on the reverse strand, counting down.
CACCTTTGCTTTATGGCAAGGTGCTCCATCATGCTGCAAAAGGCATTGTTGAGCGCCAAACTGCTCTTGGACGGTTGGGAGAAGTTGCTCTTGGAGGACATTCTGGTACCATTCTTTATTCATGGCTGTGTTTTTAGGCAAGACTGTGAGAGAGCCGATTCCCTTGGCTGAGAAGCAACCCCACACATGAATGGTTTCAGGATGCTTTACAGTTGGCATGAGACAAGACTGGTGGTAGCGCTCACCTCTTCTTCTCCGAATAAGCTGTTTTCCAGATGTTCCAAACAATCGAAAAGGGGATTCATCAGAGAAAATGACTTTACCCCAGTCCTCAGCAGTCCACTCCCTGTACCTTTTGCAGAATATCAGTCTGTCCCTGATGTTTTTTCTGGAGAGAAGTGGCTTCTTTGCTGCCCTCCTTGAGACCAGGCCTTGCTCCAAGAGTCTCCGCCTCACAGTGCGTGCAGATGCACTCACACCTGCCTGCTGCCATTCCTCAGCAAGCTCTGCACTGCTGGTAGCCCCATCCCGCAGCTGAAACACTTTTAAGAGATGGTCCTGCCGCTTGCTGGTCTTTCTTGGGCGCCCTGGAGCCTTTTTGGCACCAATGGAACCTCTCTCCTTGAAGTTCTTGATGATGCGATAGATTGTTGACTGAGGTGCAATCTTTCTAGCTGCAATACTCTTCCCAGTTAGGCCATTTTTGTGCAGTGCAATGATGACTGCACGTGTTTCTTTAGAGATAACCATGGTTAACAGAAGAGAAACAATGATGGCAAGCACCAGCCTCCTTTTAAAGTGTCCAGTGGTGTCATTCTTACTTAATCATGACAGATTGATCTCCAGCCCTGTCCTCATCAACACCCACACCTGTGTTAATGGAGCAATCACTGAAACGATGTTAGGTGGTCCTTTTAAGGCAGGGCTGCAATGATGTTGAAATGTGTTTTGGGGGATAAAGTTCATTTTCTAGGCAAATATTGACTTTGCAAGTAATTGCTGTTAAGCTGATCACTCTTTATAACATTCTGGAGTATATGCAAATTGCCATTAGAAAAACTGAAGCAGTAGACTTTGTAAAAATTAATATTTGTATCATTCTCAAAACTTTTGGCCATGACTGTACACCATTGTTTCTGAGGCTTATTCGTGAGTAAACCCATAAACTCTGCTTCAGCTTTCCACCATGGTATGCACAGGGCTGAAATTTAGTGAGAAATATGAGGTGGAGGACTGCCTCAAATTTCTCTGCTCTTTCCATTGTGTGAACAGCCTCTTAGATTGGGGTCTCCAGAAGCCTGGATCCTGGTTTCTTCACACAATGGGGTATAATTCTGCACTCTGACACTGCCTGTCTCTGATTGGAGTGTTAGAGCTCATAATCACGCCCCTGTGCCTGCTCCTGCCTGACACCACCCATTTGACAAGAAAGCCTAATTATCAGGAGCCAAAACTAACAGCACTGATTGCTTGGAAATGGTGGGGCATAGAGAAAAAAAATCCCAACTCTGCTGGAATCAGTAGAGCAGCGACTATTAAAGGATGTATCTGGAGTTGGTGAAAAGTCCCTTTAAGCATTATTTTACAGTTGTTATATAGGTATACTTTATATATGGGTAAAAGTATGTGGACACCCCTCCTAATTATTGAGGTTTTTTACCCACCTATAAAATCTTGCATACAGCCATGCAATCTCCCTTGGTGAGTTGTATTGAGGATGATAACCAACTGCTCTTTATATGGAGCTTGGGGTTATAATAGAGGCTTTGTAACCAGGAACATAACATGAAGCCCCAATGCAAAGTCTGTAACGAGTGTCTTGATATGGGGCAGAGGACCTGGGGGTGACTGCAATCTCTGTATTCCCTGAATATTGGACTTGCACTCCTACCATTTGCACAGAATTTATTTCATTGGAATTGGGCACACCTTAGGATTCTGAAGCAGAATCCTATCTGTCCAAGGCTATGTTAACTGAAATGGAGCATATCTCTGGATCCTACTTGCCCGGTATTCACACTATAGACTTATTCTTTGTCCAGGAGAGGTATGTTTTAATGTAGGTTTCCATCTGAATGAGGTCACCTTGTCATGGCAGATGAGCTTTTACAAGCTTGGGCCGGTTCACATCTGCGTTCGGAAAGTCCGCTTAGGGATAATAGATAATAATTAATAGTAGTAAATTTATATGTGTAGATGATTACTAGTAATACATTTATATGTATAGATAGTAACTAATAGTAGTACATTTGTATGTGTATATAACAAATAGCAGCAATGCATTTTCAGCTCTCTATACAAGTCTTGGTGCTGTGTACAGAGTGCTGCTTTGGTTTTTGTATTTGTACCCCCTATAGTTTCATGGTTTGCAGGCATGAGAATAATATATCTTCCAGTCATAATCCTTTATAATATTAGTTTTTACACTTTAAAACTGATGACTAGAAGATTAATTTGATGCACGACTGTCCTAATATAAGCTCATAATTTCTCAATTATCATTTTACTTTATTAAAAAAGACAATCCACTGACCACTAGAGGGCATCTTTGAACACTAAATTTTCTTAAGGAGATTTCCCATTGTAGAAAAGGTGCCTGGAAACTGCTCATCCTCTACCATGTGTACTTTTTTTTTTAGTTGCTCTGTAGTAGAGCTAGTATATAGTGGAGGGTGAGGATGGCGGTACTGCATAGATTCTCTATAGTGTTAGCTGCTCATTAGGGTGTCTTTAGACACAATTACTAAAGAACAATTAGACATTTTGTTCAAATGTTTCCATTTTTGTGATATTTAGTCACCTTTTTTTGTTTGCCTTATTAGAGGATATACAGGCAATAGAGAGAGGATACCCTGGACTTTTAAAAGCCATGTCCAGAAAACTTCTCCACCCTGGAGGACCTCTGGCATCCGTTGCGAATAATAGATCTCTAGTTACTTCCATAATGCATTGTTTTTCCCTTTAGCATTATTTTCTTCTCATTTTGATAACCTCCACATTAGCATGTAGGTGAGATCCCACAATGGGCCCCACCATTTACGCCAAAGCAAGCAGTATAAATATTAGCTGCTCCCGCTCATACACCTCTATTACATGGTTGGCCATTCATGTCTGTGGTCAGCTGGAGTTTCCCCCATCAGTCAGCCAGTGACACTAGTAATACTCCAGTATTGTGGCAGTCATCTTACCCCTTTAATATAATACTCTTCTCCATGGTCCTACACCACTCTGTTCACAAACAGTAATTTAACCCTTTAACTCAGCTGATTGCTCAGTTCGGTTTTGGAAGTGTTTTTTGTTTGTTTTGTTTTGTGTGGAGGTCCATCCAACTTTTAATGATGTCTGTTTGCCCCAATATGACTTATGGAATGGGGTTGTCAAAACAAGACTACCCCTTTAGGACAATAATGGGGTCCGCTGGGTTTTCGTCTAGTTTCCACTCGAAAAGGGCAAAAAATGCGGAGAGAAAAGCGCTACATGCAGCACTTTTCTCTCGGCATTTTGTAAACGGGTTCGGGGATGGAAACCCCAAATGGGTTACAGGCACAGGTGTGAGCCCAGCCTTAGGTAACAGTTTGCACACAAACAGAAGAAAAAAAGCACCGAGCAGTGCATAGTGCATTATCATTTTAAATGAAAGGAAGAAAAGGTAGAGACAATTTGCTCCTCACCTTTTTAGGTTGTGTTTGATAACACGACCAACTTCAAGAGTATTTAACAGGTCGATATAGGATCACTGCTGTCACTGTGTATCACCCACAGGAGATGAGAGGACAATGGAGGTATTTGGACCACTATACACGGACTGCGCAGATCCAAAGGGTATTAGCAAAAATGATTTATTTCCCAAGGTATGGTACAGTAAGCACACACAGCGCGTTTCGGGACCAGCAAGTCCCTTTTTCAAGTGTATCACACTACAATAAAACATCAAACAACAATAAAATCCATAAATACCAATCGAAAATATATGATAAAAAATAAAAAATATTAGTATTAAAAGTCATTGCGGGAGTATGCAACAAGTATGACTTAATATGTAAAAAGTATATTAGCAATAGCAAAAATTAAACTTATTTGCTTGAATTTTTGCTATTGTTAATGTATTCTTTGGAACTATTGAGCACTAATTCTTTATTCATTTATTTATTTATTTATATACTTTTTACATATTAAGTCATACTTGTTGCATACTCCCACAATGACTTTTAATACTAATATTTTTTTATTTTTTATCATATATTTTCGATTGGTATTTATGATATTTATGGATTTTATTGTTTTGATGTTTTATTGTAGTGTGATACACTTGAAAAAGGGACTTGCTGGTCCCGAAACGCGTTGTGTGTGCTTACTGTACCATACCTTGGGAAATAAATCATTTTTGCTAATACCCTTTGGATCTGCGCAGTCCGTGTATAGTGGTCCAAATACCTCCTTAGGTAACAGTTAATCATCCATGCTGAGTCTGCAAACCAGACTCAGCAAGTATGATAAAATGAATATGTGCAGCATTGTGACTTGTCAGTGTGCACATTGACATGGGAGATTCTGGTCCAAAACACAGACCCACAATCCACACGGGAAAAACATGGAAGTGTTTATAGCCCCATGTAATGTTCGAGTATAGTCCTTACTGACTGAGTGGACATGGATGTGAATCACAACTATCTGAATAAGCCCTTGGATAGACTATGGAATGGCCGATAACTGGGGCATTTATTGCATGAAAATATTTTTATAAACATTTTATTGGTTAAATGGGTGGTATCCTCAACAATGGCTCCTTCCAAAATACAGCCTCTGGCAACGTTTTGGTCAACACCCCCACCAGAAAATTGCAGCCAGCCAGGCATATACGCTTCAGAGTGGATACAGCAGGGAATGTATAGACTTACGTGGCGGCCTTTCAGATGAATGGCCATTCTAGTAATACTAGGAAGCCTCGGTTTTGCTAATATGGGACACTCTTGCAGAACAATTCTCTGTTGTGGCTCATAGAAGGGTCCACAGAGGAAGATCCTCCTCTGTGATGTCTATATGCCCTAACAGGGAATATTGCCAGGGGTTGTCCTTATGAAACAACCTCTTTAAACATTACAGTATATGCAATATTTAGTGGAGCTTTGATCACTTAGATACAGGAGTTGCTAACTAACACAATGCAATGACAAACTAACAATTCAATAATGACAAACTGTAACACAATAAAATATTGACAAACTGTAACATAATTCTATAATGAAAAACTGTAACACAATACAAAGACAAACTGTTACATAATACACTATTGACAAACTATAACACAATACAATAGTGACAAAATGACACCGCAATAAAATAATCAGCTTAACTCCCTGTAATCCACACACACACACACATACATATACTGTACAGTTTTCACAAACCATGTCATCGGTGATATTATGGATGTTACTTGTGTTCAGAGTTCAGAGTCAAAGGAAAGTATGAAAAGAGATGAAAAAGGAATATAAATAATAAATTAATTTTTCAAAAAATTCCATGAAATCTTGGTCCAGTTCTAGCCATGAAAGAAATACTCTGCAGGTCTGAACCCTCCCCTTAGACAGGCGATGGCTGCTCGATCCTGTCATTTGACGTTTGTGAGAGGACCTGAAAATTGTAAGCATGTAATTGAATTAGGAAAATGCAGCTTAGAGTTTTATGTGCTTTCTGTGATTTGTAATAGGCAAAAAGCTTGTCTGAAAAAGAGATGCATTTATTGCAGACTGTTAATCCTGGAACATATGGCTTTACTTTTCACTCTTATACCTAAAGTATATGGAAACTGTTGCCCAATAGACTAGCTAGTTATTTTCTTTGGGTTAGGGAAAAATACTGAAGCATATTAAACACTGTTTTCTGCATACAATATACATTGCATTAATGTGTATACGAAATAAAAAAATATTCCAAAGTCATAAACATCAGTCATTCATTACTTAGCAACTCCTTGGCATGCTGTCGATCTAGAGATCAGAACCAAATATGGACTTAAAGCTAAGGCCCCACGTAGCGTCCTGCAGCAAAAAAGTGCGACGGGAAAAGCCGCGGCAGCAACGCATCGCAGTTCTTCCCACAGTGCTTTGCACAGAAAGTTCGCAGAGGTTTCCTCTGCGGACTTTCTGCTTCAATTATATCTATAGGGAAACCGCCTGCGTTTCCGTAAATATAATTGACATGCTGCGATTTCTAAAACCGCAAAAGTTTTGGAAATCGCCACGTATCCGTACCGTGTATTTTCCTGCAAAGTGGAGATGGCATTCGCTAGAATCCCATCCACTTTGTGGGGTCATGTGGAGCCCCAGCCTAAAGGAGTTTTCTGGAACTTTCTTATTAGGTCATCTATATATAATTGGCGGGGGTACAACACCCAGGACCCCACAAAGCTCAGCTGTTTGAAGAGGCCATGGTGCTCACCTGAGCTGCACCCTCTTCCTTGTGCCGATGACCGTATCTTCATCAGTTACATGGCACAGCAGCAGCTTAGTCTCATTCAAGTGAATGGGGCTGAGCAGCAGTACCAAGTACAGCCCCTATGCAATGAACAGTGCTGTATACTTGAACACTGCAGGTATTTTAGTGATTGGTGACTCCAGTGAATGCAGCCTTTACAATCCATGTATGGACATCCCTGCTTGTGTGTTTCAAAACTTGTGGTGTTTTTTAGTCATAAAGTTTAAAATTTGGCTCTGGAATCTGTCTGGGAACTGGCCAGCCTTGTGTATAGGCCCGAACACGTTTGCTTTTATTTTAAAGGTGTATTTCTTCCATTGTCATCTTATTAATATAGTATCTAATATATTGTCTAACGCAAGAAACAAAAATGTTTTTTGTGTTTGCATAGTATATTGTATGTAGTACTCTATATATAGTATGAAGTATATTTTATTACGAATGATATTTTTTATGCCAGGCTTAAAGAGGACCTTTTCATGTCCTCTATATGTCACGTTATATGCCGCTGCAAAGCTGAATTCAAACACTGTCAGTTTTGCAGGTATGTGCCCTGGTGCCAGAGATATCGGTGCCGTTAGTTTCAGTTGCCAAGTGGCTCTGGCCTCTTAATAATTTTTGCTCATGTAGGAGTACCTGAACTGGCATGAGTTATAGTAAATCTAATGGGCATCCTCAGCCCACCTAGATTCCCATCTCGCTCTGCCCAGTGTCTAAAAAATAAATAAATAAAAAAAGTGGCAAGCAGGTCACAGGAGCCAAGATGCACCATTGTGGACCAAAAATGCGCCAAATTAAGGCATATTTTTGGCCACTTTCTAGGCACAGTCCAGTTAGTATTTCTGGGTCATTGCTTATTGATAAGTTATTTCTTTTGACCTCGTTGTCCATAATACATATAATAATTATAATTTAATGTAGTTTATATAGATGATACCAGCGTTCATTATGTCTCTTCTGTGTGTCTATAGAAGATCTCACAGATTTCCCCTTCATTTTTCCATTTAATTCCTGTTTGTTCCATATGAGGTAGTTTTCTTCTAGCGCATTCTGTAGCCGTTCATTTATCACTTTTACAAGTTGAGCTCCATCACAATCAGCTTCCCTCTGTCCTCCCCAGACTGTCAGAAAACCCAAACACAGTAAAGAATGTGAGCTGAAGCTGTCCACAAATTGCTGCTATAAAACTTGAAAATAAAATATGATATATTAAGTAGCTGTTGAGCCTCACTCGGGGAACTCAGGTCATTACAGGTCAGACACTGGAAATCAAGTCTGGACTGAAAATGTAAGCTATTCAGGCAGCAGTCTAAAACCTGCCTCAAAGGGACGGAGGCCTTTCACTCGTCAGGCTGGGGGAGAGGAAAATAAACACTTGGTTAAACGGTTTCTGATGGAAAGGTAAAACTATCTACCGACTTGTAGTGATGAGTTTGTGGAGCAAAGTCGTACTAGTAATTATGTATCAGCATCACCACTGTCATCATGGGATGTTTTCATCTAGATCTTGTTCATAAACCATATGTGAGCATATGTACAATACATTTAAGTGTAACTTTAGTGATACCCTAAAGGCCAGGTTGATTCCATCAGGAAATCGCCATCCGCTTACCACAGTGATCTGCAGTAGCGGCACTATGGATAACATTTAAAGAAATCTCATGTACGTGTTGCAACTAAAACGCACAACACAAAGATTCATACGTTAATAGGATATTTGAATTACTGCCATCCTTTACTTCCTCCCTGCTGATGTCAGCAGGAACAGAATAATTTATCTTTTTGCAAGCCTGTGTCACTCCATTCAAACGGGGATATAAGGGAACCCTCTTCTGATGATAGGTGGTGACTACAGAGGTCAGCCCCTCAAATGATCAGCAACTTATCCTGAGGATAATAGGTAAGTTGTATTCATGGCTAAGTTTCTTTAAAGGGTACCGGAGTTTTCATCAAAAGTTTAAATATCTGCAGGGTCTTGCTAAGCACTCTGTTCTTTGGCTGTATAATCCTCATGCATTGTATCCAATTAGTTTTTCTGCTGCTAATAACCCCATTATCGCTGCATCACATTTTTCTTTTTGTTTGTGGGACAGAGGGCTAATAGAGCAGACTGTCCCTTCCCTAGTTTCTTTACATGTAATATGCAAAAGGAATAACTGTAAAATTTCAAACAAATAGGAAAGAAAAGTCTAAGTGAATGTACTATAGGAGATCCAGGAACACTGGATTGCAAGTCCAGGTTATGAGGCAGCTAAAAAGACCCCTGACACACACACAGAAAAATCTCAGCACGATAAGAAAAGCTGCTTCCTCTCTATAACTAACAATAACACAACAATAACAGAAGCAGCTAGCCAGAAGTAAATTGAAGTACACAGAAGACTCTTCTTACTTTGCAAGCTGAGAAGCTAAGAAATCCTCTCTGTACAGTGTACAGGGAAAGCTGTGTTCAGACATGTAGAGGCTGTGAAGAGACCTGTCTCTTCCCTGTCCATTCACTGGATGACGAGAGACCTGCCCCCCTCTCCCTTCACTCACTGTGTTCACATCTTGAGTCTGCTGCTATCTAAGGATATAACTTCCCTAGGAACAGGGATTGAACATAGCTACCAGGTCTCCGCTGTACTCTGATCACGGGCATTGCTGACCCTCTCCCCCCCCCCCCATCAAAGTATTAAAAGTGCCCCCGGGGCAGATATCTGCACTTTTTGCCTTTTTCCCATTCCAGATTGGTGTTTTTGATTTTAGCTATCGATATCACTGCACTGTCAGAGGACCTCACAGCTCAGCATCATTGCTGGTTTGTGAGGAACTCCCCCCTGACAGTCACCCACTGATCATGATGCTGATCTGTAAGGCTGGCCCCACTGACAGTGAAGTGATATCGGTAGCCGAAACTAACATCACCAATGTCTCTGGAACCAGGCCGTTGAACCCAGCGCACTGTCTGCTTTGCAGCACTATATAACATGCCATATCTTAGAGGACATGAAAGGTTCTCTCTTAATAAATTTGTCACGTCTTACTTCAACACAGTTTGGACTAAGGGCAGCATAGTCATAATAGATGTGAGGGTTAGTTATCCCACCATTGACTAGTCAGTGCAATGTCCTACAGAAATGGACTGTTTAAATAAACAAAATTGGATTTTTCTTATTTTTACATTCTGTCCACCTAGAGATGCTTTATTGGAAAAACATCATCACTTTGACTAATCCAAGTGGTTTTCTGTAGTTTTCCGTAGTTTTCTACACATTTTATTGTTGTGAGCGTGGTGGGTGGTCAGCGCTCACAAATGTAAATGGACATAGCAGAGCAGGGGTGGACATGAGGGTCTTGGTGGCGGAAAAGATGATTATTGGCTAAGCAAGTATAGTTGTTTTTTTCAAGTTGCCCCCAAATAACCCTTTTGAAACCCTCAGAAAACCCCTTTAGTGACCCACATAAAAAAAATCATCACGGATTCAGCAATAACAACCATCTGCAGAGAAAACATTTCCAGCTTATCCAATAATTTTCTGAACAATACTCCGAATTTCCCTTCTCCACAGATGCGCGGACTATTTCTTATAATGAACAGATGATGTAGCGTTGGCCTAATTATCTGTACATCTGTATCTATCATCAGTTATTCATAACATGTCAGACCTCATCTTTTCTCTTCCTTCAGGTCATAAAGATTATAAATGATAATTGTATTCTTAGCCGATGATCGGGAAGTAAATAACTTTTTATTTCATTAACTATGCAATGAGGTTTTGATCAGCGGCAGCAGTAAAGGGATCTCCAATATTTTCTTAAAGGGGGTTTGCTGCATTAGAAAAATAACCCTGCTTTCTTCGTGAAACAATGTCTCACTTATCTAGCTTGTCTGGTATTTCAGCTGAGCTCCATTTGAAGTGAATGGGGTTAGCTGCAATACAACACACAATCTGTGGACAGGGATGGAGCTGTTTTTGGAAAGTAACCTTGTTTTTCTAATTCTCTACAACTCCCTTAGGGTGGGATCACACTTGCGCCGGCAGTCCGTCCTCCGCGAATCCAACCTAAATGTTGGAAAACTGGATAGGGACTGAGTAGAGAGAGGTTTGCGATACTTTGCTTAAAAACCCATTCACTTCTATGGGTTTTTAAAGCAATGCACGGGTGTGCGCTTACACCCTCTGTGCCGCGAATCCAGTTTTTTTCGTCGGACACAAAGTTCTGCATGTCCGACTTTGTTTCCGACAAAAAAAAACGGCTTTGCGGCGCAGAGGGTGTAAGTGCACACCCGCGAATTGCTTTAAAAACCCATAGAAGTGAATGGGTTTTTAAGAAAAGCGTCGCAAACCTTTCTCTATCCAGTCCCTATCCAGTTTTCCGACATTTAGGTTGGATTCGCGGCGGACGGAGTGCCGGCGCAAGTGTGAACCCACCCTTAATGGTGGTTCTCATCCACAGCAATTTTAATATTTTCATCCAGTAGACCATGAATGAGCTTTCTATGAAAGAACATTACCAGAAAGATTGCTCATCTTTGACAGGTGTCATTGAGCATGTATGGCCAGTTTATATGACTAGAACAGCCAATATGGGCTATCATATGTGTAGCTGGGTTGTCAACAGTTGTTCATCAGATGATCACTTATTCATTAGTTGTCCAACCATCAACCTACAGTTAACACATGAAAGAAGTCACTACTATGGAAAAAAAAATATTCCAGCCGGTCTCAGGTTTGGCCTGGATGTTCCACCTTGGATGTTACATGATGGCCTGACCACCTTGAATGTTCTGTGAACAGATTCATAGACCTTAAGCCCTTGTGGGCAGAGCCCTCTATCCCACTGTGCCAGTTGGTCACAGTTAGTATTATATTTGTTTGTACATCTTGTATACCATATGTTAACCTCAAATGTAAAGCACCATGAAATTAATGGTGCTATATAAATAATAATAATAAGACAAAAGTGATTTTTTTACTGGTAAAAATATTTGGAGGAAAGGAACACTGCATACCAACACCAAAAGTTCACCCCCTACTGTAAAGAACGGTGGAAGGAGCATAATACTTTGGAGCTTTTTCTTCTTTCTTTTTTTTTTTTTTTTTATTATTATTTCTGCCTCGGGGTCTAACGACTCACAGTCATTAAAGGGGTATTCCCACAAACATAATCATGTCTATATTTGTAGATAATTAAAAGTTCAACATTTTTGCAAATATAAGTAGTTAAAAATTCTGCAGTGTTTTAAAGATTTTCTCTAACCATCTGAGTGGTGACAGTCTGTTGTCTTGATCAGTTGCCAATGGATACGACCACAAATTAAGAAACTTTCTATGGTCTGGGACTTGTCAGGAACCCAGCCATGATTTTTTTATGTAGCTGGGTTATGAGGCAGGGGCGCTAAATGTATAGGAAGATATCCCGACCACAATAAGGAAATCATGGCTGATTTTCTGACCTTAGAAAGATCCTGCATTCATGGTCGTATCCACTGGCAACCAATCAAGACAACAACTTGTGGCCACAAGATATTTAGAGAAAATCTGTGAAACTCTGCAAAATGTTAAGTTACTTATATTTTCAAAAATGTTTAACTTTTATCTACAAATATAAAAATGTTTCTGTTCATGGGAATACCCCTTTAAGTTATCTAAACACTTAACAGGAGAATGTGACGGCAGCAACTTATAACCTCAAGCTGAAGACCGTGGGGCAGATTTATTAATACTGGCATTTCATACGCCAGTCTTAATAAAGGCCCCAACAGGCATGGTTGATTTATGAAGAGGCGCTCCTGCCTTTTCATAAATAAGGCACACTCCCATGCACCCGAATAGAAAACTGTCTTCAGTTATAATGAATATGTTTGGCTAAGGAGTCCCAGGCTCACCCCGCTTCCCTTCTTGCCCACATTCCACATTGTGGCAAGTGAGGTGCAGAATGGGGGTTGTGGCACACGTTTAGTGCATAAGGGGCTATCCCTCTCTGCCAGAAAACTGGTGTAGAGGGATTAAAAATTTCCCCATTGTGTGATGCAACAAGACCCAAAGCAGCCAAGGAAATCAAGTAAATGATTGAAAAAAAGATGATTTGTGTTTTGGAATGATCTAGAAATATTGATGAACTGAAACATATTTGTTGTGAAAATGTTATGTGTAGTTCCAGGAAACGTTTTAGGTGGCGGTAATTGCAGCTATAGGGGGGATATGTACAGGTTAATACATTTAAGGGTTCAATTACTCATTAAACAATATAAGCAGTGCAACTGTTTCTGTGTGCTGTTAGATTAGCCAAATGATCACTAACTTTTCATGCAACTTAGTCTCCTATCATAGAGCATGTGAGTCTGGACCAAAATGTGATGCACTTTATTTAAAAATGTGGCTGCTTTCTGCCTGAAAAAAAAATCTCTAAAATTCCTGCCATTAAGTGTCTTCCTTCTAGCTAATTTACAGTTCACTTCCAGTTGCTAGCCAAGGTCTTGCATTAGATAAGCAAGAGATCTTTACAATGAATGGAGGGGGAGGTTCTGTTCTGCCTTCTCACAGAGGGGAGGGGTTAATTGTTCTCACAGCAGGTCTGCAAACTGCTTGCTCTGTGCAAATGTCTGAACAGTCTGCAAATCTCCCAGCTTACAATGTAAGAAAAAAAGTCTTCTTTGTACTTGTATCTACTTCTGGTTGTTTCTGTGATTCCAGATTGGATATTATTTACAGACAACAAGCGGCTTTACTAGCTGTGCTCATAGATTTTCTTTCCTGTGTTTTAGCTGCTTGCTTGCGTGTATTTGCAGTCCAGTGTTCCTGCATCTGCTATAGTATGCATACTTGGGCTTTTTGTTTGCTATTATACAGTTACTCCTGGCTGAATTACATATATAAAGAAACCAGTAGTATCAGTAAATGGATGGGGGGCAGACTGCTCTACATGCCCACGGCCTCAGAAAAGAATGCAAAATGTGTTGCAGCTATAATGTGATTTTTAGCAGAAGAAAAACTGATAGGGCATCATGTATGAAAGCTTAGACATTCATAGAACTGACTGCCCAGCAAGACCCTGCAGGTCTGCAGGTTTTCTCATGAAAACTCAGGTACTCTGTAAGCCTACCCAGCTAATTTTGTGGCTTAGCTGATTTAATTTTAACTATTCAGTGGCTGCTGCAGCTCAAACAACTCAGTACTTTCATTTGGATTGAAGCTGGAGCTCAATGGCTAAAATCAAGTTGTAGCACTTACCTTTTTTTTTTTTTTTTTTTTTTTTTTGCAACTGCATTTCTATTTAGTATCTGTAGCCATTTTCATATTCCTATGATGGCACTGAGAGAAGGCAGGGGCGTCTAGTTATGCTTATATCAACTGTGACCCATAATTCAACCACTGCTGGGAATAGTTACTTGTACTAAAACACACTAAGGGGACTCAAGTGTTCTTGTAGTTCTCCTGAAAGTACAATTGTTACTACATATCAGTTGCTGTCACATTCCTTCAGTTCAGCACTTTTTTGAAAAATTCTGTGAAGAAAATGTTTTTAGAACTTGCCAAAATGTAGAGCGTTACAAACTGTTCGATCTTTTCAGGTGACATTAACACATGCTTTTTTACATTGTGCGTGTTTTCATTGGACGCGGTACAATTTTGTCTGCCTTTCAATCCAGTGAAACCTGTGATTTATGAAGGGGCACAGGTCATGAGTTTATTATGCCGAAAATCACAATAGCTGTTTTGTTTAAAAAAATTTAGTGAGTCAAACACGTTGAAAGACAAACAGATGAAGAATTTAAGAAAGCCTTTGGAACGCTTCTTGTGTTTGTTTTGTTACAAAAAGGAAATGTTAAATGTATGAGTTCTGGGCAGAAATCCATAAGTATTATAATATTGCACATTAGGTATACAATAAATACGTCTTATGGGGTCTGTTTAGTGTTATAAATCAAAACCGTGCTTGTTTTGTGCAGTCGCACAGGTTAAACACATCCACCTTGCATCGGTTTGTTTAGTATAATAACTTGATCGGGAGGCTTCCTATTTCTAGTCCTATAAAAATAGTTAGTTTAGTCGGCTTACGGTTTTGAGTGAATGAGACAGGAATGTTCTGAATGGGGCATTTATTAAAAAACAAGAGCAAAGTAGAACGTAAAGAGAGTGGTCAGAAAAAAAAAAAAATTCCTAGAAAATAGTCAGGTTTTATCCCAGGAATTGTATTATTGCATGCTTCTCTTTCATTAAATGGCTAACCATGTAATACCCTGTTTCCCCGAAAATAAGACAGCGTCTTATATTAATTTTTGCTCCCAAAGATGTGCTGTGTCTTATTTTCAAGGGATGTCTTATTTTGTTTTCAATGAAGAAGAATTCACATTTATTGCTGAACAAAAAAATGAACATTTATTATATACGGTACTGTACAGTAGTTGTCATCACAAACCAGCATAACCAGACAAACTGTGAATCCTATCAAGAATTTCTTACTACCGTACCATTATTTCCATGTACAACAATTAACAGTATGGTACATTTACCAATATTTATGGTACGAATAGAAAGTAAAATTTATTCAATGACAGTTATGTCATCATCTTCTAGAACATCATCATAACAATCCAAACCATTAATTTCCCTGCACACAGTATCATGTCCCATAGTGGTCCCTGCACACAGTATCATGCCCCATAGTGGTCCCTGCACACAGTATCATGCCCCATAGTGGCCCCTGCACACAGTATTATGCCCCATAGTGGTCCCTGCACACAGTATCATGCCCCATAGTGGCCCCTGCACACAGTATCATATCCCATAGTGGCCCCTGCACACAGTATCATTCGCCATAGTGGCCCCTGCACACAGTATCATTCGCCATAGTGGCCCCTGCACACAGTATCATTCCCCATAGTGGCCCCTGCACACAGTATCATTCCCCATAGTGGCCCCTGCACACAGTAGTTTGCCCCATAGTGGACCACCCATGAACAATTATTATACTGTGGGGTCTTTTCAGACCCCAGAGTATAAAGATCGGAGACCCAGGAGAGGATAGAAACATAAAAAAACAACGTTGCTTACCTGTTCCTCGCTCCGGTGCATGCCCGTGCGCTACTCCGGCCTTCTTCAATGTTAGACCAGGCCGCGTCACGTGATCCGGCCGGCGTCGCGACGCAAAATGACGTCCGCTGACGTCTGCGACGACACCAAACAGGCCCGAAGCCTGGAGAAGCGTAGGACAGGTAAGCACATAGTTTTTTATGTTCGCTCACCTCCCCTGGGCCGCCGATTATTATACTCCGGTGTCTGAAAAGACCCCGGAGTATAATGATAGCAGAGATTGTGGGGTTCTCCCGCGGCCTCACATATCGTATATACCGTATGTTCTGTTCGGGAACATACGCCTTACTTTCGGGGGATGCCTTATATTAGGCAATTCTCCGAAACCTCTCCTATGCCTTACTTTTGGGGGTGTCTTATTTTCGGGGAAACATGGTACATGAATGGAATGAGTGTGCTTGTTCGGGACTTGGGTGGTTGCCTCTATGATATTCATGTATTTTTAGGCTATATTCACACAACCGCGCTGATTTATTTATTTTTTTTTTTTTGCCATGTTTTTTCACGGCCATGTCAGGCTACAGTCAACGTTTTAGGACACCATTCCCCATTCCAATTAAAATATGCGGAGAGAAAAGTCCTGCAAGCAGGACTTTTCTCTCCACCGATTTTGGATGGAACCCTGACCCCATTACAGTCAACGGGTTACCACTTTTTCAGTGGCTAGGGTTTCTGTTTTTTGGGTCCGAAAGTGGACCCGATGAACGGAAACCTGAACGCTAGTGTGAATCTAGCGTCAGCCCAAGTGTGACTTTTTTTTCCCCCCTGGAATTGATTCTCAATGGGAGAGTTGGGTCCGTGAAAACCGAGCCATGTTTCCGATCCGTTGAGAAATAGAACGTTTCTCTACTCACCCATGAACATCCTCAGTAGTGCAGCATATGGACAGGAGGTTTCTTTATGGGACGATGCCTTTTAAGTGCACCAATTGGGGACACTAAGTAGATTTAAGTTGCTCATACACATTAGACTAAATTTGATGAAAATGGTCAATTTTAACCAGACTTTCCAGGTGAAGTTTAACAAGTGATCATTTTAGCTGACTGATGACAGTCTCCATCTAGAAAGAAGTCAGCCATGTTTGAGTTTTTCATCCGACAGTCAGCAGAAAGATCTTTCACTCTTACAAAAGATATTTCATCTATGAACTGGGCATCATTGAATATGTATGGCCCATTTAATCGACTACAACAGCCAATATGGACTTCAATGTGTGTGGCTGCATCTGCAAAACACTCACAAGACAAAAATTTCTTCAACTGAAGGGATGTATATCTGTCATTCTGAAATAATGAATTTTCAACTACATTGACCATTAACGATCAAAAAAAAAATCTGTGTGGGGTGGTTTTGGCTGGCCCCCCCGGGGTTTGGGGGGCCCCGGCCCCCCCCCCCCCGGGGGGGGTGGTCGGGGGGGGCGGGGGGGGGGGGGGGGGGTCCTTGATTTTCCCGGCGCCCCGCCTTCCTTCCCCCCGGGACGGGAACCGGCACTTTACCCCCCTAGTTTGGCACGTTTAACTTTTTTTGGGGGGGGCTTTGCGGGGGGGGGACATAGTATGGTTGAAAAAAGACATATGTCTGTATCAGTCACTCTTGCTTGCAAGGCTGTGGACTTGGTGGGCCAAATCGCTCACTCCAACTCCTCCGAAATTATTTCCAACCTTAGTTCATTGTTAATACAAACTTTCCAGATCTAAATATTTTTGGATTAAAAAAAAGACACGGTTGGAATATAAATGAATCCAGCACCTGCATGAACACAGGAATACCGGTGGGGTAAAACAGGCTTCTTGCCCACTCATGTAGTTGTGGTATGTAGAACTGTTATTTACAGTGGACCAGTCAGTGACAGACTTGTGGATTCACAGAAACAGAAGTGTTTCTGTTTTCTTCTATATTATACATGCTCTATATTCATGTAATGCTGATGTAACTCCAGACGCTTTTTGGTTACAATTACAATTTTTGAGTAAACTAGTGTTTTCAGACTTTCGTTGAATTCCCAAGGGTCTAAAGTAACATCTGCAAGAGTAATGAACAAGTTCTTGGCTGTTCCCGCGGTGAGGAAGCCTGCAGCTGATCAGCTCTGCCTCATTTGTAGGTGTCACTGCAGTAGGGATTAGCGTAGAAGATTCCAGGCAACGTGACACGCCAGTCAAGCCAAAGAAAAGCTCCAAGCTGAAATACATCTAATTTTTTCAGCCATTGTTTAACCAAAACAAGAACCAATTAGGAGATGTATCAGCGAGGATGAGCCTCTAAACTGCGTTGTGTCTGAACAGAGCTCTCATCCACCACTTGTATAACACATTCATTCTCCATGTAGAGATTTGGCAGCTCCAATTGTTCAAGGAAGAAAAATGATTTTGCATGAAGGAAACAAAAACAAAATTTTAACTGGTTGTAATATAGCGTTTCGGGTTTAGAACACATTGCCTTGTTTGGTATAAGCATGGATCTCTGGACACTACCAAAAACTTGACTGATTATAGAAAGCTTGTTAGCAACTTATTAGAGACTTAATAAGGAAAAAGTCTTCTGGTGACTACAGGCAAAACTTTTTTTTCTTGGAATTTTTTTTATGGCACTTAGTTGTATTGATGACATCTCCATTTGTAAACCGTTACAAGGTTGTGCACTAGATGACATGTGATGAAGCATGTCTAGTGCAGCCCTTCAATTTTTTTCTTTTTAGGGGACTGAATAAAATTAGACGCCATCAGACATTGTTTGTTTTTTTTTCCTTTCCCCATCCAGTAGGTAGGTTTTGCATGCAGTTAGGTAGACCCATCATAAGTCTTCACCTAATAAGGTTGCTGAAATGCCAAGGTTCACTCTTTAGATTTGGTTAGTGGTTTTATTGTAGCCAAAGTTATGCATACATCACTATATGTGCATCCAGAATGATAATACTTTAACCCATTGCCAGTACTACTCCGAGAATGACATAGAAAGACCTCTATAATGCAGATTTACCTATCTACTTCCCATAAAACCAGAGTTGTGGAGTCAGAATCTGGGCCAGTTATGGGTGAAATTGAAGTTGGGGAAAAAGTTACTGACTCTGGCCGTAAAGTAGAATGATTAACTTTGTTTTCAATTATATCCTACAATTATTGATATTGTATAATTATTAGATGGTTTATTACATATTTACTTTCATAGGAATGCAATCACTGGCTTTTCCGCGAATTAGAGGAACATTACTGCTTTTGACTTTCCATAGCTGTCAGCCATTTCTGAAGTCATAGTCAGTGCTTTGGCCTACCAACTCCACAGCCCTACTTACAAGTTGCTGTTTCTTTAAGTATTACAAGTGTAGTATTTGTGTAGCTGGCTTTCTCTATTTTCTTAGCTATACTTCCTGTAAAATTGATTACGATATGACCTTGTATGCCTTCATAAATCTTTGTATCCTGGTGTTGAAACCTTGCATCATGATGCCTTTATAGTGTAAGAAACTAAAAGCATGGCAGATTTAGTTGCATGCATTGTGCGAATCATTTAAAGTGAAACTTCAGGCAAGCTTTCAGAATTTGTGAAATTAAAGCTTCTATGGTAATGTAGTACACCATTACCATGCTTCTCAAGAAAATTTCCAAGTGGTATAGGTTTAGATATTTGCCTGTCCTTGGGTTAGGTTATATTAAATTGGAGTGCTACACTGGCAGAATGGTGGCTCATTGTTTACCACTGTTGCCTTGTAGCACTGGAGTCCTCGGTTTGAATCCAGCCAAGGACATGTAGTTTACATGTTCTCCCATTGTTTGCTTTGGTTTTCTCCAGGTACTCCAATTTCCTCCCACACTTTAGAGGGAAAGTGACGATGATATCATTGAAGTGCTGTGGAGTATGTTGGTGCAACAACTCTGAAAAACTGAAATCAGCAGCCACAACACCAAAGCTACACAGTGTGCAGAATGGGAAGCAGACTGCTCTATCCACTATGTAGTGGATGTAACTCAGTTCTCATTCCCTGCTGATATTATCTGCTTGATGCGGGTGCCAGATGTCAGACCCCCACCGATCTGACATTGATATCCTATCCTAAGGATGTGTTATCAATATCTAAAGCTTTAAAAACCTTGCTGCATGCTATTGGGCTGTACAGGAGAAGCTGACAAAATGACAACCCGCCTCCTTATCTACATCACTTCCTGTTCTGCAGCTATTGGCTGAAGTTGCTCCTTACAGACTTCCTGCCCTACAGCCTCCTGCTTGTACACTGCAGTGCAGTAGATGTCAGGGAGACAATTCCTCAGCCTGGTAACAAGCACCTGTTTTGTCATTTCTTGTGAACGATCTACAGTATAATGTAAAGAACACCTTAGAAACCTACATTTGGTGAATGAGAGTAATAGAAATAATGGAATGATCCTAGTATGTACATTGTACAAATTCTGAATATTTACCAGGAGTTTCACATTAAGAATTTGAATCCATTTTGACCCCAACCTCTAAAAGCTGGGTCTGCATTTGTTTAATATTGCACAAGCTGTATATATATTCTTGAAGACAAAAAACATGCAATGACCTGTATATATAAAACTAATGCTATATGCACAGTTTTGACTTCTCAATAGAAAAAAATTGCTAGAAGTCTTACAGTTGATATAACCCATGCAAGAAAACAAGTGTAACATTGATCCTTCTATAACCCCAGGAGTTTATGTATATGCCACTGTTATATATACTGGATATATGTGAGAGATCTAAGTGCTTAGACTTTAATGTCCCTATAAAATGTTAGTATCATTATAATCTTCCCTTATGTGTTGCAAAATCCTCTTAAAGAATGAAGATGACAAACAGTCAGTATAGTTTATAAGGTCATGTATCTTTATTACAATGTATTATGTGGTGTGTGGAGACAATGGTGTTCTCTTACATTGTATTGTTTTTAAACCTTTTTATATGGATGCTATTTGTAAACCTTGTATTCAGTTTTGTTTGTGCTCTTTTTTTTTTTTTTTTTAATGAATATAGTAGACAACAACAAAAAAAAATTGATCACAAATTTATACATAGATTTTGTATACATTGAACAAAATTTGTAAAGACATTGTATTATTTATCTGGTACTTATCCTGAGTTACAGCAGGGTTTTTATCCAGAGCTGCATTCATAGTTCTGCTGGATGTTATTAGAATTAGTTGACAAAATTGTTATCAGGCTGACCTATAATTGCTTAGTGGAGTTCCTATAATACTGTGTATAATGCAATCTTTTTATCCTTCCCTATTTGACTTTTCTTTCACTGTTGGGCTGTAAAATGTTGCCAACGGTTGGCAGAAGATAGTCTTTATTAGTCTTTCCATTTCCGTGAGTTTTTATTGTATGTCTAGCTTAAGTTTTTCTAAGATTACGGTACTGTACTGTCTTAAAGGTAAGGTGTCACGTTGAAAATGGTGTAAAATCTGAGACCAGCGTGCCATAGTGCAGAAGTTTCTGAGCAGATATTTGTGAGAAAAGAATCAGTATAAGTTCATTATAAGCTTGGGAACCCAGTACGTGGTCTCACCTAAAGAGCATGTCCAAGAATTTTTTAAGTTCTGTTCTTGACATCAGTGGGAGCTGAGCTGCAGTAGCGTTGCCCGGCCACTATACAGTGTACAAATCTATCTGCTTCGGACTGTGTAGTACAGGACTGGACACAGCCTGGAACAGCTGAGGATAAGCTATAAAAGAAAATAATCCTGTACAACCCTTTTAAGTGAGATAGTTTAGTTTGCTGGATTCCCTAGTTTATAAGGATAGGCTATAAAAAATTCCAGGACAATCCCTTTAACTTGCCAGCATTCACCAAGTGGGTGTGTAGACAAAACTGTCAGTCAGTGTGATAGATTCCCCTTAATGCAAGTCACCAGCATGACCACTGTAGTGTCTTTGAGTCAATAATGAAAGCTGGGAGATTTCAGCTTTGAAGCTAGCAGACTTGTTAATTCAGCTCTAGGATATAACAGTAATGTGATGTATTTATGATGTTCCTCAACTTTTAATTCTGTATGTAAAGCAGAGTGAGGATGACATACACTGTATCACTGCTGCAACCACGTAAAATGTAATATTCATTTTGGCTACAAAATTCTAATGTGGAGATTAAGAAACAGAAAATTATTTGGGTCTCCTACAGGAGGACACTTAGTTCTTTTGTTGTTCATGCCTTATCTAATACATTGTTATAATATCCCAGGCTATCCCATGTGCTTCAATTTGATGAGAAAAGCCAAAAGGTGAAAGATGCCAATATGCAAGATGAAGACACCTTCGAGATCTATGATCCCCGGAACCCAGTTAATAAGAGGAGACGAGAGGAAAGTAAGAAACTGATGAAGCAGAAGAAGGAAAGAAGATAAAGGATGACCGAATGGGGACACACAAATGAAACCTCTACGACTGATGTGGAGACGTCTTCATAAAATACTCTGTCCGTTACACTTATCATATCCATGTTGGGTTTTTATCTTTTTTTTTTTTTTTAGTAACTAAACCATTATGTGTCAGTCATCCATATTTTACCAGATACATTACACATCTTTGAGAATGTCCATAATCTAAAAAGATTCATTAAAAACATATAGGCAAAGGGGAATTTATTAAAAGGTTGGTGGAAAGCTACTGTAGTTGCCTATAGCAATTGATCAGGTTCCTGTTTTTATTTTACTTAAAGTGTCTGAAAAATTAAGTTATATTTGAATGGTTTCATGTAGATATCTGCTCCACTTTTCATTTCGGCTAGTTTTGACACATGTTCCCCAATGAAGACAAGCAGACTCCACCTTTACAGCATTAAAGGGATCCTCCTGTTAGGATCTTAATAATCATAGGTAAGTCAGTGCCTAAAGGAGATGGTTCTCTGCTTTTTATTTTATCCCGATCTTGCTCTGCTTTTTAGCTTGGCTGTATTAGGACAGAGCTGTGAGCTATAGTTTAGCTACAGGGAGTCTGAAGTAGTCTGAGACACACCTTCTCTCTCGTCATTGGCTGATACTGCAGCAGTCTAAACCAATGGTAAGAGCGGGCGTGTCTTAGACCAGGCACTAAAAGCAGCCAAGGAGCAAGACCTGAGGAAATAACAGATAATCATCCCATGTGGGTAATGAAATATTATTTTTGAGCTCCTGACTGACTCACTTTAAAGGGAAGGTCCACAAGGCTGTTTTAATGGTTATATTAGGGAATTAGTTTACACAGCAATGATTCCGTTATATGTCTGTGGACATCAGCAGAATACAGTTCATGAAATAAGAATTCTGTCTAGTGTCATTCCATGGACTATCCTCTCAGAGACACAGTATTTTGCCTGGAAACCCTTTAAAGAATACCAATCATGTCCTCAAAGATATGGAATGTTATATACTATTGCAAATCTGGGTGTGCTGAATTCAGCACATTTCAGTTTTGCAGGCATCTGGTCCGAGTCCAGAGATATTAGTGCCATTAGTTTCAGCCACTGATATCACTCCCCAGAGAGGCCGGCCTTACAGCTCAGCGTCATCAGGAACGCCCCCCTGAAGGTACACTTGTATAGTCTTCTACTGTAAAGGGGGACATTCTTCATCGCCGAGAGATGATGCTCAGGCCGGCCCCTCTGTTATCGAGAGATGAAGCTAACAGCACCAATATCTATGGATCCAGGGCCGATATCTGCAAAAATGAAATTGCAAAGATATATAACATGCCCTATAAAAAGAACATGTCAAGTCAATTTGGGACACTAAACCACCCACAGGTCCTTATGGGAGTGGTGGTTTAGTGTCCCAGATAGCTGTGTTTGTAATGAAATTTGTACCTGCATTTAAAAAAAAAAAAAACATGCCCATTGTCTGTACTCCGGACACCTGTACTTCAGCTTGAGTGCAGATGCATCGGACCTTGGTTGACTGTTCAGTGACACGAGATATACTTCCCTACCTTCACCGATAAACTGCACAGGTACCGGGAGAACCAGAGATGATCCCAATGACTTATCAAACTCCTCTTTAGCCAAGTAAAAAGGTTTTTTGTTTTTTGTTTTTTTTTCTAAATGCAGATATAGCCCTGTTGTAACGCTGTCCATTTGAAACTGGGAACCATTGGTCCATAAGGAGCTGTAGGTGGTTTAGTGACCTAAATCGACCAGACAGGTCCCCTTTAAACAAGTATTCCTGCCAATAGTGTTTTTGGGCATGATGTTGGGACTCTCACTAACGTGTGAGTGAATAACCCTGGTCCTAGTCACTTCCTATAGAAACTGGGATCCCATTCTAACATCCAGTGAGGGCCGTAATCCTGGAAGCTAACATTATCCAGTAAATAGGTGATACATGGTGACAGCTGGGATATGCAGCCCTTATAAGTGTGGAGTCTCATTCAGATATATTGCTGTTAAACCAATGATATGTGAAATATTTCCATGTATTAGATTGCTTTTATGTAACTTGGCAAATTAAATCTATTGTCTGACCGAGGTAAATGCTTCAGGTAACACCAATTTCATCACCATTATCTGTAATGACGGCAGTATGTTTCAAGCGAGAGGGGGAAACAGCTGTATCACATCATGGCAGCATATTATTCCTTACAAGGAAGTCGTCTTTTTCATACTAGCAGCGCTAGAGTCACAGAAATCACTCTTAATAAAAGGTGCAGGATGTAAAAGAATCTGCATTTTTACTCTATATATGACCCTTTATATTCTGCACATCACCTGTATGAGTTTGTGGATTGCAGCATTGCCGCCAGTCATTGTATAGTGTGCTCTGTTTATGTTGTATATTGTGGTACTTGTTGCAAATAGTTCTGATCTGAAGTTCATTTTCTGACCCAGTTAATAAAGTATATGATGGATTTAGTCTAGTTATTGTTTCAATTTAATTATATATCAATTATTTTTAAGCTTATCTAAATCAAGGATATTATATGCAACAAATTTCACAAAAACTCTACATAACTTACTAGAATAGCACACACTGGCTCTAACCAGAGTACAGTGAGAAGTAGGGGGCGCTGGTGCCCACTGGACAACATGGTGACTGTGTGGTTAGCACTGGTGCCTTGCACCGCTGGAGTCCTAGCTTCAAATCCAGTCAAGGACAACATCTGCATGAAGTTTGTATGTTCTTCCCTCCGGGTACTCCATAGGGAATGTAGATTGTAAGCCCTATATGGGACAGTGTTGACAATCTCTGTAAAGCACTGTAGAATATGATTGCGCTATATAAGTAAGTCTACGGTCACACGAGCATTGTGTGACTGTTCAGGGACCCCGTTCCCCTTTCAAGCAGGTCTTTCCTCTCCACTAATTTTGGGCGGGAACCCGGCAGACTCTATTATAGTCTATGGTGTCTGCGGGTAACTGCTTTTTAAGCAGATAGGGTTTCCGTTTTTTGGGTCCCCAAGCAGAAGAATGGAAACCCGAACGCTGCTGTGAACCTAGCATAAGCTAAATAAATAGCTGTGCTGGAGGATAAGATCAACAGCACAGTCTCTAGTTTGAGGTCCTGGGAGGCGTTTGTTTCTCTTCTTTGGAGGGAATTGAATGTATCACCTATATTTTGTGTACATTTTTTTTTTCTTTTTATAATTGATTTTTCTATACATGATTATGGGGCAGCCATCAAAGATCTGCTTTACAACACCCAAATGGACCATAGGAACCTATAGGCTAGAGGCGTTCACATCTTTTGGAAAGTGTTGTAGGCATGCTCTGTGACTTTTGCATAGGCCACTTTGTGGGCAAGGAGGAGGTAAGTGATATTTATGTCCAGTTGTAGATGTTGTGTATCAACAACCGAGTCCTGCAGATAGATAGGTTAGGTTCAACTGAAGCAAACAGTGTTTTCCCCCTTGTGAATCGGTGCCTTTATTGCTTAGATATCGTCTTTTCTGTCAGTTTGCAAATGAGCTCTTTGGAGCAGTGATGGCATTGCTGCTTACCTCTTTGGAGCAATGGCAATGCCCTCGTTGCTCCAAAGAGCTCATTTTCATATTGGCAAAAACTGATATATCTCAGCAACGGAGGCACCGATTCACAAGAAGAAAAGCGCATTAGGCTGAAGCCCTACATTGCCGAAACGCAGCTTTTTGTTGTTGCAGATTTTGCTGCGTCTTTTTGAGCCAAAGCCAAGATTGGCTACAAAAGGAATGGGAAATATATAGGAAGTTCTTTATACTTCTACCTTCTGCTCGCTCCACTCCTGGCTTTGGCTCAAAAAACGCAGCAAAATCTGCAACCAAAAAACTGCATTTCGGCAATGTGGGACCTTAGCCTTAGGTTATGATCACCTGAATCAATCAATCTACAGGGCTGGGTTGATATTCTGGGTTGTGGTGACAGACTACATTTAATAATTGTTCTGAATGTAGGTGCCCTAATAAAATCTATGCCAGACATGAACTGGTATGAGTAGATTGCTGGTATAACTCACACTAGGTTTCTGTTATAGTACTAGTTATAGTAAATCGGCTGGACCAGGGTGTCCTAATCCCAGTCCACCTAGATTCTCTACCTACTCGTTGAAGTTGAGGCACATTTTGGCTACTTTCTAAGTGCAGCTCTGATAGTAAATCGGGGCCTATGTAATCCATTCTCATTTTTCATATTGACCTAATTTACATTAAAACCATCAAAAATATTCTTAAATCAACTCTCAAGATATTATTCCTCTCAAGTAAAAAGAACATTCCATGAAACCTGAGTTTATCACATAACAGGTAAGTCAATCTATTCATGTGTACTAGATCAAGGCAGTTGAAGATCATATCTCCCCATTTATATACCCAAGAGGCTAGTAAGCCCCCCACAGCCCCTGTGTTGCCTGTATTAAGGGATCAGAAGTCCTGAAAGTGATAATTGATCCATTTTGATAAAAAGACCCCTCACCACAGGGATGTAATGCACTTTGGTAACACTATCCTCTACCAAGCTATTAACAAGCAGTCATGGAATACTAATGTATCCAAAGTTTGTTCTGATATACAAATATACATTATCACATCAAAGTGCGGCATGTAAATACTTAGAATACTTCAAAGGGATCTGCACTGGAAACCTTTCTGCCCTTACTCCAAGAGTTGCTGTAAAACAAGGTTTTGTCCTGTGGCTCCAGGAACCTGATCCGTGTGGCTGTTTAGCTCATTTACCCGCACTTAATAAGCTTTTTGATCTTGTTTTCCTATTTAGGGTTCCCCTGTGTCTATAATTACTTAATTCCTTTACTACAATATTGTTCCTCACCTCTGCTGCAGGGCTTTTGTAGGCCACTTTCACATGTTGAACCAGAACTTTCTAGTGTTGTGAATTGTAACTTCAAGTATTTAACTGTTCCAACATTCCCACAAGTTCTCTGATCATAAAAGACGATGCGGTCACCTGGACTGGAAAATACTCCACTTAGAAGAAACAATGCTTGCTGATGTCAGACATGCTACAGACTAGTATGAGTAGTATTTCCTCCAAATGATTTCATTCCGAATATGATTCATATTGTAGAGATTCTATTTAATACTCTTTAGACCGAGCAAATGCTTGAGTGAGAGTTTCCACATGTGACTTCCTATGAATAAAGTATAACAATGCTATCAGTAAAGGTGGAGTATACAATTTATTCATTATGTATTCTTTCTATGGCCGCCCTTCCTTAGCAGATGGGCTGCTGAGATAAAGACAGAGAATGGTTTGTATGAGAAAATGCTTTGTGTAAGTCGTCACTTCTAAATATAGACAGAATACAGTATGGGGTTTTCTAAATATGAAAGGATTGTAAAAGGGTCATACACTGACTTCTAAGGTAATTATCTCCAATGGCAATGAAGAGGTAGCCATCTCCTGGATGAGAGTTAATTTGCATACCCTTTTTTCCAGGGAGAACTGCCTGGGCATATAAGACTCCCTAGTCTCAGCAAGGAGGGAACTGTACCAAAAAATTACCAAAGGGGTTTCACTGTATAGTAAATGAGTGTATACTAATATGATATGCCACAATTTACTGAATGGTGGGGGTCTGACTGCTTAGCCCTCCAGCAATCCTTAGAATGAGAGTAGCACCGCTGTTCCTTTACTGATTTTCCTGCAGTTCTCCTCTAGATCTATATTAGAGGTCTTTCACCTAGCTATCCAGTGCCCTGCTATGCACTAACCAAGGGCATGAATTCCTGAAACAGCTGTCAACAGGTAGGTGTATTTTTCTTATGGAGAAGATTATTGGCTTATATTCTAAATTATATCACAAAACTTCCTAAAAGGGTTGACACGTCCTCCTGCGTAAGAGCCAATTTACATACCCTTTTCCTAGAAGGCATTGCCTAGCTTAGAAAAGATCCTACAACTTGCAGTGTCCACAAGGAGAAACAGAACCCTCCTAGATCTGGGAACTACAATATAGCCCCATTTACTTGAATCGGGCAGCGATGCCATGCAGGAGATAAGGCTCCTGAGATCATCAACGATCATGTTATTATGGCATGTGTAAATGATATGTCATACTCTAAAATGTGAACACCTTCAAAGTGCACCTCCTATTATAAAACCACTTTTCATAAATGAATAGTACATCTGAAAACTATGTAATTATATCTTATTAAAGAAATATGTTTCCTTCTCCACTGATTATGCTGCTCTTCATTTTCCCTTTGCTCAGACTCTTATGTATTTATTTATTAAGCTTACTTATATAGCACCATCATATTCCGCAGCGCTTTACAGACATTGTCAGTCACTGTCCCATATAGGGCTCACACTCTATATTCCCTATCAGTATGTCTTTGGAGTGTGGGAGGAAACCCACGCAAACACGGGGAGAACATACAAACTCCTGGAAGATGTTGTCCTTGGCAGGATTCGAACCCAGGACTCCAGCGCTGCAAGGCTGCAGTGCTAACCACTGAGCCACCGTGCTGCCCTATGTATATATCTTTCAATGTCGGTGCATACTGGCTGACACACTTGGGTACAAATACAGCTTTTTCTTCAACTCTTATCACAAGTGTTCGATTGGATTGATGTCTGGTGTCTGTGGGGGCCAAGCCAGCACTTCTATTTCATTGTCATTGAACCATTTCTTCGCTAATCTCGATGTATGCTTTGGGTCCTTGTCCTGCTGGAACGCAATGTCATCCTTTTTCATATGCATAGCACTCGAGTGTACGAAGTAATTCATATACTAGGATACTCACATATAGCTGAGCATTGAGACCACCATCAATCTTGATCAAGTATCCAACGCCTTTGGCTGTGAAACAACCCCATATCATCAGGCTTCTTCCACCAAACTTGACAGTTCCTTCAATTTCTCGATCCGTTAGCTCTCTTTTCCCTCGTTTCTTCCAGACCTATTTACACCCATCAAAGCCCAGTCCATTGTCATCTCATCACTCCAAATCACCCATTTCCAATCCTCTACTGTCCACTTTTCATATTTTTTTGCAAACTCTGATCAACGCTTCTTATGAAAATATTGAAGTCGAGGATTCTTTGCCTTTTTTCGAACCACCATTCCAGACTTGTGTAATGCACGTCGCACAGTGCCTGCATGGACGTCTGTGATCTCACTATTACAAAGCATATGAGCCACCTCCACTGCCATGTTTGTCACGCCAGAACACTCATTCCAGTTCTAGTCCTTTTCGGAAGACATGTGCATGCAGGTTTAGGCCTTAGTGATATGAATGAACTCTGCACATGTTGATCTATTATTTTTAGGAGGTGTGGTGCATATAACTTTTTGTTTGGTTTCCATTTTTGGCAGATAATATACATTTATTTGGGTTTTTTTTTTGTTTTTTTTTATAAAACATTCACTTTAAAACAAAATTGCATGAAGGTGCTTGTTCGCATACAGTACCAAGTGTCATTCTGACTGCTGCAGGTGTCTACTTTAAGAAAATATATAGGTATGGGGGGTTGGATGATTTTTTAATGTTGCAATTTAGGTTTGATTTGTCCATCTCAACACTGTGAAAATTGCTCTGGCTATTGGAGGTGCAAAATTTCCGGAGACCCCTGGCAGTGAAAGGGTTAAACCAGTGACCTTTCACTTGGGAATCAACCTACTAACACACTGAGCTATTAGGGAATGTGAGAACAGGATGTAATTTGTAGTATACAAGAAGAAAAAGATTTTCCCATCACCAGGAGCAAAACTATAAAGATGCAGTTACGTAACAAGAATCTGTATAACTAATCATATAGTTGCAAGTCAGATTTATGTATGAGATAGCCAAGATGATTGTCTATAAAATGATGGTAGTCTCATGTCCGAAGCTGTAGTGGATGATGAGATACGGAGCAAGTTAAAAGTTCAAAACATCATTACCCTTTTGCTTGTCCGTGTAGTATCCCTTTTGACCCACATCTATGACTTCTCTTCCAGCCATCCAGTACCCTGGTTTGCACTGATGAGAGGAAATAACCTCAAAACAGCTGTCTGCAGAGGGGTTCCTCTTGGAACCTTATGGAGAAGTTATTCTGACATGGCTTTATTCCCAGATTATGCTACTAGATTTAAGGAACAACAGCAATTGAACCATAGGATTCAAAAGTTGGCACCAGAGCAAGGTCCCCTTTTCCATCAAGGAAGATATTTGCATATTTTTTCAACCTGGCCATAGACTTTGCTTTAGAAGCTTGCAGTCTTCTAGAATGGGGAGGCCATTTTGTAGTCATATGGTTATGGGAATTGGATCCATACAGCAGAAACCCTGACTTTATCGAGACATTATGTTCCACTTTGCTCATACAATGTTACTGTAGCAAGCCAATATAGGGATTAACTTCCATCTCATTATATTCTTGTAATGGAGCCTTTATAAAAAAAAAAAAGTTTGCCAAATATGGTAACCTTTCTTTAACTTCTATTGAGACATTTTCATCTATCCTACTAACTGTCTGAGAGCTGAATATTCCATTGTCATAAGTGCAAGTTCTGTGAAAGAGTAACAGATTTTAGGTGCCAAATAGCTAGAAATAGGTTGTCAGGAACATGATGCCTATTGCTCTTATCAGAAAGACTACAACATTGTCTTGATGCCTTCTGAAGTGTGAAGAACATAAACCATTGTGCTACACTAATGCAAGCCACATGGAATGGGGTCACTGTAGTAAACCATTATGTCTAAATACACTCTACAATCTATAAAGATAAGGCAACACAAAGCTGAGGTGCGAAATGAGTAACTGTTCCAGGTTGTCATCATCCTGGTCTTGGAATGAGTGACTATTATAAGGAAGGGTGTAGAGGAGATAAGTGTTACATTCCTAAATACTGTCATTCACTAAGAGAATATGTGTCAAAGGCTTTTATTATCGCAATGTTTCTCCGCTATCTGTTTCGGAAAGTGGCTTCTGTTAATTAGAGAACTTGAAAAGACTTCTCGGCCATGTGTTTAGTCTATGGAATAAGATGTCGTACAAGGTATTTCATCAACAATGTCTGTGGTCACATTATGACAAGTGGACCTTACTCCAGTGCTGGATTAAATATGCTAGGGGTATCTTTTTCCATTGAATGGTAAATGAAATTGATATTTTCAGTTTTTTATTGTGTATACGTGACAGAATTTTAGTAATAAAGTAATTCAGCCACTATGGTCATGTAGCCTACCAGGGCTATTCATTCTTTCAATTTGGTTCTTAAAATTAAAGTTTCTAAAGGTTCTCTGGTACACTGTAGGTTAAATGGGGTTTCCCACTACTAACACACATCCCCTATTGTGTGAATGAAGCATTTACCTGTTTGGGACTAATGAAGATCACCTTTCCAGAAATCCCATTCATACACAACGCCACTCTATTCACACTGGGCATTTGTCTTGCTATTGTGATAACTGGGGGTATTCTGTAGGAAAACACTCTAAAAACCCTTCAATACCACAGGAAGTAAGAAAATAACTTAATGGTTTTTAGCTATAGAAAAGTGGTTACCAATTTTCCGACATTACTCTGTGTTCTGCTACAGCTTGCTGAAACTGCATCTTAGAGACTTCCTGCTCTGCAGCTATTGGCTGAAGCTATACCACACATACTTCCTGCTCTGCAGCTATTGGCTGAAGCTATACCATACAGATGTCCTGATTTGCTACTCCTCCTTCCCCCTTGCATACACATAATTCTGGTAATACTCAGAGCAATTTTCTCCATTTTACCTGCTACCTTCTATGTTTGGGCTAGAGAGCAGGAAGAATTACCTAAAAATGAGCAGAAACCTCTCAATATTAAGGCCCTGTTCACACAGTAACATCCATCACATGGCTGTTTTAGAACACGTTGATTTCAATGTTTATCACATGGTCATTTTTAACTGCTGTAAAAAAATCCTGACATGCTTTCTTTGTTCATCAAAACAGACATAAATAGACCCATTACCATGCATAGGTTCTATAATGGCTGTGTGGGTCATGGGGATTATTTACTGCCATATGAATAAGTCCCTTCCATGGACCTGAACAAACCAACACAGCCATTTTTCACAGGTATTAGGTCCATGAAAAACAGCACTGTCGTGTGAATAAAACCTACCACCACATTCACACGACATGTCCATGTGTTGGTCTGTACCTTATACCCGGAGAGGGACTCCTAGCTCTATAGTTATGTATGATATTGTCCTGTAGTGATTATAGTACAGGACAGTACGTCACTGGTAGGCAGGGACTCCTAGCATCATACATATCTATACTGCTAGGAGTCCTTCTCCCAGCATACTGTTCAGGCTGTTAAATCTGACCAACTCTTGGTTGTGCGGATGCGGGGTAACAGTATAATGTGTGAGTGGGCAAAACAAGGAAGTCAGAGTAGTGACCATCAGCCAGTAGTTGCGTAGAAGGAAATGATGTCAAAGAGGATGATTTTTTTTTTTTTCGATGGCTAATTTATAGCCCAGTAGTATGCAAAATCTCCTCTCTTCTTTTTGCACTAGTAATATGCAGCTCTTATGCTAGGTTCACACCTGCGCTCAGGTGTCTGTTCTTCAGGTCCGCTTGGGGACCCGAAAAATGGAAACCCAATCCGCTTAAAAAGCGGTTGCCCGTGGAAACCTGTGGACCGCATAGATTATAATGGGATCTGCCAGGTTTCCACCCAAAAAATGTAAGCAGGACTTTTCTGTTTCCATTTTTCAAGCGGAATGGGGAACAGAATCCCCCGAACCCGACCTCAGGTGTGAATCAAGCCTTACTGTATATTTGAGAGCCAGAGTAAAAGAATTAAAGGCAATGGCATGTTACCTGACCCTAATAGTTATATTTCATTAACAAATTAAGCAAATTTAATAAGGTTTGTCCCTTGGTAATTGACTTTTAATAAATGTAATAATCATATAAGATTTGTATTATGCTGATATAACTTAGGGTAACAGATATACTGAAGAAAAAGAAATCTGGAAGGGGCAAATACTTTGACTACACAATAATGTAAGAACACTGATGCTTTCCTGGGGATGATAGAAATGATATGTTATTTCTTGTGTTCAGCTATATAAATCGTAAATAGGATTTGTTTCTAGTGTGAATATCTCACAATACCCCATTGTCATACATCTCTCTGCACTTTAGGAACATTGAAAATCATTATTTCCGAATGGGAATTCATCTAGATAAATCTGTCGCTCTGTCTTCAGCCTGTCATGTGAAATTACACATAGGGCACTTCAGTGATTATAGATAAACCTGGAAGCACTTGTCATCGGCACAGCTCTACAGAGACACTCACTATGTCCATCACTCATGACGGTAACAGCATACATATGGAGGAAGGATTCAATGTGGATACATTGATAACTAGAGATCTACTGTAGGGATGTTCGGTATTGTAATGTGAGTTATAGTGCAATTTGCCTCATGCAAGGTAGTGAGCAACATGAAAGCAGACCAAAACTTATGACAGTCCGACTTCTGAATTGTCTAGCTCAGCTGTAATGGATCCAAAACTGTGCATACAGAAGCAGACAGAGTCCTTGCACACTACATATATGTATACATGTATAGAACCTGAAGCTCATGAGCCCCATTGCAAAATCTGCAACAGTGTCCTCTCAACTACTATAAGATAATTCTAATTCTGGTGTTTTCTCTTGTGGCAGAGGAGCCCTGGTACAAATACTACCTCTGCAGCCCCCCTTATAGCTACACGCTTGTCTGTATGACACAGTATTCTCTAAACATTGCTTCTACTGGAGAATATCATCATAATGCAACATCCGATGGAACATGCCAAGTTTTTTTCTTCTATTGAATTCCATATGAATCCAAAAAGAGAAATCTGTCGTGTCAAATGAAAGGCATAATAATCAATGACATATCTATAGAAAAGGTGATCATTTGAAGATATCACAGCTCAACCCATTCAACTAAAGGTTATATCACACGGCCTGTGAAGCAAAAGGAGTGCTCAGTAAACACCGATGCCATACTAAACAGCTAATCCCAGGTGTCGGATCTTCACTGAACTTCAATTGATGATCTGTCCTAAGGATTGGTTATCAATGAAAAAAACTGCGACTGAAAATATAAAAATATTTATCCCATACAGTGAACGCCATACTGATAAAAAAAAAAAAAAAAAAAATACAAATGTCTGAATTGCTGTTTTTCTTCTGTATCACCTGCCAAAAAATTGAATAAAAATTGATATAAGTGGCAGACATTCACCAAAATGGTATATATAAAAACTATACCTTGGTCCACCAAAAAAAGACACCTTACACATCTCTGTACACAGAAATAGAAAAAAAAAATACTGGTGTTAGTATGTGGCAACTCAAAGAATTTTCTTCATTTTTCAAAGTTTTGAATTTCTAAATTTGGTATCACTGTGATCGTACCGACTCGCAGAATATCGCGTCATTTTTACTATACGCAACTTTTTTCATCTTACGCTTTATGCTAAAAGCAATGGACCCCATTATAGTCAGTGGGGTCTGTTGGGTTCTATATGTGTCCACTGTTTTACTAGACTTTGCCTTGTTCTTGTCCTCCAACAGACCAGAGCAATGGTCATCCTGACATAGATCTGAACCTAGCATAAAAAAAAAAATTGTTTTACAGCAATGAATGTTTTCTAAGTAATTTTTTTTTGTGGTTCTGTTTATTTTGTAATGACAACCCCTTGTAGTTCCTCTTCTTAGAAGCCTTATCCAGTCAGTCCTGAAATCTGTCACGAGTGAAATCTGTGCACGCGACTACTACGGTACAATACGGGTGTGCCATGGGCTCATCTGCTATTGGTATACAAGTCTTATTTCTTTTTCAAACTATTACTCCAGGTACATTAAAAACAATTTAACCAGCCTGATCGAAAATGGCCAACATGTCTTCCACTCTTTTCAATGGATCGTCAATATTTTATCACTTCCAGTTTTGTGTTATTTCTCGTATAAATCTTTTGAGCGCACAGATCGAAACACTTAAAAGGACCATCATGAGATTATGATTAGTAGACGCAGGGGTTTTAACATAAATCGGATATAGGTTGTAAAATGATTTAGTCATAAATGTGCCATATAGTGCACAGATGACTCATTAACCTTAGTCTTCTGTATTAAATCCATGAGTTCCCATGACCTAGGTCAAACCTCTGAGTATCATTGGTTCGGGAGGATATATGAAGCCATCTGCATGGTTATTAGGCCAGGATTTAAGTGTTTTTCCAGCACGGTAATATATGAGTAATTGATTCCGTTCTTATATTTTAGTACTACACTCTATACTAGTAGTGTTACTCTTGTCTGTAGCTTAGCTGTTGTATTGAATTTCATTCATCTGGATAGATAAGACACAAATTGCAATAATAACTACAAGCAATGCTTAGTGGGTGATTAGATGCCTGGCTATTTACATAATGCCAGCCATTATTCAGAAGCCATGAAGCTTTTATTAACCAGATTTTAGCAGGGATTTATTGATGTGTATATGACTTATGACTCTTGTAAGTTTCAAGAAAGTCTGCAGCACTTTATATGTTTCATCATAGAAAAGTCTGATCTTTGCTGCCAGCAGAAACCATCTAAAATTATTGTTTGTCCATGCTAAAGATCAACTTCTGTTGTGCCGATGACGAACAAATGCCCAAAGGGAATTTTTTAATA
Source organism: Leptodactylus fallax (assembly GCA_947044405.1). Lineage (NCBI taxonomy): Eukaryota > Metazoa > Chordata > Amphibia > Anura > Leptodactylidae > Leptodactylus > Leptodactylus fallax. The sequence continues at coordinate 1,750,539 of CAMRHE010000374.1, read as the reverse complement.
ATACTTGTAATTTTTTTTTAAAGAATTTTGAAGAAATTTACATGTCACTGTATTTTCTAAAAAGTACTAAATCCTGCAATTTTCACACTAAGCCTAAGAAGAGACTAATATTTGACAATTCTATAGGGGTTTTCTTTGCAGCAGTCCCCTCATTTACATCACAGGCAGGATTACAATAGAAGATAACAGCTCAATAGATAACACCACTGACACTTCATTGCATCCACTACTGGTAATAGAGTAATAGATGATCTCTCCCATAGACTTCAGTGAGTTGGGTCCAGAAAATTCCTGCCTGTGGACATGAGATTCCTGTAAAGGATGTCACTAAATTGTTGTCAACAGGACAGAGGATGGAAGCCACCACAATAATGTACACAAAACAGAATAAAAAAATTACAGAAAGTAGATTTTTTTAAAAAGTGACATATTTAACTAACTTGTTTTAATCAAGATGGCCATACACTTTTGACTAAGCTTGCGAAAGCCTAAGACTTGAGCAACACAGGCTGACTATCTAATGTATATTTGATGTTGAGCTAATGTGATTTATGTTATGAGCAAAAAGGATCAATTATGTTTAGCCGAACCCTTTCTTCTCAAGGCAGATAACCCAATTTCAGAGATGTCTGGGGTGGGCACCATAGTTGCCTGTTCTTCCCATGTTTGTTTTGGTCTCCTATGTGTTCTCAGCTTTCCTCCATCTTTACAAAAACATTCTACAGTATTAACTGGCAGTGGATGAAGTTGGCCCCAGTGTACACATTTTTGTTTGGGATGGAACAATTTTTACCCTAATATTTCCTTGAGCCTGTTATTGAGCAATATATAATTATTGCACAGCAAATACAGAACAAATTTCATGGCACATAACATGAAGATAAAAACTTGGAGAAAATTTTATAAATAACAACAAGTGTTGTCTCCAAATCTATCATAATGAAACCCTCTACAAATCATGCTCTTACTACCAACAAATAGCAATAATCCAAGAAAGAAAAGTAAGAAAGCACTCAAAATAATAAAAAATACAAAAGGAATTTTATTGAAATACAAAAACAGTATAAAAATACAAAACAGAAACAACAGTACAAATACCTATGTCAGCATATGTAAAACGAAAAAGGCAGAGACTAAGTAGTATGAATCAATATGAGGGAGATAACATACAACCATGCATAAAGTATATAGCAGTATATAAATGCAAGGGGTACTAATGGTTAATAAAGAGCAAGTGCATGTGTAAAACTCCTATATAAATGCCCAATGTATCACACTATACATGTATTTTGCAAAGTCAGTTACATGGTATAAGATCCAAACATACCCATAACACAAATGCCGCTGCCTGCTGACAAAACCCACGAGAGAGGCAGAGGCTAAGTAGTATAAATAAATATAAGGGAGATACCATAAACCATGCATAAAGTATATAGCAGTATATAAATACAAGGGGTACTAATGGTTAATAAAAAGCAAATACAGATAAGATAACCTCTGGTCTAAAGGGCCTATTAGATGGCTCGATAATTTACAAAAATTGCCAAGCCTTCTTAGTAATTCCCTGTCTAAGGCTGGGTTCACACAATGCAGGATAAAAGATGCGGAGTATGGGCAGCACATCGCCCCGTGTCATCAGAGAGGTGTTCCAATAATCCTGCATAAATTGACACATTTCTCTTGTCCTCAGGTCAGGTGTTTAATACATCCCTTAAACCGGCCATACACATCAGATAAAGGTCATCAAAGCTACTTATGGCCAGCTATGCCATGTAAATAGAACAGCAGGTCGTCTATATGAACAGTTGTACCTAGCACTGCAGATAAGCCCTCAAGGCAAAGGTTTTAGGCTGAGAACAAGTTTCAGAGATAGCAGTCACAATTAGACCATGGTGACTAAGGCACAAGGTAGGTAGAGTTGGATGATACCAATGACTAGCAATTGTACTAAAAGGAAGTATTGCTATTAGTTAGGCTTATGGACATAACAGAAGTATCCAGAATGTTGTTGTAATGGCCTAGACAGACTGCTCGGTACATCCAAGACTCCTGAATTGCCATTCCATATTTGTACCATGGTGCCTGAGACACAAGTTAGGTGTAGTTGGGTTATGCCTAGAACTGTGAAATAACATACTAACAATTGTAAAAAAAAATGGAGAATTCTCACTACTAAAGCTTATATATATATATATATATATATATATATATATATATATATAAACAGAAGTATCCCCAATCCTGTTCTACAGATTGTGCGGTATTTCCAAGACTTCTGAAGAAGCCATTCCATTTTGTTTGTATCACGTTGCCTGAGGCGCGAGATAGTTGGAGTTGGATTATGCCTATAACTGTGAAATAACTAACTAACAATTGTAAGAAAAAATAAAAATGGCATATTGTGATGACTAAGCCTTATGGACATAACAGAAGTATCCACAATGCTGTTCTAATGGCCTAGACAGACTGCGCGGTATTTCCAACACTTGTGAATTACCATTCCATGTTTGTACTTGTTATAAATAATCTTTACGTTTATTAACATTCCCGTGAATTTATAATCACTTCCACAGACCCTCCTAACATTTCTCTTTGTCGACCCTCCCCGACAGGAAAACTGCTATAACGTTTCATAAATTAAAGACTTTTTGATTTACATTTTGTGAAGATGCCAGCCCAATATACATTCATAGAAGAAGATGCAATAAAAGCGAATCGCAGTCCAAACTGCTGCCTAAAGGCTGGACTGCATCACGATAAATATAAGCAATAAAAAAAGAAACTCAAATGACCCGATCACAAATAAAGTTTGGGCCAGATTCATCTATTTTGTCTCTTCAAGGGGAGACACCTGGCAATGTTTTAGTCGTGTTTACAGAGAGTCTGTACATAGAGTAATCTTGCTAGCAGACATTACAAATGGGATACAAATCAAATAGTGAAAAAGAAAAGATTATGATATATCATCCTGGGCATAGTTTATTATCATTTTTCACTCTTTATGTATTCTTGTTCATAGGCACAAATCATGTTTTATTGCTTTTTATGCTGCTCTTACGCTTGCTCTCTTAAGTATCTAACCATTTGGTAGTATATATTTTTTGGAGTGATTAGTATCTGCAGCACCTACTTAGATACATAACTAATTTAAACCAATCAGTCATTCTTCATTTAATGGAGATGACAACTATTTGGCAATGCGGATCTTCTTGGAATAAAAGACTAGGTAATATTAACTATTATACATGATTTGGGTAGAAAAAAAGAAAGTGAGCAAAAGCCAACACACTCTCTTGATTTGCAAATGTCTAAACTGCCAGCTGGCTCAACGTAAGCCCTGGGTCCTATCACCGAAGAGACCTCTTAGGAACATCATCCTAATTAAATCCAGACGTGGATGGACAGCTAAGTCCAATAAAGTGTTTAACTGTGTAGAGTGAGTAGCATGTCTCTTGTCGGGAAATGCTATCCCACCCACCATGAGCACCACTGTTGCTGACCATATATGCAACATATACAATGAAATATCTCAAAAAGGCCACCTCTTTGAGCAGACCTCCCTCCAATATTGGACTAGGTTCTTTTGGGCCCAACAGAGGAAATGATTTTGAAGGCCTGTCTTCAATTGTCTTTCAATTGCATTGTAAAACACATGACACAGCATTAAAGAGGATGACCTGCAATGGCAACTTCTTACTAAAGGTTTATAAGTATCTGATCAGTGGGGTTGTCGTGTTCCCCATTTGAATGGAGAGATGGGCAGGCACGCTCATTGTCTCTCCATTCAAAGTTTATAGTATGAAGATAGCTGAGCAAGACATTGAATGGAATGGTATCCCCATTTGAATAGGGAACACATGATTCCCATTTTCGTAATTGGTGGGGGTCTCATCAGTAGTATCCCCAGTAATCTAACACTTGTCAACTATCCTGTGGATTGGTAATACGTTGTTATTGTGAGACAACCCTATTATAAGGTTAAATAGGTTATTTATGAATCAACGTATAAAAAATAGTCCCAAGCAAGTTATGGGCTTCAAAGGAGCTTGTCTTTGCGTAGGTCTGTGGAACCCATTTTTGTATCAGATCCTATGCCCACCAGAGAATCTTCTGCTACACAATGAAATTGCAACACCAAGCTGCAAGGTTATGCAAATCGAGGAAATAACAGGTGTTGTCAAGATCTGCAAATAATCAAATTTACAAGCACCTAGTTCTAATCTGTGGCATGTTGAAAGAAAGTTTTTTACTCACATGAAACCTTAAAAATGTTTGTCAATGTGCCAGTTATCGCCTCTTGTAAACTGAGGGAAAGAAACCGTGAATTGAGAGACCTTGGTTTATCACTATGTGCCTAGGCCAAGATGTCAGCAATGTTTAATGTTGTGTGTCCCAGTGGTTGGGAAAATAATGACGAACTGGAATGACAGCATGACAAGCTCTGCATGGGTGGATTGTCTGATAAGAAGAATAAAACGTAGTGATCCATTCTGTACTGCAAGTGCAGTACATTGCCTAGGACAGCAAACAGCGTCGACGCAAAACAGAAGACGTTTACATGACAATGGGCTACAAACCAGATGGAGCAATGGAGGCTGGAATGGTGATGAGTCCTGCTTTTATTTTGGATTCAATGATAGCCAGAGATTGGTTTTCATAAGCAAATGTCACACTCGTCTTACTCCCAGGATTATCCTGTCGGGTGGCACAATGTATGGTAGCCAGACCCCTCTTTCTTTCAGTATTTATTTCAGGTACGTTAGCAGCTTGGCGATTAAATTCATTTGGTGGGACAACCACCGAGAGCATTGGAGGAGCTGTTTTACAACAGGAAAATGCCACGCCCATCTGGGACATCATTGGTCGGCAGAGGAAGCTTTATTATTTGCATGCCCAAGCCCATTATGTGAAGATAATTCCAGGCACACCTCGTGTAGAAAATTGAAAAAAGGTTTTTATTTCTGGTTTATATGATGGTAGTACCTATGTCCATGCTGCTTTGCAAAATTATGACATGATGCAAACAATGCAGGTATCACATGAGGTATCTGGTATGCGTCAATATCAATCTTAGAATGTGTGGGATTCAATCAAGATTGATACAGCTGTGACAAGCCCTTCTGATGGCACCCTAACATATCACACACGGAGTGCAGAACAAGCCAACAATTAGCATTTGGTGTGGGATAGCGTTTCTTAGACCACCATTAATAATCTTATCGATTAGCATGCCAAGGTTTGTGACTGCCTGTATTTCTACATGTTGTGTTCATACTCAACACTGAATAAATCGAGATTTTGAATCAAGGTTTTGAATATTATGTTTTCTTTTTTTAATATTTGGAACTTATCTATCAATCCTGCAGTTTCAGTAATTCCTAGACTTTTCCTTCCTGATGTTGCAATTTCAATGTTAAGGAGTGTATTTTGGTAGGCCAGTCCAAAGAGGCCACCTTCAAATTTTAAATTTCCTTATTTTCTTTTACACACAGTTTTCCTGTACAGTAACACGTGCCAATTGATGATGATGATTATTATTTATTTTTAAAGCACCTTAATTCCATGATGCTGTACATTGGAAGAGGGTTTACATACAAAACAAAAAATATACAAAACTAGAACAATGCTAACAGTGACCAAAGGGTACAGTGGGATAAAGGGCCCTGCCCGCAAGGGTTTACAATCTATGAGGGAAGTTGGATAGAAACAGTAGGTGAGGGTAGAAGCTGTTCAGATGGTGGTGTGGTGGCAATGGGGTTGTAGGCTTTCCAGAAGAGATGAGTCCTGTTGAAGGTAGTGATTGTAGGAGACAGTTTTATGTATCGCGAATGTAAGTTCCAGAGTATGGGGGAAACATCTTGAAAGTAGGAGGTCTTAAGAGGATTGGAGGTTATGTGTGGGGAGGTAGCAGGAGATTAGGTAAGAGATGTATGGACGGGACAGGTTCTGGAGGGCCTTGTATGTCAGCAAAGAGGAGAGGCTGATGAATAATGAGGGAATGAGAATTAAGCAAGTAGCAGAGTTTAGGGTGGACTGGAGGGGAGAAAGTATTCTAAGTGGGAAATTATGAGACTAGTCTTTTTGTATTGAGAGCTTCAATGTTACCCCAAGGCAACTGACTTGTGAGACTGGGGTAAGTGTGGCACCATTAACTTTGATAGATAGCTCAGGTTCCGGGGGGCCATATATTGAGGTTGAGAAAGCTGAAGGCGAGGAGTGAGGCTATGGTTGATCTGGAACTCTGGACAGCAAAGTGGTAATGTCCGGCAGATATATCTGAGTGTCCTCAGCGTAACAGTGGTATTGAAAACCATGGGACTCTATGAGTTTGTTTAGGCTTGGCCTAGGGTACAGATGTAGAAAAGGAGAGATCCCAGCACAGAGCCTCTACAGAAAGAGGGGGTGGTGGTGTGCAAGTGGCTGAATGTGCGGTCGGTGAGGTAGGAAGAGATCCAAGAGAGGGCCAAGTCCGTGATACCAAGGGATGAGTAGTCAACTGTGTTGAATGCAAAGGAAAAGTCTAGAAGACTTGTGACTTTGGTTAGGGGGTTTAGTTTGAATTTGTCAAAGAGTGAGTTGGATGAAAGATAGGAGGGTATTGCATTAGTCACATCACTACAAGGACAGCACAGCAGACAGGTCCATATTAACAAATAGGCTGTGAAGTTGAGTTTTAGTTGGTGGTGCTAGTGACCATTATAAAAAAAAAATAGACTTTCTGATGGTCTATTAAAATCAACGTCTTTTCCTTCAGGGATCAGGCATGTGCTTAGCTTGGCTCCTCCTCTCTGCAGTGAGCAATCAGACAGTGAGCCCTGTTGGAGCTCTATAAGGAAGAGGCTGGGGAGTACAGAACAAATACACTAGTGCTGAGTCTGGCAGCAATCTTCACTGAAGTGAAGACTGGGGGAGCAGGGAAGCAAAGTATGGAGGAGGCACTGCAGGAACTATTAGGAATTACATTGCAGTAATCCTGGAAAGATTTTGCCATGGACTCAGGTCTAATTTGTCACTAACCAAAGGAGTGGGCTTATTCTCAACTAAACACAAAGTCCTACCCCGCTCCTTTCTGCTTTCAGGTCAGAGGATACAGGGAGGGGAAGGGCTTTGTGACTGCTTCAGTGTAATTCAGTGTGATGGAGGTTACAGAGAGAGCAGTGGTTGTCAGATCTAGGTCTGCCTCAACTTCCCCTTTAGGGTAAGTTCACACAGTAGTCATGTGGCAGGACCCACCATGAAAAATCTGCTGTGGATGTCTTTCTTCTCATTGGCAGATTTCCTACTCCCATTCACTTCAATGGCAGAATATCACAAAATGAAGCAGGATACCTATTTTTATCCACTAGCAGAAGCTATAGTGTTCGATGCCTCCCACTGCAGGAAGTTTTTGTACAGTCATGGCCAAAAGTTTTGAGAATGATATAAATATTAATTTTTACAAAGTCAACTGCTTCAGTTTTTCTAATGGCAATTTGCATATACTCCAGAATGTTATAAAGAGTGATCAGCTTAACAGCAATTACTTGCAAAGTCAATATTTGCCTAGAAATTGAACTTTATCCCCCAAAACACATTTCAACATCATTGCAGCCCTGCCTTAAAAGGACCACCTAACATCGTTTCAGTGATTGCTCCATTAACACAGGTGTGGGTGTTGATGAGGACAGGGCTGGAGATCAATCTGTCATGATTAAGTAAGAATGACACCACTGGACACTTTAAAAGGAGGCTGGTGCTTGCCATCATTGTTTCTCTTCTGTTAACCATGGTTATCTCTAAAGAAACACGTGCAGTCATCATTGCACTGCACAAAAATGGCCTAACTGGGAAGAGTACTGCAGCTAGAAAGATTGCACCTCAGTCAACAATCTATCGCATCATCAAGAACTTCAAGGATAGAGGTTCCATTGGTGCCAAAAAGGCTCCAGGGCGCCCAAGAAAGACCAGCAAGAGGCAGGACCGTCTCTTAAAAGTGTTTCAGCTGCGGGATCGGGCTACCAGCAGTGCAGAGCTTGCTGAGGAATGGCAGCAGGCAGGTGTGAGTGCATCTGCACGCACTGTGAGGCGGAGACTCTTGGAGCAAGGCCTGGTCTCAAGGAGGGCAGCAAAGAAGCCACTTCTCTCCAGAAAAAACATCAGGGACAGACTGATATTCTGCAAAAGGTACAGGGAGTGGACTGCTGAGGACTGGGGTAAAGTCATTTTCTCTGATGAATCCCCTTTTCGATTGTTTGGAACATCTGGAAAACAGCTTATTCGGAGAAGAAGAGGTGAGCGCTACCACCAGTCTTGTCTCATGCCAACTGTAAAGCATCCTGAAACCATTCATGTGTGGGGTTGCTTCTCAGCCAAGGGAATCGGCTCTCTCACAGTCTTGCCTAAAAACACAGCCATGAATAAAGAATGGTACCAGAATGTCCTCCAAGAGCAACTTCTCCCAACCGTCCAAGAGCAGTTTGGCGCTCAACAATGCCTTTTCCAGCATGATGGAGCACCTTGCCATAAAGCAAAGGTGATAACTAAATGGCTCAGGGAACAAAACATAGAGATTTTGGGTCCATGGCCTGGAAACTCCCCAGATCTTAATCCCATTGAGAACTTGTGGTCAATCATCAAGAGACGGGTGGACAAACAAAAACCAACAAATTCAGACAAAATTAAAGCATTGATTCTGCAAGAATGGACTGCTATCAGTCAGGATTTGGTCCAGAAGTTGATTGAGAGCATGCCAGGGAGAATTGCAGAGGTCCTGAAGAAGAAGGGTCAACACTGCAAATATTGACTTGCTGCATTAACTCATTCTAACTGTCAATATAAGCTTCTGTTACTCATAATATGAATGCAATTATATTTCTGTATGTGATAAAAACATCTGACAAACACACATAAAAACCAGAGGGCAGCAGATCATGTGAAAATATAATATTTGTGTCATTCTCAAAACTTTTGACCATGACTGTAGTCAATTCCATTGTGCTAACTTACCCTAAGGACATGTTCATATGAAAGAATATGGAGCCGATTCTGAGTCAGATTCCACCTCAATCCGTTCCATATCCTGCCTGAAGTGTGTCTTGTTCATTTAATGGGAGGCAAATCATTTTTTCTCAGCTAGCAGAAATAAGCATCCTGTTTTCTCAGACGGACTCTGATGGAAACTACTGAAATTTCAAAAATCACATCAAAATCATCTCCAGATTCCTGAAAAATATTATCTGTCTGACCAAACTCCTCCATGTGAACATACCCCAACTGCTTACTGCAGATCTGTACACTTAGTGAATCAGTGACTGCTGCTTTCTATAGCATCCATAGTTAAATAGCATGTTGATCTGCACTTGTTACCGTTAAATGCAGTAATGGACAGGACTATGAGGACACACAATGGTTAATGCCATTGATGTTCTCTATACAGTTTGCATGGTGCTTGTATACCCCGATAGAAGCTCTGCCATTTTTATGCCCAGAGAAGAGACGCGCCTAGAAGAGATCAGCCGTCAAACAAGTGCTTGTTTGTTTGCTTGGATTCTCCATCTATATAGAAGCCAATTTATATTACCAAAGAGAATATTGTAAATATATCCATATTTAAGACAGCTCCACTTCCCTATCCTTTGTCTGTAGTCAACAAGTACAGACTTTCCCTAGGGCAACCAAACAATATACATATGAATAAGAACAGATGCAAAAATATGAACCTGGAAATTGTCTTGTGTTTTCTGTGGTCTGGCAAAATATAATGTTTTTGGTTTTATTAATATGTTGTCATTGTAAATGTATTTATTTTAATTTTTGTTAAGAGAATCATCCTATGGGTTTCAGAAGAACAGCAAGCCAGATACTAGAGTACGTGTTATCATGATTTAACATTACAGGTAGTTGTCAAAAAAGTTGATGTTTCTTCAAGTTTAAGGGGTTGTCAGGGGAGTTAAAATTACTTTAATTCATCTGGCAGATTATTGATGATGGACCCGGGGGTTCCGAAGGATGGAAGGATGATTTGGAAACTATGAAATCTAGAGTAGTAACTGGAGGGGATATCTAGACTGTGTGCATTTGTGGTTTGAGGGGTAAGGGAGGCCACTGGAGCCAATTATCAAGTTTTAATTATCATGGAGATACCCATTGGTGTAAGTACCACCATAGCAGTCGTAGTGTCTACCACAGGGCCCACAACCTTAGGGGACCTGGTGGGCCCCTGTTGTGTTTTTTTTTTAGTTTTTTTTTATTAGGCCGTTACCTGTTGATCCCCATTCCTGCTTACTGCCGCTTCTGCCCTGCAGGGGGCCCCGTGCGTCCCATATCACGTCGCTGGGGAACCCTGGAGAAAAGAAGCGGAGGCGGCCGTGAGCAAGAGCGGGGATCAGTAAGTAAGGTTGCAGGTTCACGGCAAGAGTATTTGTTGAGCGAACCCCAACAAATACTGCTATTATACTCTGGGGTCTCTTCAGACCCCTGAGTATAATGATCGGAGGCCCAGTGGAGGTGAGCGAACATAAAAACCAGTGTTACATACCTCTCCGGGGCTCCAGCGCTGACCTCTCTGCTGTCTTCGGGCCTTTGTAGTGACGTCACAGACGTCACATGGGTCAGGCCGGTGTCACGACGCATAATGATGCGGTATGTCTGTGATGTAATTGAAAACCGAAAAGAGCAGGGAGTTGTGGCGGAGCACAGGAGTGGTAAGTACCGCTGGTTTTTATGTTGTCACCCCACTTGGGCCTCCGATCATTATACTCTTGGGTCTGAACCCAAAATTTTTGCAATATTTACAAACACCGTTGGGGCCACGATGGGACTTACTACTGTGTGGAGAAGCCACTATGGGAAATAATACTGTGTGCAGGGGACACTATAGGACGTTATACTGTGTGCAGTGGACACTATAGGACGTTATACTGCGTGGAGGCCACTATGGGACATTATACTGTCTGCAGGAGCCGAAGTCTTTGCTAGTTACGCCCCTGGAGATACCTACCTTTTGGTAGCAAGATCGATTTTCATGGAGAAAATGCCATCCAGCAGCAGTAACAGTAAACACCCTCATGAAAGTGTCATGACGTTAATGCCCCAATGTGACCACAGAGGCCAAATGACACTACTGCAATGATGACCCAGGGTTGCTGACGTTACAGAGGAGGCACCCAGAAAAGAAGTCCGGACTCCACGTTGGTAATCCAAATTTGTGAATTTTTGGAAAAATTTGTTTCAAACTAGTCAAAAGTCTTTTTTCAGTTCTTAAATATTTTTTTTGACTTTTTTTTCTCTACTGAACAAAAACCTATAGTACGTGAGTTTGGACCATCAGCAGTGAGGAAACAACTGTTTTCTGAAAAGGTCTTTGTTCCCTGTCTAAAATCTGTCAAAAACACCTGGATGAAGCAAAGTAGCAGGGTGACACAACCATCCTGGAATTCACCCTACGTATTCTGGAGTGTCCTAGGAGCAGATTAGAGCCTGACAGCAGGCTCCTTTTGGGGCCAGAAGGAAAATACCTGTTAAATTTATGATTAGCCAGTTTCTCGAAGATAGTTTGGATAATGCACGTGAAAGCAGGCTTTCTCCACCAGATTTACACTATGAAGTCTTAGGTAAGTTGCCAAGACTGACTATTTTTTAGAGAGGTTTTCCAGGATTTTGATATTGGCATCAATATCAGAACGGTAGGGGTTTGACATCTGGCACCCCCATCTATCAGCTGATACCAGCACCTGCAGTGCTGGCAAAAACACAGTGTATGGAGATGAAAGCAGGCAGCTCCATATACTGTTTATTGGCCAAGCCATGTTACTCCAGCTGAGCTCTGATTCACTTAAAGGATAGGCCATCAATACCAATATCCTTGAAAACCTTTTTAAAGGGATAGCTACAAAATTAAAATCATATTTAAGGGAGGTGCTGTGAACAAAACCAAACAGAACATGACAAAGGGAGGTATGGTTTATGGTTAGACATCTGGTTTTCATAAGTTATTAGACGTACTTATACCTCCTGGGGCCTATTGAAGAAGCCTCCATATTTATGAATATGGATACCAGAGAATGTATCATCACAAAATGACTTATTATTTGACCCCTTAGTGACTGTCCAGTTTTAGGCCTCAATGACCAAACTAATTTTTGCGTTCATCCATCGTCACATACCAAGACCTATAACTTTTTTATATATCCACCCGTCAGTGGGACAGGTTGTAGTGTTTTATAGAAATATTTTGGGATAGATATATTTTATGTATTAACTTTTATTAACTTTTTTTTTCTGGCAATTCTGCCATTTGTCTTTTTATGCTATAAATTTTGCGCCATTCACCATGCAGCTTAAATAACCCGGTAAATGTAGTCACTGAGTGGTTGATACCATTACATTGATACCAAGTTGTACCATTGAAATTCCGCAGTCACTATTGACTACAGCAACTAAAGTGGTACATGTCAGAGATTGACGGTTTTCCGATGTCAGGCGTTAGGAGCAAGCGGCTGGCTGTGAGTACTGGTATCTGCTTCACTCAGTGCTGGAGATGCGACCCTATTCTGATGCAAGTGACATAGAAAGCCCAGTGCATCGGAATAAGGCACATTATTGACTGACGTGAAAACTGTGGTTCAGTCACTAACAGGTTATATCAAGGTTTTATTACAATTATTTTATAGGTACATTGACCCATGAATCCTCACAGTAGGTTGGTGCTTCCTGTTCTGCAGAGATCACTTCTTAGCAGCTCTCTCATTTTCATCACCGGCAGGATTGCACTGAATGTTGTTTTAGCGCTGTTATAACATCTGAATGCAGATAACATAGGAGCGACAACTTATAATAGGTGATAGACACAACTGAGCTCCTCCTACTTCCTTACGCAGTGACCTCTGCATAGGTCACAGAGCATGCCCATACCAGTTACCCATTGATGTCAATAATTCATTTCTTGGATTTTCTAAAGCAAATTTCTACTGTTCATCCCTTGGAGATGACTTTCTCCTTAATCAGGTAATAGAAAATAAAAACATAGTAGAAGCAAATAATAATACATTTTTTAGGGGCAGTTTCTGGAGTTCTGAATGGGCATGAGGTAGCTTGATGTTGGGTACATTGGGGCACAACATTAGTTGAACAATATTGTAGGTAGATACATAGACAAAACGCATCTATTTGCAAAATTTTATTCAATTTACGCTATGTACATGTCACTATGTGTCTGTCGGAGGATCAGAACAACGAATAAACAGACCACTAAACTAGCGGACGCCTGCAGTGCCTGATATACTCCATTGACTATAATAAATTCCGTCAGGTGTCCATTCTTTTAAACTAAAAGCGACGTAAAAAAATGTCGGACTTGCAACACTTTTTGGCGGAAATTGCAACTTAGCCTTAAAGTAGTTATTATAGAAGGAATATATTGGCAGCTTCGTATATTTTGTTTGCTGATCTGTATCCGATATCTTCACTAACCTTCACCTGCATCATGAGATGTGGGTCAGTGGGTCATGATGTTTAGGTAGTCTGGGGCATGACATTAGTTGAACAATATTCCAGGTGTTTACATAGATGATATGCATCTATTTGCAAAATTTTAAGCAATTTAAAATAATGTTTCTAGAAGAAATGCGTTGGAAGCTCTCTACATCTTGTTTGCTGATCTGTATCTGAGATCTTCAGTAACATTCACCTGCATCATAGGATGTGTAGTTTAATAGAATCCAGAGTTCTGCAGTCTGCCAGTTCTGCCTGCAAAGCCTAATTTTGGCCAAACCGTATCTATCCCAGACAACTTAATTTCATAAAAAATGATTGTAGCTCTTTGTTTTGTAATCTGGTCTCATGCAACAACCTGACTGCGGATTTGTTTAAACAAAGAGGACTTTTGACTTGCAATGAAATTCATTAAGCATGACTGTATTGCTAGTGTCATGCAGGCAGCGGCTTGACACTGTGCAGGCAATTTTCGGGCTTTTATTTACAGTAACCACAAAGTATGTTCCCTTGGATCACTCATGAATTTTTACCACATTTAAATAATATTTTGCTTTAGTGATTATGGGTTATACAAGCATTACAAAACATTTGTGTAAATTATATCACATTTTCCATTTGTATTTACATTATTTTTCCTTTTTTACGCTTATTTTCCTGCCACATACAACAGTGAAGAAACAATGTCTGGTACTTATCATCAGCGTTTCAGCAAAACTATGTTTATTTCAGTCTTTTTAAAATCTGAATTTTTTTAATGAACATATTTTGTCCAAAAATACAGACAGGTTTAATTGTTGACTTTAGGTTTACTTGTACCTGTTCCATTATTATACTGGGACAGAGGATGACGATATTGCTGACACTAAGCTCCAGCAACTAGACCTATGTGATATGGAAGAACAGCAAAAAACTACAGTATTTGTAAAAAATCTGCTCAAAAACAACATACTCTAGGTTCACACTTGCGCTTGGGTGCTATAATGGGGTCCGCCAGGTTTCCACTCAAAAAATGCGGAGAGAAAAGTCCAGTTTGTAGGACATCATTCTCTGCATTTTTCAAGCAGATTCGGGGACGGAATCCCCAAACGGAATCCAAGCGCTGGTGTGAACCCAGCCATAGCTGTCACTTCATTGCATTCTAAAATTAGAAGTAGATATGACACTGAAGACAAAAACTACAATATTTCTTTGATTAAAAGGTTTCACCAATATTAGAGGATAGATCATTTAGTATCAGATCAGTGAGGTATGACACCTGCACCCTACTGATCAGCATATGGCTCTGTACACTGTGTATTGGCCATATTGTGAATGCAAGCTGAATAGAAATAGTGTAGTGCAGCCACTAAACAGTGTAGAAAGCCGTCAGCTTACAGCTCTCTGCATTGTGCAGAAATCAGCTGATCGGTGTCCAATGTTGGACCCTCTCTAATGGGGTATTTCCATTTCGAAGACGACTTTTCACCATCTCCCCCATACAACAATTGGTGCTGTTATTTTGAGTATGCAATATGTGAATTAAGCTCTCTACTGGCAGGTGAGCGGTCCTTGGCTGGCTCAGATGACATGGGACTGCCCACCTGGCAGTAAAGACTCTAATTAGCATATAGGATTCGGAAACTATTCAAAATGATTGCTCATGAATGGTGGGGGCAAGAGAAAAAAATTCCAACTGTGACTATTAAAGAATGCAGAAAGTTAGAGTTGGTGAAGGTGGTGAATATCACATATCCCCAGGATGGACCATAAATGCCCCATAGGTGCTTTGTATGTACACAGAAGTCTACAAAAAAAACTTCATCTGTACGATTGATTTGTGAAAAAATAAATAAAAGTATACTTACAGTATACTTTAAAGCACACTTTACTCATGAGGAGGCATTGATCTTCATGGTTACAAAGAACTCTGTAGGATGGGTTAACTATGCTCTAAAGATCCTATAATAGCAATGATATAAGCGAGTAAAGTTGCACTATTTCTGGTTTACATTTGGAGTAATATATATATATATGTATATATATATATATATATATATATATATATATATACAGTCATATGAAAAAGTTTGGGCACCCCTATTAATCTTAATCATTTTTAGTTCTAAATATTTGGGTGTTTGCAACAGCCATTTCAATTTGATACATCTAATAACTGATGGACACAGTAATATTTCAGGATTGAAATGAGGTTTATTGTACTAACAGAAAATGTGCAATATGCATTAAACCAAAATTTGACCGGTGCAAAAATTTGTGTACTCTTATCATTTTATTGATTTGCATACTCCTAACTACTTTTTACTGACTTACTGAAGCACAAAATTGGTTTTGTAACCTCACTGAGCTTTGAACTTCATAGCCAGGTGTATCCAATCATGAGAAAAGGTATTTAAGGTGGCCAATTGCAAGTTGTTCTCCTATTTGAATCTCCTCTGAAGAGTGGCATCATGGGCTCCTCAAAACAACTCTCAAATGATCTAAAAACAAAGATTGTTCAACATAGTTGTTCAGGGGAAGGATACAAAAAGTTGTCTCAGAGATTTAACCTGTCAGTTTCCACTGTGAGGAACATAGTAAGGAAATGGAAGACCACAGGGACAGTTCTTGTTAAGCCCAGAAGTGGCAAGCCAAGAAAAATATCAGAAAGGCAGAGAAGAAGAATGGTGAGAACAGTCAAGGACAATCCACAGACCACCTCCAAAGAGCTGCAGCATCATCTTGCTGCAGATGGTGTCACTGTGCATCGGTCAACAATACAGCACACTTTGCACAAGGAGAAGCTGTATGGGAGAGTGATGCGAAAGAAGCCGTTTCTGAAAGCACGCCACAAACAGAGTCGCCTGAGGTATGCAAAAGCACATTTGGACAAGCCAGCTTCATTTTGGAAGAAGGTCCTGTGGACTGATGAAACAAAGATTGAGTTGTTTGGTCATACAAAAAGGCGTTATGCATGGAGTCAAAAAAAACACAGCATTCCAAGAAAAACACTTGCTACCCACTGTAAAATTTGGTGGAGGTTCCATCATGCTTTGGGGCTGTGTGGCCAATGCCGGCACCGGGAATCTTGTTAAAGTTGAGGGTCGCATGGATTCAACTCAGTATCAGCAGATTCTTGAGAATAATGTACAAGAATCAGTGACGAATTTGAAGTTACGCCGGGGATGGATATTTCAGCAAGACAATGATCCAAAACACAGCTCCAAATCTACTCAGGCATTCATGCAGAGGAACAATTACAATGTTCTGGAATGGCCATCCCAGTCCCCAGACCTGAATATCATTGAACATCTGTGGAATAATTTGAAGCGGGCTGTCCATGCTCGGCGACCATCAAACTTAACTGAACTGGAATTGTTTTGTAAAGAGGAATGGTCAAAAATACCTTCATCCAGGATCCAGGAACTGATTAAAAGCTACAAGAAGCGACTAGAGGCTGTTATTTTTGCAAAAGGAGGATCTACTAAATATTAATGTCACTTTTCTGTTGAGGTCCCCATACTTTTGCACCGGTCAAATTTTGGTTTAATGCATATTGCACATTTTCTGTTAGTACAATAAACCTCATTTCAATCCTGAAATATTACTGTGTCCATCAGTTATTAGATATATCAAATTGAAATGGCTGTTACAAACACCCAAATATTTAGAACTAAAAATGATTAAGATTAATAGGGGTGCCCAAACTTTTTCATATGACTGTATATATATATATATATATATATATATATATATATATATATATATAACAAATATACTATAATTTACAAAAGTTTTAAGTAGGTGTGGGAAAAAATATGCCGCATAGTCCGTGTTCATTCCGCCCCAAAATCCGTGTACTGACACAAATGTTAGTACGCTATAGTATGACGCGGTTTGAAAATACACACAACCAGGTGGATAAAGAATTAATTGCTTTTGTGTGAAAGATGGAGCTAATTCTCTGTAACTCCCTCTTTCTTTTTTTTCCCCCTCCCCTTTTTTATTGTTTGTTATCCTAGCCTGATGAAGGTTCTCGTTCCTGAAACATTGCAGCAATTATGGATATCTCAATTGTCTCTTTTGATGTAACTACTTACATTAAATCATCTGCAGATAATATTTTGGAGTGCTACCACATACCTTTGCTGAAAAGATAAGTGTCTTGTTCGATCTTTCCATGGATACTGTGGTTCTCCGCCGATTAGGCCCATTCACCTAGGCCTATTCAGCAGCGGATATACGCAACAGAGTAACGATGCTCTGCATCAATTTGTTAAGGAACTCGGCAAGGAGGTTATTCCCGCCATCTTGGAGAACTAAGCACAGATCTTCTGTGGATGTAGGCTTGCTCCAATCCTTCTATTTCTTCGTGTAATCCCAGACAGACTGGATGATGATGAGATCAGGGCTATATCTGTGGGGGCCATATCATCACTTCCAGGACTCCTCCTCCAAAGGGCAAAGGTCACACCAAATATTGATGGGATTTACATTTTTTTAATTGACAAAAATAAACTATTAACACTTCTATTTTTGAAAGCATTTTTGTTTTGCAGCATTTTTTCCACGCCTGCCCAAGGTGTGAGCCTTACACTGTCCCTCTGCTATGACTCTTTCTTTCTTGAGCAGGTGTGCAGGCCTTTCTCTAACAATCTGAAGACTAGTTATTTTTTAAAGGAATCTGGTCATCTTCTAGGTGGGTGTTGGGTAACTGAGCTACTTTAACATTGTAATGCCTTCTCTCAGTCACCTTTTGCATTTTGTTTATAGATTTTTTTAGTGGAAAAAAATACTTTTCTTTTCCTTTCTCCGCAGAATTTCTCCACAGTATTGCTACATTTGCCGCACAGCAAGTATTAGCATCTTCATCCATGGAAGTCATTATTGTTTAATTCTATAATATGTTTAGCTACACAATTATTGGCAAGTAAATTCTCCACACAGCAAGAAAAGACATGTAACAAACCATCAGGGTGAAATAGGTATTTATGATCTGAAGGTGAACTCTGTGTTTTTTTTTATTCTATAGGGTTTAAGTAGCTGAAATCAGCAGCGGGACTCAGGACCTGGAGTGTATTATCTAATCATGTCTGGTATTTAAGGTGAGTCTGCTCGCCTGACTACAGATCTGGGTCATCTGATATCAAGGCTCTCCATAAGGCATTTTATGAATGAGAGAAGCACAAATAATGTATTCCACATGATGGGCCAGTTACAAAATGTGGAGCTAGAAAAATGAAATGGTAAATCAATCCTGAAATTGTCATAGTGCATGTATATAATACACACGTGGACAAAATTGTTGGTAACCCTCGTTTAATGAAAGAAAAACCCACAATGGTCACAGAAATAACTTGAATCTGACAAAAGTAATAATATATAAAAATTCTATGAAAATGAACAAATGAAAGTCAGACATTGCTTTTCAACCATGCTTCAACAGAATTTTTTAAAAAAAGAAAACTCATGAAACAGGCCTGTACAGAAATGATGGTACCCTAAACTTACTATATTATTGCACAACCTTTTGAGGCAATCACTGCAATCAAACGATTCCTGTAACTGTCAATGAGACTTCTGCACCTCTCAACAGGTATTTTGGCCACTCCTCATGAGCAAACTGCTCCAGTTGTCTCGGGTTTGAAGGGTGCCTTTTCCAGATGGCATGTTTCAGCTCCTTCCAAAGATGCTCAATAGGATTTAGGTCAGGGCTCATAGAAGGCCACTTCAGAATAGCCCAATGTTTTCCTCTTAGCCATTCTTGGGTGTTTTTAGCTGTGTGTTTTGGGTCATTATCCTGTTGCAAGACCCATGACCTGCGACTGAGACCAAGCTTTCTGACACAGGGCAGCACATTTCTCTCTAGAATCCCTTGATAGTCTTGAGATTTAATTGTACCCTGCACAGATTCAAGATACACCCTGTGACAGATGTAGCAAAGCAGCCCCAGAACATAACAGAGCCTCCTCCATGTTTCACAGTAGGGACAGTGTTCTTTTCAAGATATGCTTCATTTTTCCTTCTGTGAACATAGAGCTGATGTGCCTTGCCAAAAATTTCGATTTTTGTCTCATCTGTCCATAGGACATTCTCCCAGAAGCTTTGTGGTTTGTCAACAGGTAGTTTGGCAAATTCCAGTTTTGTCAGATTCAAGTTATTTCTGTGACCATTGTGGGTTTTTCTTTCATTAAATGAGGGGTACCAACAATTTTGTCCACGTCTGTATATAGATTTATATTTTCTTTGTATGGTGTATATATATATATATATATATATATATATATATATATATGCTATTTTTTCAGATATGTGTTAAAAAAAATTGGCTTCTTTAAAGGGAGTCTACCATCTTCCCAAAGCATACTCAAATTCTACCACCTTATTGCAGAGCAGCTTACCTTTCTGAGTCACATTCGTGCATTTGAAGAAAAAGAACTTTGAAGTCATATGCAAATGAGGCAGTTGGTGCATTGGGGTTAGGCCCAGAAACCATGACAATGCCAGGCTATTGTTGCTTTATTGTATCTGGTTGGTTATGAAAAAAGGAGGGGACCTCATTTTGTTTTCTTTTTTTTCAATTAATTATTTCTTTTTTAAAAACTACATGGAGTACCATAAAGCAGCGATAGCCTGGAATTATCAGGATAGGAAAACCCATGGTTTTTGGGCTTTCCCAGCCTAATAACTCCAACTTGCATCTGACCCAGCTCCCAACCATCTCTAGATGATTGCGTACTGGGCCGTCCCTGGTTCTTCCCAGTATACCTGGTGGTGGTAGGTAATTGGAGTAATAATGAGGAGTTAGTGGTAGCCTTTTTACAGGCTAACACTTAGCCCCACTTTAGTGATGGATGCTGACAATTAGACAGCTGTCCATTATTAAGGTGGTGATTATTTAAAAAGACACAAACGCACATAAGAATTCCCCCACACTTCCCTCCTTGACCAATGATTCCAAAGTAGTCCAAACAATCAAGGCAATCTGCAAAACAAACATAAAAACAAAAAAAAACACATTAAGGCATATGCCACAAGGGTTGGGTCCACTGTGGGATGTCTGCAGTAGATATCCTGCAGTGGACCTGCCTACAGTAACATCCAGCCAAAACAAAGTGCTTTGTGCCGCAGGTTTCATAGGCAGTTTCCTGTGTGGCTGTGTGCACTAGAAAGTTTGAAATCTACAATAGAACAATAATTGATATGCTGCATGTTCAAATATTTTTTTATGCAGTGTTTGGAAGTGTTTATTTAAATCTCATCTACTACAATGATACTGCATATTACATCGTGTTAGCTGACGTGATTCCTGCAAACTTGCCCTGTGTCTCTGATCTAATGAACAACAAAACAAATATAATACTCACTTTTCCTAGGTCCAGAGCTACTTTAAAAAATTGGGCCAGTGACTAAAAATAACCCCAAACTTCATGATTCCAAGGGGTTATAACCACAAAGAATATTTATGCTATGGATAGAGCATAAATATCTGTGAAGGGTCTGACCACATTGATACCGAGAATGGGGGTGTTTTACCCCCGCTGTGTATTCAACCAGCCTGCAGCCTCTGGCTGCATGTAGGCACGACCCTTGGTATAGGGGCCTCATCCCTATTAGCATTCATTTTGATGGGAGCTCCAGAGATAGCTGGCTTGAAGTGAATGGGAGCATATTATGGGCACAATTAGCATGATTACAACTACATTCAGTCTGGCTCAATGCACAGCAGGAGTAAAACACCCCCATTCTCAGGATTGGTGAGGGTCTCACTGGTCAGACCCCCACAAATCAGATATTTATAGATAGAGGATAAATATTCTTGGTGACATAACCCCTTTAAAGCAGCCAAGAACAGCTTTAAGCTGAAAGTTTCTGCACTAGCTGTGCGCCAAAGGAGCATCTCAATTCATAATAATTGTGTTGCATCTCTGGCACACAGCTAGTGCAGTGACTCTTTCAGCAGCTAAAACTCTTTGCACTGTGACAGGGTTGCTTGCAGCCATTCACTGCGAGCAACCCAAGGCCACATACAGTAGTGAAGCCAGCAAATTCCTGGCTTCACTACTGGATATAGAGTTAAAGTTGCTGAAAGTCCAGGTGCAGTAGTGAAGTACCTCTCCCTGGCTCCGGTGTACTCCCCACTACTACGGTCATCTTCAATGTTGGACCAGACCTCTCATGAGCCAGCCACCTCCACCTCCGCAGAATGGGAAGTGCAGGCGGCCGTGAGCAGGAGCGGGGATTAGTAAGTAAATAGGGCCTGTTACCTGCTAGTGTTACTTCAGCAGGTAACGGCCTAATAAAAAAAAAAAAAAAAAGCATCAGGGCCCTGTGGCAGCCGCTACCTCAGCTACTCCGGTATTTACACCCCTGACTGCGCAGAACAGATTTTGGGGCACTGGATGTACAGATTGCCAGGTTAAATTTTAAGGGAGCCAGATGGAAAAATGCTATAGGTAGCTTTTTTCCAATGAGAACTGATGCATCTTGTGCCAGAATGGATCCCAGGCAATCCATATGTTGAAGTGCGCCAAGATGTTCTAGGATTGATCCACCTGGTGGACAACCCTTAAATTCGACATACAGAAATTAAAATTAAAGAACAAGAACAAAATTAAATTGTTTCTGAACTGCATGTATGGCGTTCACAGGATGGCTTAAGAAATTTCTAGTATGCAGATATAGCAAAGTTTAACTTGAGATTGATACTTTGCTGCAGTGTGATATTTTATGACAGAACACAATAAAGCCAAAGAAAGAGTCAGGTTAAAATTTTATGATACAGTGTATTTAATGTGTTAATGGTTGGGTTAAACTTTGCTGCACCTGTACACCTCTGTGTGAACATAAGCATCTTCTTCTTTGGATCATAATACCTAGACAAATGGGTGCTATCTATTAAAGGAGTTGTCCAATTTTTGCAGATAAATGTTATTGTTTGTATAATAAAAAGTTATAAAGTTTTCCAATACATTTTCTGTATCAGTTCCTCGCAGCTTTCTAGATCTCTGCTTGCTGACATTCATTCTTCCAGTGGATAAAAATCAGTCCATGGTCATGTGATATAAAGTCCATTGTCATGTGATGGACACACAGGTGCGCAGCTTGTTACAAGACAGATGTGTGATTATTGTGCTGTGACTGTAACAAACCATGCACCTGTGTGTCCATCACATGACTATGGACCGTATATATCATGACCATGGACTGTATATCACACCTTGACTTAAGTAAACAAGCGCATCCAATTTATTATTTCAGTTGCCTTCTATATCTATTCTCAAAAAACTCACATATTGTGGATTGCTTCCAAAACTGTGGAATTAAAATAGACCTCTTCTTCTTCGTCTTTTTCTTTAGGGGCTACTAAAGTGATCTGGAAGTGTCTCTGGTATAGAACATGCCTGCAGCTTAATCCTGTGGTTCCCTAGTGTTTGTTATCACTGCAAGGAAATTTAGACTAACCAGGACCATCTGCTAAATGCCTTAATATTAATCCCCAGGATGGGTAGTTTGTCATACTGGCAAAATGTCCATCTTGAAAGAACAGCCAAGTGGGACTTATCTAGAAGAAGACATGATAGACTGATAAGGATGAACTATTATGTCTTGACATCATATATAGCCTTACCATTTAACTCATTGTGCTCTACCATGCAGAGATTACAACATATGAAATAATAATGCCTATATAAGCCTCCATTATAATATGGACATGCCTTTTAGGAGAGTTTATTGACTAATGCAAAGCATAATCCCCTGCAAATATATAAAGTAAATAATTACAGCTGTAAATCTCGCTGCAGTTTTGACAAAAATTGTTTCCATTCATAAGTAAACCCTTAAATTTTTCATTTTTATTGAAACGCAAAATCATGTGGGACTCATTTAAAGCCCTCAAGCAGCACCGCTCTTAATAAGTCAATTTATCAAACCATTTCATATGGAAAATCTCAGACATGCCACATTTGGCCGAGTGTAATTATCACACTGTGAAAGGCAGATAATGTCTGACATATGTAAATGATGAGCGGCATCGCTGGAAACCTTCCCAGCGTGCGATCCTCTATCAATATACAATAGAAACTGTTTCAGAAAGGAATTAGATAGAAATATTAGTATCTGATTCACAAGAATGGAATTGGTCCCTAGGTGTCGGGCTATAACGTGTCTAAATATAAAAAGATCCAAAAAGTTGTTTAAAGTAATAGACTATGTGGTCTGCAAGAAATGCTTGTTTATCAGAAAATGGGGCCCTGGGTAAAAAGCATAATAGGGCCCCATCTGCTCGCCATTTTCAAAATGTCTAATGGTCTAGTTTAGAGAAAAGGATTTCTTTAAAGGGTTGTCCAAAAATCATTGCTTATCACCTATCCTCAGCATAGGTGACAAGCAGAGATGTAGCACGAAGCTCTTGGACTCTATTAAAAAATCTGTACTAGGACCCCCAAATATAATGTATTGTTTATAGTACTGGTCTCCTATATTGGGAAGAGGCACCTTACAGGTCCCTAAAGCTCCAAGGCCCAAGTGTGACCCCCTTCAAATTCTTCTCCAAATACAGACCCTGGGGAATGAGCTGAAAAAAGAAATGTCCGTCATTTCCTCTCATTGAAAACAGAAGGATTCAGATTCCGGATGGTTCTTGGAGCCGATGTCCCTCAAAATCAAAAGTTCTACCTGTTCTCCATTTCCCTCTGCATCCTGGTTTCACTGCCAAGTTGGTGGGTAAACTTAGCCTGTGTGATGTGCTACACACTGTTATCCATGGGTTTATACTGAGAAAATAGAGGTGTAGATCAAGCACAAAGTTCTGATATCACCAGCCTGGCCACTGCTGCTAGATAGCAGAGGTGGTCTGAAGTTTAGGCAATGAGCTGTAAACACTGAGGAAACATAATCAGCTTTATCTGGCAATGGGAGCAAGATAGTTAAAGAAATGTATCAGGTAAAACACTTCCCTTAGCGTAAGCTACACATTTAAATATGATTCTGAGGTTGTGAACACCCCTTTAAGACATAATTGTATCCTCATGAACAATTCTGCTAAACCCTATGGGATGTATACAGTTCTTTTGTTATGCTCCTGAAAATTCGAGAATAAATTGACTATCGAGTGTTACCATTCCCTTTGTCAGTGGGGGTGTCCTAACACAGTCTGGCATCGTCCAATCAGTGCTGACATTGTTACATTGTGTAGGGACACAACTGTGGACCAGGGGAATGTTAATGCTCAGTTGTCAGATGTGTTACTACATTTCCAGGAAGGATATCAAGGGATCAGCACAATACAGAGTTCTTAGTGCAGATGCTCCAGAATTGTTATTGTATTGTATGGGAAATGTGAAAATTCATTAAAACACACACGTTTTAATGCACAAACAATATAGGTCCAATAAAGAAGATCCATTTTGGCTCCTAGAGGGTTGTTTTCCCTTTCCGTTTATGATGTTCATGTGCTTATAGACCATATGGAGAGATATTATCCGTCCCCTGGTGGTGGCTGGTCTTAGTCACTGAAGACATCAATGGTAACATCAGTTTGTTCCAAGAATGTTTTAGACTCAAGGGGGCCCCTTGGAATTGTGGACCCTAACCTGAGTAATTGACCAGTTCTCTGCAAATCTCATATAAAGGCTGGTAGGGCATCAGGAACAGTTCCAGAGCTTCTGACATAGGTTTAGGGCTATCGACAAATGAACTCAGTAAGTCAGACTTAATCATATCTCCTCTAAATACTGAGATCTACAGTAAATGGTTGCCATTGGCAGAAGTGTAAATAGAAGCTCCTGGGCCCAGATGCAAAATCTGTAGCAGAGCCCCCATATACCATGTGATATGTATAATTCTGATGTCTTATTATGTTGTAATGAGGCCTTTGGACTCCCTCAGCCTCCAGGGCCCGGTAGTAAATGTTACTGCTGCACCCCTGGCCATTGGTAACTGTCCCACTTTTCCTTGCACCAGTTTTAATAAATCTTCCCTAATATGACAATGTCATGCCAGTAAAATAAATTTTCTATAACCCATAGCAAAAGAAACATAGTATATTAATTTGCATTAGTCTAAAGTAAAGTCAACTGATCAAAGCTAATGAACGTGACTTGCATTGAAAACATATGTCTTAGCTGAATAAAGCAATAATCCTTTATTCCTCAGTAAAGCCAAGTAAACTTTCTGCCATTTTCACAATAACTTGGATGATGTTCCATTAGCGTCTGTAATGTTAATATTTCATTTTACCTTGGAAAGCTGCATTGCATTCTTCCCAGTCCTAACACATACAAATATTAAGAAATAATGTGCAGTATTAGCTACTCTTTTATATAATTAATTATATGCGGCAGCCTCGGGTGGAGATGCCAAATATTCCTTCTGAAAAGGCAGTAATAGGTGAAAAAAAAAAACCCATGTAGATTCATAATTTGGGGACTGAGATGAACCTCCATGATTGATCTCCAAATAGGAACAGGAAGTCACCTGTAGATGGCCACTGACTGGCTGCTCACATGTGACTTGTAGAAGGTGGAGTAGAGCACCATGAAAGCATGGCCTGGCACTGAGACTGGCATGATGGGGCATTGTGAATGATCTTATCAATCATGATGGTGAATATCATTGAGTTATTGGGAACTGTGATTGCGAACTTTACAATTGGCATTATTCATAACTACGCTGTAAGCATTATGCTTTGGACATAAGCATTATATGAGTACTATAGCTGTATACAATATATTTTTGGGTACTCTGGTTGGTATTATTGGGGCATTATAACTATGAACTAGTGTTGATTTGTGGGCAATGTGGCCTATTAAATGGTCACTATGGCAAGATTTATGTTTGCATTATATGTGATGATATTGTTTGTGAACTATTACTAGCAGTATTTTATACAATATTCTAAATATGCTGATGCTATTATATGTACAGTGTGGCAGACACCACCAAATTTACATCAAAAGACTAGAGTTGAAAGCATGTGTCTTAGGAAAATCTGACCATAATGGTAGGTTATTACAGTATACAGTACAGTATATGCTAAATTCTTGAAAATCTCTTTACATATCGATTTCCCTTGGTTATATAGTGCCAACATATTCATCACTTACTGTCCCACGTAGGGTTTGTAGTAGTTTGGTGTGTGGGAGAAAACCTGGTAGAAACCTGGAAGAAACCCACACAAACACAGGGACCTTGGGCACATGCAAACCCAGGTCCTCAGTGCTGCAATTCAACAATGCTAACCACTGAGCCACCATACTGCCTGTACTGCATAGTAAAAGTGACCATACAGATATGTCACTCACATCCATGAAGAACTTATGTTATTCACATAGTTGCATTGGGGATATATTCCTCTAGGCGATTCATGTTTAGTATGTTTTCCTAATAACCTCACACAAAAAAATCTATTGGGCTGCATCAGGAGAAACCTGCACTGTGACTGGTCATTTTGTTTAGTTTTAATAAATGTGACCTGCTATTTGATATATACAGACTTTTGAAGGGAATCTGTCACCAGAACCCAGCATATCAATCCATTCTGTCAGATAGATAGGTTAGGGTCAACTGAATCAAGCTGAGTTTTCCCCTTGTGATCAGTGACTCCTTTGCCAAGATATCGCTGTGTATTGTCACTTACTATGCTCGTTTCTCCAAAGAGCTAATTTGCATATTGACAAACACAGCGAAATTTCAGCAAAGGAGGCGCCAATTCACATAGGGAGAATACTTAACCTATCTGTGGGGCTGGGTTGGTATGCTGGTGATAGACTCCTTTAAAATAACTTTTTATATAGTATGGTTGATATTTTTAAAGGGGTTGTCTCATAAAGATCTCACCTGTCCATAAACAGCATAGAGAGTGAAAGTCCTAGCTATGAGCCAGAATACAGAGTTGCTCTGTACCAGCAGAAAATGTCCTGGAGGACTCAAGCCACCTTAGTATTACAATACTCTCTGCTCATGAGCCAATATTTCACATTCTGGTTTCTTAAAAATGCAGTTCCTCTGGAGGGGGTCAGCAGAGGTATCACCACACGTAACAGCCAACCAAAACTGAAACCGCATGATCTGTCTCTTTATGTACACATGCGATCTCAATATGGGAATGGGAATTATAATGACCCTATGCTTGATTTCCCAAAGTCTTTTTTGGTAACAATACAGATCCCCAGCAGTCCTGCAAAGGTTTTAGCCACTTACTAGCAAAAGGCATGGGACTGATGTGGACTAGTTGACCAGGCTATGCACAAAATGGACCTAGGAAATTGGATCGGGGTAGACAAACTTCTAGCCAGAACCACACACTATACGTGTGGCAACTCGGAGAGGCACCATGGAGGATCTCATACTTCTAAATGCCATCTATTGTCTAAGGTTATCATGGAGCAAATAATGTATGAAAAATGCTCTTTCAAGTCCGGTTGTTTAAAAACGATAGCATGACTTTATTATAATAGTCATATTAAGAAACCTGGAGACCACCAAGGATAGTGTACAGTATGATGCACAGACCACCAGCTGGATGACTGTGATCTAACCACTTCTCCATGTCGTCTCCCTGCTGACCATCATGCACTTGTTTTTGTGTTTCTATCCAGCTCTCATTTCACATTAGGATTCCTGGAAAGAGTGTGACTTGTATATCGTTCTATGTAATGTATAAGGTGATAGAGCCAAAACATTGGCTGGAAAGTCATCCAGGAATTGCGAGGGGAGATTAAGGCAATGACTCCAATCTTCAACTAACCAGAAAAATCCAAATTTAGATGTCAAATACTACTGACAAATGAAATTAAGAGCAGAAAGTTTGGAGTTAGAAGGAAGCCGTGTTGCTAGGTACCAGTTTTATTGCATAAATAAAGATCACAAATCAGGAATTCTGGCAATGTCTGTATAACTCATCAGAGGGATAATTGGTTGTAGGAATATATAGTATCGCTATAAGCCTTAGTATGCCATAGCTTTCCTATGTCAGCCACAAATTGTGTGCATTGCTGCCAAGGCTACTGTCAGATTATAAGATAGCTTCACGGATATTAGCATTACATCTGGTATATCATTAATAAAGGGCTCTCGATGAATAAAACATATGTTTCCTTCTGCAGCTCGTGCTTTGGCCTTAAATTATCTTTAACCAAAATGTACAATTTACAACACATAGAAGGCATTCAGAACTCATAATGGTATTTATAGTAAGATAAATGACCTGCAAGTACAAGTAGCTGAAGCAGAAACTGTAATAATAAACACAATGCGACCAATGAAGACATATAGTAAAAGCCCAAAACAGTAGCAGGTAAAAATACTGCAACTGATAATGTAACAACATTGACTTATATTAGTGCCACTGGTCTACTGAGCCATAGAATTATAGGGGTTATCTCAACAAATCCCTTTAATACTAAAGCCAGCCTTGTGATCAGCTGATCACCGCTGACCTGGCTTCAGAAACAATGGCGGGCAGATGTGGTATTATGCTTAAAAATGGAATAGATGCTCTTGGTCCACCAAATAGAAATCTATTGTGTGCAGAGGTTCTCTGTTTTAGAGATCCAGAGCACAGGATCGCTCTTTATGACTAATAGGGCAAAGTGAAAAGTGACTATTCTAATAAAACCCCTTTAAATTGAACTGAACTCTTTACAAATGCCCCTTTAACCTTTAAAGCTAAATTTTAAAAAATGTAAGTGAACCCTATCCTAAAATTACTAAAAATACTATGTTGATGTGATGATTTTAAGGCATCTTATTATTACCATGGCCCTTTATAAATTCAACCATTTACAAGAATGTGGGCATTGTATGTTGGGGTATTCTGATACAGTTACTGTCCATGGCCAGTGAAGACATTTGGGAAATATTGATTTTATATGTCTGATGTCTAGAATCCCCTATAAGAGCACCCAGCATAGATGTGGCAACAAAAGAAAATCTATCATAAATTTTGTTTCCTTTTCATTTTTTAAATGTACCTTTATAGAAGAGAAATAACAAGTATATAGGCATGTAGACATGTATTTTTTAGCTATGTTGGAGGTATCCACATCTAACCTACATTGTATAGGAAAAGCTGCAGTGAATGGGAGCTAATGGACAGAAAAGTATCACAAACTCACTCAGAGACCAGGAAGTAACAAGGGATGGGCATATATGTTTATATATCTTACTTACATGCTAAACATTCTCATATCTCCAGTGTAGAACTGACTCTATAAGGATTTACTTACTAACACATTTCCTCTAATGATAAAGAGATGACTCTGCTGACCCAGTCTACACAGCAAGACTGAAATATGAGAAAAAACTGAAAATATCAGTTAACTGCATAATAGTAGTGGTCCTCTTTTTATATCTTACTATAGGTTAAAGGGGTTATTCAGTTTCTAATATTGATGGCCCACCTTGGTAGGTTTATAGGTTGGACTTGTTTGACTTTATCCAACCTTGTCTACTATGTTACTGTGTAGGTTACTATTGCGGGGAGATACTGCAGGTCTGCGGGGGCCCTAAGTGTCGTATAGGTAGTTCATGTTAGAAATTGGATAACTATCTTGAGAATAGAATGGTCTCTAGGTTAATTTACCTTTATAGTACTTGTAACATAATTGCCTTCTAGCAAAAGAAGAGACAATACTTTCAGGCTGGTGTGGAAAAATGATGAAAAATAAGAATGCTGTTAAAACTAGAAAAGTTAATAGTTTATTTTTGTCAAATAACAAAATGAATTGAATGAACAAAAGAGAAATCTAAATCCCATCAATATTTGGTGTGACCTTTGCCCTTTGGAGGAGGAGTCCTGGAAGTGATGATATGACCCTCACAGATATAGCCCTGATCTCAACATCATCCAATCTGTCTGGGGTTACATGAAGAGACAGAAGGTTTGGAGCAAGCCTACATCCACAGAAGATCTGTGCTTAGTTCTCCAAGATGGCGGGAACAACCTCCTTGCTGGGATCCTTCAAAAACTGTCTGCAAGTGTACTGAGAAGAATTAATGGAAGGCAAAGGTCAAAAGTCACACCAAATATTGATGGGATTAGATTTCTCTTTTGTTTATTCACTTAATTTTTTTAATTGACAGAAATAAACTATTAACCCTTCTATTTGTGAAAGCATTCTTACTCTGCAGCATTTCTTCAAACCTGTGTACATTTTTGCACAGTACTGTTGCTAAAACAAATGGATTTAGAAATATGACCCATCTTACAGTAAAAGGTTAAAGTCCCATCCAAACTTCCACATAAGGATACGACCGTCATATAAAGACCTTTGCTATGACTGCAAAGACTGAAATATTCATACTTTCAGTTGAGAATGTGACAAAAAATGTATGAATGCAAGAGGCGGATGGTTTCCAGAGTTGAGTTCTGTGTTGGCAGCTATTAAAGAACAGCTGTAAAATCCATACATTTTTCAAGCTCCTACCATCGTGAAATTTTGTTAACGTTTTGCAAAACTTTACTTCATATGTTTAGAGCAAATATTTGCTCTCCAGACATTTCAGATGTTATTCTATGTCACAGCAGGATGTAACACATCATAATTTTGGATTACACAGTAAGAATGCCGGTTGTGTCGTGGAGCAGCAGTCGTGGATAGCTGGACCTACACACTGTTGATACGATTAACACTTGATTGTTGATTTTTCCATTAGCGAGAACTTTATCCAGAATGAGTTTCATTCATTTGATATGGATGCAAACAATCTTCTGGGTCCTGAATCCTTACATGACCTTCTAGTTTTACTAAACAAAACTTGAGGGAGTCCATGAACATCTACAGGAATGAAGGTAAATCTATAATTATCTGTTATTATAGGCTTGCACGGCGGTTTTAGGATGAGTAAATACATTACACTCTTCAGCCAAAATTCCCTTTGCTTTAATTAACAGATGCAGCTGATTTATTGTTGTGATGGTCTAAATTTATTATCATGAACCATCTATAGCATGGGTCAAACTTAGGTTACTTAGGTAATTGAAACCATTAACCTTACTTGCAGTTTAGGAGAAAATATTGAATTAAATGAAGAGGGTCAGTCTCCACTAGGAGGAGCTCACTGCATACTGATTTATTATTGAGTTCAATGGGGGGGGGGGTGTACAAATCCTTATAAATGAATGAATAGTCAGTTCTCGGAATGTGTCTGTTTAGTGAATACTTGTATGAGTTCTACATGAAATAACAATTCTGGAACATCTTTTCCATTTTTCATTTATTCCACCTAAAAGTTTATGAAAAAATTTACAACTTTATTGTGTGATCAATGAGGTGTGTGTCACCAGAACAAAGGAGCAGAATCACTCTTTATGTATGATTTAGTACAAGTGAGAAAAATTCTGGATAAAAGAGGTATTTTCCATCATGGGCACCAGTACATGCTGAATCCCACCTGTAGTAATTCTGTATTTGCCCCTGTTATGGGATCTGAGCTGACCCCTGGATCATCAGGTTCATTGAAATTTTAAGTCAAAAGCCATGTGTGATGATTCTGCTTAAATATGGCTATAATTCAGAGCTGTATTTTGGTCTCCTGGTAGCGTATTTCTCTCTAGTTCCATTTACTCATAATGTGCGCAGCTATAAGCCTAGTTGTATGTTATCAGTAGGGTAACCTTGTAACAATAGGGCTTTGTATCAATCCCAGCAGGGCTCCATTGTATGCATACACAGCTCTGAGTGATCAAAGAAACATGCATTGTGCAGGGAGATCAGATATGGCTGATAACATTGTATCCTTTCACTTGGATCAGCCATATACAAAGAATCTGGACTTGATTGCATTATTCAATCAGACTTGCTGCCACCGATGACCTCATTCTGGGAGGTGGCATAAAGGGTATAAAAGATGAGGTAAGAGGTCTGTGGGAGGAGATTATGTTATGGAGATTATGCTAAGGTTATTATGCTATGGAGATTGGGCTGAGACCATCACAGACTACAGAGTTGTTACAGACAGGCCATGAGGAGAGGCTGCTGTGATGAGATTCTGTTGAGACTACTGGACTAATGCTGAGAGACTGTAAAGAGCATGCAGGCTGGATTATTGTATTAATGCCACATGCTAGGAGTTAATGCCACATGCCAAGAAGCCTCCACTGGTTACTCACACATACCAGAGCATGTGTGAGTGTTGGACTATAGAGCCACATCAAGGAGATGTGTGGTAAAGTAACTATTTCACCTTTATCCCTTTTATTTTATTTATATTGTATCTTGTAACTAGTAACTGTTAATGCTTGCATATATCTACATATCTGTTCTGAACTGTATGTGTTAGATGTTAATACCGACCCATTTAGGGGTTAATAAATATCTAAAATT
The DNA here is from genome assembly GCA_947044405.1 of Leptodactylus fallax. Classification (NCBI taxonomy): domain Eukaryota; kingdom Metazoa; phylum Chordata; class Amphibia; order Anura; family Leptodactylidae; genus Leptodactylus; species Leptodactylus fallax. Next base: position 1,717,759 of record CAMRHE010000374.1, on the reverse strand, counting down.
GGTGGTTTTATATGAAAGAAGACTCAGGTGTGAGCCAAAGCGGTTTGGCGCACTGAGGATCTTTCACACCATGCCTTTAAATTCTGTGTAATTAGTAACACCAAATTGTTTTCTGGCTTAGGCTATGGTCACTTGCGTTGTGTGACCATTCGGGATTCCGTCCCCCATTCCACTTTAAAAATGCTTTTTCTTTTCTCTCCGTATTTTTTTAGGGGAAACCTGGCGGACCCTATTATAAACTATGGGGTCCACGGGTTTCCGTGGTTAACCGCTTTTTAAGTCCACAAGCAAACATGAAGAACGGAAACCCCAACGCTAGTGTGAACCTATTGTTACTTTGAGGCTTAGCAACAAGGCATGGAGCCTACCGGGTCAGGGTATATATAGACATGTATTAATTCTGCTGCCAAGGATCTAGGTTGTCAGCTTTGTATCCATGCCGGTCTTTGGAATTACATAAAATATTAAAGTCAATTGGTTAAGAGATAAGTATTCTACATTCTATCATTTATTCTTCTTACTCCTATTAAATATACAAAATTTTGGATAATCATTTGACATTTTCTTTGTAATTTAAAACCACTGGGGTTTTTGGGTTCAATGACTAAAAGTATGTAGAACGTTTCTAAAAGGGTTTAGAGTTCTTGGAAAGTGAATTCAGAATGGAGGCTCGCTACCAATGGGAGAAGTAAGTGATAAATGTCATCATCATGGATTTTATCTCCCATTGTGAGGAACCTGAGTGGAAGAGTCCAACATACAGGAGTACATGCGTTAACTCCTGTATATTGGATTATATGTCACATGACATGAAGACAAACAAATAATGTTAGTAAATAAAGACTAAAATACCAAATTGGAATAATCATGGTCACTGTGCTGGTAACTATACAATAAAACAACCAACATAAACAATGTAGAGCTCAGCCATAAAAACTCAACCTCCAAAGATGACATATAATAATAACCATATTGACCAGATAATCCAATCCACTCAGCCATGAAGCTGGGTGACCCAACCCTCTAATAAGCACACAATGTAGATTAAGGGGTAATTAAAATAAAAAAACTCGGTGGGGCTTGATGATGGGGTGAGGCAACAAAGACACATGTGAGGTAATCAGAAAAGATATATATATATATATATATATATATATATATATATATATACTCATTTACCACCACTGAGCTGACTCAACCTATCAGAATGTCCTCTTCTACCTCAGGAGTATACAGGCAGTTTTCTTCTAGTCCTTATGCCCAATTGAAGCAAAGTTGACCCATTCAGTATATGTAATAAATAGATTATACTAACAAACATTCAGTCATTAAAACCAAAATCAACTAGGTCATCAATGTACCATCAATCAAGGGGGACTCTGCGCCCCAGTTTAACCAGTGCCAAATAGATTACGGCTAGAGTATCTGCATTACCAGTACTTGACCATAACAATAGTCATTTCATTATGGAAAATCTCCTTTATTTATATGTTTGCGTACCTTTTTGTTTGATATTTCTGCATTTGACTGTACAGGATTTTGCATGATGGCATTCTTACTTTTCGTTGTTCCATAGAGATGCATTGACCACAATATGAAAAAGTCTAGAAGAATATATTTTTATATCTTTCCCAGAAAAACTGATATTTAGAAAAAAATTTGCTCACAAACCAGTATGATCTGATACTTTACCATGTTGTTATTCTCTGTTAGCTTATAGAGCTGGAGTCGGGATTTCAATCATTGACCTCGGTGCTGCGTTCTCAGTAGGTTCAGAAATAATACAGATTGGAAGAAAAACATTTGGATAGTTGTCGGTATATCTGAAAGTGGAAAAACAGCAAATCTTCGTCTGCCCTCCAGCAACTAGAATGAATTCCAGGAAGGTCAACAAGACAACTTGAGCATGTGTTCCATTTGGAAATTAATGCGGTTTGTATTGTGTGTTTTCTGTTTGTTGCTATTCAAACAATGGGATGAGTTTATATCTACTAGAAAAATTAGCAATGTTTAGACGTTCTATGGAAGAAGTGACAATACTCATGTTAGTGTAATGCCTTATTACATCTACAGTGGAGTCTGCTGGCTTATAACACACAGAAAGGATCCCAGAAGACTCAATGCCAAAGGTTTCTAAACTTCTCAAATATACAAAACAAACTAAGAAAAAGAACTCTGTCGCTCCTTGATAGAGAAATCAAACACTACATTTAGCAATTCCAAACTTTAGCTTCTAATCCATCTTTTATATACATAAATATTATATACTGTATATATATATATACAGTCATGGCCAAAAGTTTTGAGAATGATACAAATATTAATTTTTACAAAGTCTACTGCTTCAGTTTTTCTAATGGCAATTTGCATATACTCCAGAATGTTATAAAGAGTGATCAGCTTAACAGCAATTACTTGCAAAGTCAATATTTGCCTAGAAAATGAACTTTATCCCCCAAAACACATTTCAACATCATTGCAGCCCTGCCTTAAAAGGACCACCTAACATCGTTTCAGTGATTGTTCCATTAACACAGGTGTGGGTGTTGATGAGGACAGGGCTGGAGATCAATCTGTCATGATTAAGTAAGAATGACACCACTGGACACTTTAAAAGGAGGCTGGTGCTTGCCATCATTGTTTCTCTTCTGTTAACCATGGTTATCTCTAAAGAAACACGTGCAGTCATCATTGCACTGCACAAAAATGGCCTAACTGGGAAGAGTATTGCAGCTAGAAAGATTGCACCTCAGTCAACAATCTATCGCATCATCAAGAACTTCAAGGAAAGAGGTTCCATTGGTGCCAAAAAGGCTCCAGGGCGCCCAAGAAAGACCAGCAAGCGGCAGGACCGTCTCTTAAAAGTGTTTCAGCTGCGGGATCGTGCTACCAGCAGTGCAGAGCTTGCTGAGGAATGGCAGCAGGCAGGTGTGAGTGCATCTGCACGCACTGTGAGGCGGAGACTCTTGGAGCAAGGCCTGGTCTCAAGGAGGGCAGCAAAGAAGCCACTTCTCTCCAGAAAAAACATCAGGGACAGACTGATATTCTGCAAAAGGTACAGGGAGTGGACTGCTGAGGACTGGGGGAAAGTCATTTTCTCTCATGAATCCCCTTTTCGATTGTTTGGAACATCTGGAAAACAGCTTAGTCGGAGAAGAAGAGGTGAGCGCTACCACCAGTCTTGTCTCATGCCAACTGTAAAGCATCCTGAAACCATTCATGTGTGGGGTTGCTTCTCAGCCAAGGGAATCGGCTCTCTCACAGTCTTGCCTAAAAACACAGCCATGAATAAAGAATGGTACCAGAATGTCCTCCAAGAGCAACTTCTCCCAACCGTCCAAGAGCAGTTTGGCGCTCAACAATGCCTTTTCCAGCATGATGGAGCACCTTGCCATAAAGAAAAGGTGATAACTAAATGGCTCAGGGAACAAAACATAGAGATTTTGGGTCCATGGCCTGGAAACTCCCCAGATCTTAATCCCATTGAGAACTTGTGGTCAATCATCAAGAGACGGGTGGACAGACAAAAACCAACAAATTCAGACAAAATGAAAGCATTGATTCTGCAAGAATGGACTGCTATCAGTCAGGATTTGGTCCAGAAGTTGATTGAGAGCATGCCAGGGAGAATTGCAGAGGTCCTGAAGAAGAAGGGTCAACACTGCAAATATTGACTTGCTGCATTAACTCATTCTAACTGTCAATATAAACTTCTGTTACTCATAATATGAATGCAATTATATTTCTGTATGTGATAAAAACATCTGACAAACACACATAAAAACCAGAGGGCAGCAGATCATGTGAAAATATAATATTTGTGTCATTCTCAAAACTTTTGGCCATGACTGTATATATATATATATATATATATATATATATATCCATGTATGGATACCAGTCATTAGACTTCTATCTCCTTAAATCAAGCAGAGAATTAAGCAATCAAGATTTCTGTCACTCCACCATGTCATACCTGGAACAGAACCTTCTAGAAATAGACCCGCTTTCATCTATGACCCCCTGCCACTATGGGAACCCTCTACTGTTATATGAGTGGACTCATAATTCCAAGCAACATGGTGGGTTACTTTACTGGTCCGAACCCATTCTTCTCTTTCCATTTCCCCACTCTATTAGGTTAACAGTTATGGACAGAGACTGCAACGAAAATAGGGTAAGATAGCCGTGGCATACCATGGACTCTTCCATGTGTTTGATGGATGTTCCTTGTTATAATCCACCTGTCCGATAACATTGATGTTCTGAGCAATAACTATGTATAAGACCAAATATAATATAAGACGAAATATAATATTGACTGTATTGCTATTTTCCCCACCCTATCTCCTCCCCTTACCTGGCCTCTCCCACCCCCTTTTTCCCTCCCCCTTAATTGAGAGGGGATGTTTGTTATTTATTGGGTAAAACTTGTAAAACGTAATAAAAACAAAATGAAAATATTATAAAGTATGGGATATCATGGGTTATTTTCCGACAGGGTACAATCTGCTTGGTATCTGTCACGTGGGAGCATCACAATCCAAAAACATTTTAGTAAACTTACTTGCTTCTTATTTTGTTGGCTTGCGTATATGTATTTGTGCGCTGTAGGAGGGAATTTTAAAGTTTCTTCATGTCAGGAGGTGATGTGAATGATGACTCAATGTCTGTAAAGTGCCAGACAATATGTCAGAGCTACATAAATAAAGGGTAATAATAATTGTAATGTTATCCCTAATGAAAGCCAAGAAACCTCCTACGTGGAAGAAATCAAGTAGGGCGAATTAACATTGTTTTGTAATGAAGAGTTACTCTTTTATTAACTTCCCAGTTACGATGGTATATAATAGATGTCCAGAGCATATAATGAGCAATAGAGTATTTAGTGTGGAACAGAGGGCTTACGTGCTACTTCTGGAAACCAGTGCAACATTTATAACAGGCTCCTCACCTACAAGCTAAAATACTGGTGACTTAACGTGGTAAATGTGCCATTGGAGTTCCTTCAGATACGGAAAATGCCATTTCCGCAGTTATAATTGACATGCTGCGATTTCCGCTGCAGATTTTTTTCTGCAATGTGTGGATGGGATAACCCAGAATCCCATTCACTTTGCAGGTACTGAAAAACGCAACATGAGACTTAAGCCTAAAATAGAGGTTTCTTTTTCTTTTTATCTATCCAGGATTTTAAAATATGTGATCTCTATGGTATCTATGTGGACAACTCAAGAATAAGTTCGTTCCAGCATGATTTCAAACAATAAAGGGTTTTTTGGTGGCCCCTAATTCATGTTTCATACTGATGGTCTATCCACAGGGTAACTTATCAGCATCTGATCTGTGGGGGGAGTGACACCAGGACCTGGCACAGATCAGCTGATCTGGCAATCTCTTGGCACCAGAAGCTACGGCATTGGACAGGAAGCAAAAGCAGATCTGCTCCCATTCAGTTTTTCAGTGTGAATCATCTGCACAGATAACAGACCAGTGTGACTCTTTTACAGTGTGACTCTTCTCTAGAGTGACTCTTCTCCTCAGATAATAGACCAGTGTGACTCTTCTCAGTGTGATTTTTATAGGTAAATGGGAAATTTTTAACATAAATGGATGGAGGGAAAGCTAAAAAGGAGATTTCATACCATATCGGACAGTGCTGAAAACCTGCTGACAGAATCCTTTGGCCTATGTGAAGACTACTAAATACCAATAATACCATTCAAGGCTAAAACTAAGGCCACTTACAAATGACTGAGTCTCAGCTGTGAAACTCGGTCTGTGTGGGTGCCAGATTTATCGGTCTAAACACAATGAGGGGAGACTGACTCCTAGCTTTATAGCTATCTATGAAGCTAGGATTCCCTGCCTCCATTTGAGATACTGCCCTATAGAGATTACAGTACGGGACAGTATTTTGTGAGGCGAATAGCATCATAGATAACTAATGCTAGGTGTTTGTCTCCCCGCAGTGTTCAGGCTAGTAAATCCGGCACCCACATAGACCGAGTTTCACAGCGGAGTCTCAGTTATGTGAAAGTGGTCTTGAAGGGTATGACTGGTATTTAGTAATTTTTACACGGGTCAGAAGGAACCTGTCACCAAGGTCTGTCTTTACCACTTAACCCACAACACTGTCAGGTATGGTATGAAATCTCATTTTTAGCTTTCCCTCCATTATAAAGTGGCTTAAAGACCTTAGGGGATAACTGTCCGATCGCTAGGGGTCCTCCAGTGATCAGGAGAACAGGTTAGCGGCGCTCCATTCACTGCTTTTGGACTGCCGGGACTGTAATCCGGGCAGTGCCCACAGGCCCATAGAAGTGAATGCAACACTTGTCATGCAAGTCTATTGGCGCTCCATCCATAAGGAAGCTTTAGGAGGACATTCAGTCCCCCATTCTCCTGATCGCTGGGGGACCTGACAGTTAGTCCCCCCAGTGATCGGACACTTGATTCCTATCATGTTACTATCCTTAAAGTGAATCTGTCAGGACCATTTTTTTCAATATGTGAGCAACGGACAAATTTAAAACAAGGAGATTCGGGATACTAAACCACGTTCCCTTTAATGGCACATCCCCTTTATGCTTTAAGGAAAGTGCGTAGTCGGAAGACATTATTATTATGAGAATGAACTTGTATTGAAATTGTAATCAGCAATCTAAGAAGTTTAAATGTGATGTGACATTCTACAGTTTCTTCATTGTGATCAATAGGGTCCAGGTAACTCGCTACAGTCAAACATCTATGGCCTATCCTAAGATATGGAAAATTCCTTCTACTCCCTATGATTTGTTCACCTTTTTCAGTCTTTGAGTTTACTAACCAAAAACATACATTTCCAATGTCCCACACCAAGATGGAACAAAAGTGTAAAAAAAGTCCATCAAAAAGACTTCACTATTATGATGCATCTAATATAGGGGTATTCCTAATAACAACACTTATCCCCTATTCATAGTGTCTGATCCCTAGCAGTCTGTCCACTGGCCCCTTTCCCAGAGATCTCAAGAACTGGGGTCCCTGAAAATCCCGCTATGTATTAGGGGCAATAATGTGCATGTCGCAGCTCCCTTCACTTCTATGAGTTTCATTTTCTGCTGTATTCCCAAGGGATACTCCAGGACACCCATTCTCATGATTCCTGGGGGACTCAATAGTTAGACCCTAGCTTTCAGACACTTTCCCCTGTGGATATTGAATAGGTCTTATTAACCCTTTAACCCCCCCCCCCCCAAAAAAAAAAAAAAGTCACATTCAAATTGGAAAACCACTTGAGAAAATGTCACTTTTTTATTGCAGATTTTTAATTTAGGTGACAAGTAAATGTTGGTGTATATCTCAGGTGCTTTAAGTGCATTTTTTACCCCTTAGTGACTAATGTTAACCCTATGGCCAGTAACATTTTTCCCTCCTGTTTTCATATAGTCATAACTTTAGCATTTTTTATTTTCAAAGTAGCTTTATGACATCTTGTATTTTGTGGGACAAGTAGCAGATTTGATAAGAACAGTTTTGGGATATATAATAATGTATTGAATAACTTTTATTTTTTTATGGATGGGAAGGAAAAAAAAACGGAATTCTAACATTGTTTTTTGTTATTTATTTTTGTGGTGTTCCACTTGTGGTTTAAGTGATTTATTCTGCAGGTCAATATAATTTGTATAGTTTTTTTAATGTTTTATTACTTTTGCTCAATAGAGCTTAGGAAGATAATAGAAATGAAAGAAAGTAAAATAAGGGGACAGGAGTGATCTGTATTGCAGCAGTGTAAGGGGGTTAACCCTTCCCTTCTGAACAGGACAGTCAACATACAAGCTGGATACAGAAGTAGAGGTAAGGGTTAACCTCATGCATCAAAGTAGTATATTTTTAAGTGAAGAGCACAGGGATGTCAGGGGGCACGCCACTGTGGAGCAGAGTATTCCCCAGGAATACTTTGTCCAAACTTTATTTTATTCTCCTGTCAGTTGGAACTGCCTCTCTGAAGAGAGAGACACTACTAATCTAATAGTCTGATAAACTATTTTCTCCATGTTCATGCTGAGGATGAGCTGCGCTTGTCCAATACAGTATTGGCCTTTTCATCTTAGACGAGCACAGGTCATACTAATCAGTAGGGGATTGAGGAACCTCTGCTTGTGTGAATTTGTCCAAGAGAACCCTGCCTATGCATAGTAAAATGTCACAGCCCATAGATGTGCCTTTTGTATTCCTCATCCAGGTCCCATGTCTAGTGCCATATTTAGTTTTATTTAGTTAACATATGGGAGAATTATATGCCTTTACCTGGCACATGTTTTATATAAAGCATGTAGTTAAAGGGGTTCTCCAGTTTTAGACCAATATTGAGATTCAAATATTATTGTTTGTATAATGAAAAGTTCTACAATTTTCCAATATAATTTCTGTATCAGTTCCTCATGGGCTGCTATTCATCCTGCTTACTTAGGTGCACAGCTCGATATAGTCACATCACAGTAATCAGAAATCTGCCTGTAACGAGCTGTGCACCTGTGTGTCCATCACATGACCATGGACTGGATATCACATGGACTATGGACTTATTTTTATCCACTGGAAGTAAGGAGAATGCATGACAGCAAACAGAGATTTAGAAAACCATGAGGAACTGATGCAGAAAATATATTGGAAAATTGTAGAACTTTTCAATATAGAAACATTAACAGTTGTTTCTTAATATTTGTCTGAAACTGGACAACCCCTTTAACTATTGACATGGGCCACATAGTCCTAAAGGGGTCATATAAACCACCATGTTTTGTCCTATTCCATTAGCTTATGGATACACTAGACAGTACACATCTCTCTCTCTCTCTCTCTCTCTCTCTATATATATATATATATATTGCTACATAGTAACCTTCTACACTGGTATAAGTACTTTGAACTCATGTATATTAAAAATCGTATGGTGTCCTGAATTATACATAAATAAATGAAAAAAAAAATGAAAACCAAAATAGCCCTTTAACATACAATGAAGGCTTTTCTGCTGAGCTTAACAGATTCTTGTACTTCTACACTTTGGTTGTAAACCAGACGGTGCCAGCTGAGTGTGTGCACTGTTCTTTCTTGGGTTCAGGGTCAGTGAAATGGTTAAAACATATCTTGCATTTCTGTGGTAACACAGCTCATTGTGTTCTGATTCCATTTTGGGGTTTTATAAACATTCTCGAAAATTCAAGAGGAATGATTCAAATGAGACAGGGAACCAGACCCAGCACACCACGGCCAGACAACTCACCACAGAGAGATGAATTTACAAGATAAGGACAGCTAATAGATGCATTTTTCTTATACCTCCCTTTAAGCCTTATCCTCCATGCTTCCAAAACAAAACTGTCCTTTCTGCCAAGCGGCCACATTTATATTAATATTAATAAATGGAACAATGTGCAGATCCTCATGCGTTCAGTCATCTGCGTCATGTACCAGTTATCCAAATGCAGGGCACGCGACAAACGTTTATCATCCATAATTGTATAAGTGACGCCTGCATTTTATAGATAACCTTCATAGAAAAGTGTTACTGTGGTAATATAGTCTCATTTTGTGAATGGAAACGTCTCTCAGTCATGTATGCCCAATGAAGAAGACATTTATAGGTGGAATTAGTGACATCATGACTTCACCAAAGTTAACACTGCCTTAATTTGGGTCTTAAAGAGCTTGTCTAATATTACAATATTGATGACCTTTCCTTAACCCCTTTCCTGAACTCTGACTCTGATAGTTTGTCATGGCAAGTGTCACATTAACGCATTGTGACGCCGGCACAGGTGTCAGCTGTAACATACATGTTACACCGTGCTCCAGTATCTGCGATCCGAGGTAGAATAAAATTATGACCCCAAATGTCAATTTTTCCAATTATAATACTATTTATCCTACCTAGTAAACAGAGTTGAAAAAAATAAAGTCATAAATGTTTTTGATCTCCTCTCCTCCAAAAAAATGTAATAAAAGTCATTGATAAGTCACACTTTTCCCATAAAAAATAAATGCTAAACCACGCTATGAATGGAAAAATAAAAAAATAAAGTATTGCTTTTAAAAGTTAGTGACACAAAAACTTTTTTTTTTTGTTTAAAATTAGTAAAAATAAAAACTACTTAAATTAGGTGACCCAAACTATAAACTAGAAATCTAATGAATTATTTATAGAATATGGTTAAAAAAGAACCTTAATAACACCAAAAATGCAATTTTTTGGTTCACAACACTTCCAAAAAAAATGAAATGAAAGGTGATAAAAAAAAACCTATTTGTACCCTCAAATAGAACCAATGTAGCCCAACATGTATCACACAAAAAAAGGCACTCAGAAATAGTTTCATTGGTGGGGAAAAAAAATTAATGTTTTTTGAAGATGGTGCTAACAAATTAATCTGATATTCTGAAGGTGGAAACTGGCCTTAGGAGGTTAGGGTATGTTATCAATATCAGATTGTAGAGTCGTTCTCCCCACATTCCCACTGATCAGCTGTTTGAAGGGACCTTGGCACTGTATGCATTGGTCCATATTCCTGCACGCTCTTGAACTAGTAGTTGCTCTCAATATTACAGTTCTGTCCTATACTGCTAAGTGTACTGTGGTCTAGTGTATTTACCAATGTAAACAATAAAGAGCCCGCAGTGCTCACCATTATCCCATCAAACAGATGACTGGAGGGGATACTGAGAGCCAGACCCCACCAATCTGATTCTGATGGTCTAATCATTGATTATGATGTTAATCTGTTTTCCCTTAGTCCTAACAGCAGCACAATATGCAGTATTTCTGCCCCTGTGTGCTGGTAGGACAGGCGGAATTTTTAATTAGCATAATTAATTGCAGGACAACACCCCTATAAGAGGGCAACAGAGACCTCCTCCCCTTGTGTCAATTATAAAGAAAACAATATTACCTGAGGGGGGGGAGCTTGTGCTACTGTTAGGACTAAGGGAAAATAGATTAACATCCTAATCAACAATTCCCTTACGTCCTACAGCAGCACAATATGGGGATGTAGCAAGTAGATCCCCTAGGGAGGGTTCTCTCGCACTACAGTGCTTAAGACAGTATGAATGTCCAAAGGCAGTAGCCTCTGAGCTACAGACATGTAACCGATAGTGTTTAACAAAGGTTAGTTGGTATGACCAAAAAGCGGCTGCACAAATCTGCTCAAAAGGCAAGACTGACTCTCAGCCCAGGAGGCCGACACAGCCATGGTTGAATGGGCCCTGATGAACTCGGGTGGTGTTAACCCCAGCAAAAAGAAGTTTTAATTGCTTCCGTAATCCATTTGGATAAAGAGGGTTTGGAAGCCTTGAGACCTTTGTCTCTACCATATATATTAATTAAGAGGTTCTCCGATCTTCTGGGCCGTGTACGCAGAAGATAAATTTGGAGACACCCTACTACATCCAGTGTATGGAGTTTTCCCTCCTCCTTGGAAGATGGAGCTGGGAAAGAAAACTGTTAAGGAGACCACCTGGTTGATATTAGCCCAATAGGGCACCTTAGGATTAAACCCAGGAATAAAATATATGGCTCTTCAGAAGAAAAGCCTGAAACTCTCGTACTCTTTTTACTGAGGTGATAGCTAGCAAAAAGGTGGTTTTGAAAGCCAGAAACTTAAGATCCACCTCCTCCAATGGTTCAGAGGGTGGGCCACAGAGGCCAGAAAGAACTGTGGATAGATCCCAGTGTGGAACAGGAGCTGCCACACTGGCCTAAGTCTCATAGCACCCTTAAGAAATCTGGGAATTAAGGGGTTCTGAGGCAATCATCTGTTTAAGCAGGGGATAGGGCTGAAACCTGTGCCTTAAGTGTGGCAGGGGAAAAGCCCTTATCCAAGCCGTCCTGGAGAAAATTTAGAATCACTCCCATAGAAGGATTCAAACTATTCTCATGGTACCATTAAGAAATCTGGAAATTAAGGGGGTCTGAGACAATCGTCTGCTTAAGCAGGTGGATAGGACTGAAACCTGTACCTTAAGTGTGGTAGGGGAAAGCCCCTTACCCAAGTTGTCCTGAAGAAAATTTAGAATCACTCTCATAGAAGGTGGATTCTGCTTTTGCGCAGGAAAGGGTCTTCAGGACGACTTCTGACAGTCCTCTAGATTTCCATAGGGACTGACCAACCTTCAGGGTGTCAGGTTGAATCTCCTCAGATCCTGGCACTTCTGAGTTCCTTGGGAAACCAAGGGTTGGGGGAAGCCTCCAATAGATCCCTCGACTCATGAGCATAAGTTGGGAACACCAAACTCTTTTTGACCAGAATAGCAGAATGGCTATCACCGAGGCTTGACTGACTTTCATCAATACCCTTGGTATCATGGAAAGTGGAGGGAAGATGTATGCCAGCCTGAACCTCCAAGGAATGGACAGGGCATCCACTGCCAAGGGATAGTCCTCCTGATACAGTAAGCAGAACATCTCTACCTTGGCTTTGAGTCTGGTCACCATAAGGTCTACTTCTGGAAGACCCTACTTCAGGGTAATCTGATGGAACACTGTTGATTGAGAGACCATTCTCCTGATACGGTAAGACCCCGACTTAACGGATCCACTACTATGTTTAAGGAGCCTTTGATGTGAACTGCGGAGAGATGGGTCAGAATTTTCTCTGCCCAGGTGAAAAATCAGACCTGCCTCCCTGAGGAGGAATAACGATCTGGTGCCTCCCTGTTTATTACGGTCGCCATGTTGTTGGACTGGATCTTGACAGCTCTTCCTCTGAGAAGAGGAGAGGAATGGAGTGCCAGGCAAACTGCTCTGAGTTCCCTCCAGATGGATGATGTTATCCTTTCTAGCCTGCTCCAGACTCCTTGTACGGTCTTCTCGTAAAGATGGGCTTCGTATCCTAAAAAGGATGCATCAGTCAACAGGGTCCAACGAGGTTGGAACGTGGACATCCGACTTTCAGGTGTATCCACCAGTTGATAGAAAGACTGGTTCTGGGAGAAAGTCTGATCCTCTTGTCAAGACTCAGAGGGCCCTGATTTCAGACCCCTAGTACTTCTGACTGGAGGAGACGCATATGCCATAAAGTCCAAAGGACAGAAGATACTGAACCTCTCCTTGTCGGAGGTAAAGGAATTTCTAGGCAGACAGAGTCAAGACTGAACCTCAGAAACTTCTTCCGTGTGGAAGGAATCACCTCTGACTTCTCTTGGTTATTAGCCTAGATGCTGGAGAAAAGACACAGTTGTCTGCAGGTGCTGGAGCAGGATGGTTTCTGACTAGGCTTTTATTAGCCAGTCGTCCAAATATGGCACTATGAACAGACCTTGAAGTCTGAGCGCGGCTGTTACTGGAACCACCACCTAGGTAAAGGTGTGGGGATCCGAGGAAATGCTGAAGGGCAGAGTCGCAAACTGAAAATGCCTGCTGTGGCCAGCAATTGATGCAGCAATTCTCATATACCTTCTGTGAGGAGGATAACTGAAACATGTAAATATACATCCTTTAGGTCGAGAGTGACAAGAACATCGCTTTGCAGAAAAGATGTGACCAACTTCACGGTCTCCATTCGGAAACGCTCTTCCTTATGAAGATACTTAGATATATTAGGACTATAATCATAGATTATATTGGTAGCAGGAAGTCTAGAGAGTAGACCCAAAACCTTCTTCTGAGTGGGGAACTTTTTTCAATGCCCCCTTGCCAGGTATTCCAGAATGGAATTTTCCAGTATAACCTGCTTGAGTACAGGGAGAAAGCGGATTGCGATGAATCTGTCTTGTGGTGGGCAAAGAAAATCACTGCACAACCTCACTGTATTTCCTGTAAGACCAAAGGTCTTGGATCTTCTCCTGCCAGAAGGAGAGAAAAAAGGGGAGGAGGCATCCCCCAACAGAAGTATTTGCCACTAAAGAAGACGAGAAGCTGGCGTCAAAAGCCAGGCTTCTTTCTGTCCCCTTCCTTGGGGAACTTACGTCCAGCCCCTCTGGACCGATATCTAGCACGCCTCTGATATTGGAGCGTAGATTGAGGTGGCTGCTGATAACTTCTGCCCCAGCCAGAAGGTCCTGCTTTTCCTCTAAAAGACCACCGAAGGCACTTATCCTTTTTATCGCAAGATCTTCCAAGATGTCGTCCAGGCCTCTGCTAAAATGTTTGCCCAGCTCAAAGAGTAGGGAGCATAGGTTATACTTGGACACATTGTCCGCTCTCCAAGGCTTCAACTATAATGGCATTCTAGCAGCTGTAGAGAGGGCCATAGATTTGGCGGCCATCTTGCTTTGGTGTACGGAAGCTTCCACTAGATAGTCTGCCGCCAAGGAAACCACACCCATAAAGGATAATAAATCGTCTGGAGACTCCGGAGTTAATGTCCCTCTCCAGTTGGGCCAGGTCGGAGCGTAGCTTATTTGTTACCTCGTTGGAGGCGATACCCACAGACTTGAGCAGAGGCCAAGGAATAAATCCTCATAAGGCTTCACTCCATGCATCTATGTATAGAGAGTTGGAGATTGGAGCCATTTTCTGCCGCACAGTGGGACAATTTAGCTACCACCATATCCACCTTAGGTGGGGTAATCTCAACGATCCTTCTGAGACACAGCGATGGGAAACAGGGTCCTAAACCTCCTGGATAAAATAGGTTGCTTTTTTGGGATGTCTCCACTCATAGCTTTATCCAGTGTCATGTCCACTTGGAAGGCCATAGGCTCCCTATTAGTGGAACTGGAGGCTTCCCCCAGTTCAACATAACAGTCCCTTGACCAGACGGACTTCAGCAGCCTATGTATCCTTTCCAAGGGAAAAAAGAGGCCTGCTGGGATTTTCCAAACAGTCTTTATCAGACGAGTGCGACTCATTGAGCACGTGAAATTCCTCCTCTAATGGAATTGACTGAGAATGTCTCTCAGTGCAAGGCTTCTAGAGATCTGAGAAATGGAGTCCCAGATCTCCTTCATGCTCCTTGATCCACAATTACATCACGTATGAACGGAACATCAGATGGCATCCCATGGCATTGACGACAGCGAGTGTAGTCATACCATCAGGCAGAGGGATGTCGCACTCTGTATAAGCGAAATGTTTCAGCTTGGAGGACATTTCCCTCCTGGAGTCGCAGAGGAGGACATCTATAAAAGAGAGAAAGTCAGAACAGGACTGACCACTAGAATGGGTAGCCAACGCTAATGTGAACTTAGCATCGGATTGTGTCTCTGTTCTGGCTCTGCTGGGTGAGACAGTGCACAACAGCGGGCACAGCACCCAGCTTCAGCTGACAGGGAAGGTGAACCTGACTGACACTAGAGGCAAGGCCAATAGCAGGGACATAGAAGGCATCCTTGTGACATAGATTGTCACCCAGCAGTGTCCACTGCTGACACCTCATAGGAGCGCCCCCTCTTTAGCCAACTGGCTTGTCTGTGGTTCTCTCAGACACCAAGAAGGCAGCACACCTGCTGGGGATCTTCCTGTTCATCCCAACTTTCATAAGTCTACAGAAATCAGTATCTACCTCATCTCACCATCATTTGTGTGCATGATACTCTGTTGAACAGTTCTCTGACAAAGTGTTTTCCTTGGTTCTTTATTCTTAAAGAATCGGTCCCAGGTCCTGGTTAGGTGCAGCAGGCTAACTTAGGTCACAAGCCTGTATCACTCGCCATCACCAGGTGAGCACATTACCATTTTTCTGGGCCTGACTTTACATATGACTTGCTGTACTATGAGGCACCACTGTTGTATTTTTCCTACATAGGCTACCTTCTATGATATCCATATGCACTGATGAGAAGAAATGTAGCATAAACTCTTACATACATATATTAGGAAATTAATCAACACAATTTTGTAGGTAGAAATAAAATGATGAATTTCTACTTTAAGGCTATTTCATTGTCTCTGCAGAGATCTACTGTAATGCAAGGAATGGGTAGAAAGTGTTTGAATACTAAATAAGGGAAAATATTTTTTAATGTCTGTTAAATATAAAAATACAAGTCTGATCTGTTCTCCTTGTAAATTGAATTCTACAAATACTGCAGTATGCCTGCCACTGTATAAAGTTAAATAAAGAATTCCATCTAATGCTTTATCGGACCTCTTTCAACTTTTTACTGTTGGCCCAAATAGAGGTTTGTGGAAACATGACACTGGAAATGAGATGGAATTCCAGACTACAGTAACACAGAGGAGCTTGCACATAACAGAAGCCTCTGCATATTAGAACTGAGCAGAACATTTTTAACCTGGAGTTTATCACGTGTATAGAAATAATAAAAATGTAAAAACTATTTTAAAAAATTAGCAAAATGGTCAAGATCTTAATTTCTTTAGGCATAATGCACATGACAAATCTGTGTGCATGACCCTATAAATGGCACTTCTGTATTACCATGTTATTGTGTACCCTCGAAACACATATGTATTGTATGCCACTCGCGTTGCTGTAGATTTTATACTGTATTGAGTAATGCTCAAGATTGTATACCTATCTTTGTACTGGATGTTTCATCCAGATCCTGTGTGCACCTGAGGAGGAGCCAATGGATATGAGCTGGTTTCTTACGAGTAGACTTTTAGTCACTCTGTGTGCTGCCAAATGGTGGCTCCTTGAATCATATTTCCCTTAGAAACGATGCTTGTTGGGTAGAATACCTCCGTAATACAGCATGCAATAGTATCAGTATCACTTTTGTGATGTGTCTAATTTTGCGATATTATAATATTGATAGAGAAAGCAACACCCATCATATAGGAGTCAGGTCCTAGTGTATAAGCATGACTAGGGGGATCTGGTGCTGGTGAAGAGTTGGTATCAATTTTCTGATAGGTACTTTGTGCTCAAGGTGAAGGTGTGTGGTGACTTCAAAGATTAGGGAAGGATAAAGGTTCCCAAGGAACAGAGCACTGAAGTGTGACATCTCATTCTACTCTTTTTAGAAATAGGACATATTTGACTTGCCAGCAACTGGTTCTTCATTGTAACTTTAACAGATTCTTTGTTCATAGATCATTGATCTTTGTGTAGAAATGGCACAATAAATGTAATAAATATGATAGTAGCAATTTCTGTAAATTGTGCTCAGTGAACATAATAGTAATAACATAAAAGCCTGTTTTATTCACTGTAGGCTAGTGTGAAATGTGGCTCTCACTATTGGTGTATCTTTTCTTAAATGACCAGAGGATGGATATTTCCAAACTGCCACCCAGTCACTTCATTCTGGAATGTCACTAGTCAATGTGGTAGCTACCGAACTTGGACAGTGGATTTAGCAAACTGAGCTCTAGTGTAAACCCTTATAATACTATATAATACTACCAGAATATGTACCGTACAGTGAGAAGAAAAAATAAGTAACACTTCTCAATTTATGCATTATTAATAAAATGTAGTTTGAATGTTATCTAAGGCTGGATTCACACCTGCGCTCGTTGCCCATTCGGGCATTCAGTCCATTATTCCGCTTAAAAACTGCAGAGAGAAAATGGGAGGAAACCCGTGGATAACTGCTTTTTTAAGCAGATTAGGTTTCCGTTTGTGGTGTCCCCAACCTAACGTTACTCACAACTAGTATCAATTGTCATTTCTTTCCAATAGCTGCAAATAGGATTTGCACAACTTTGAGTAACAACTTTGGACCATTCCTCCCAGCAGCTGTGTTTCAGTCCATCAATGTTTCGGAGATACCGGCGTCAGCACCAGGCTTATCCAGGCAAGTACCAGGGCCCCAAGTTCCTGAGGGGACCCACTCGGCTTTTTTTAAATAGGCCATTACCTGCTGGAATAATCCCAGGAGGTAACGGGCCCTATTTACTTACCGATCCCTGCTCCTGGCCACAGACCCCTTCTCTTCCACTTCAGCCCTCCAGGCGACCCCAGCCTTCCCATATCAGGTCCTGAAATGGAAGCGAATGTGTCCATGGCCAGGAGCGGGGACCAGTAAGTAGGGCCTGCGGCAATGATCAGAGGCCCAGGGGAGGTGAGGAAACATAAAAACCTGTGTTACTTACCTCTCCTGGGCTCTGATGCGAGTCCCACATAGGTTAGGCCGACATCACGATGCATAATGACACTGACATAACCCACGTCTGTGACGTCATTGAGGAGGGTCGAAGGCTTAGTAAGGAACCTCGTCAGAGCCTAGGAGACGTGAGTAACACTTTTTTATGTTTTGTCTCCTCCCTTGTGCTCTGATCATTAAACTCCGGGGTCTGAAAAGACCCGAGTATAATAATAGTTCTTGGATGTTGAACACTGTACAGTAGGGACCAGTATGGGACATAATACTGTGTGGAGGGGCCGCTGTGGGACATAAAACTATGTGGAGGGGCTGCTATGGGATAAAATACTGTGTGGAGGGGCTGCTATGGGACATTATACTGTGTGGAGGGGCCGCTATGGAACATTATACTGTGTGGAGAGGCCGCTATGGGACATTAAACTGTGTGGAGGGGCCGTTATGGGACATTATACTGTATGGAGGGGCCACTATGAGACATTATGCGGTGTGGAGGGGTCGAGCCACTATGGGACATTATACTGTGTGGAGGAGCCACACTGCCAGGAGGCAGAAAATAAAGAGTAATTTGGGGTCGATGTCCGACTAAAATTCCATTTTAATTTTCCGACGTCTGAAGAGGTTCTATCTACTTGTATGGAATGGACTGTATTACAGTCGAGTCTAGTAGGTCCGCCTCAGCAAAAAACACCCAATTTTGGATGTTTATTTGCTGCGGTGCACATAAGTTGCTCCAAAAAAGGGCCCACTGAGGCTCTGTCACCCAAGGGCCCACACAAACCTGGAGCCGGCCCTGATACCTTGTGTGCACAGTCAACTTCAGGTCGTATCACATGATCTCAATGGAAGGACTATGGCTTGACCATTCCAAAACACAACACTTCTTTCTCAGCCATTTTAGATGATTAACTTGTGTGTGTTAGGTAATTGTCACCCAGTGTCTCCAGCTTGAGGTTATAGAATGCTGCTGTTACATTTGCCTGTAAACTATTGTGATACCTTAATAATTACCATGTATCTAGTTCCTGAGACAGCAAAGCTGCCCCAAATCCTGATGTTCCCTACACCATGATTACAGTCACAGTAAGTTTTCGGTGTTGGTATACAGTGTTCTTTTCCTCTAAACATTGCATTCCACTTTTACTTTTTCCCAGAAGCATTGTGGAACATCCAAGTGGTCTTAGCCAAACTTTAAAAAGGGCAGCAGCAATATTGGAGTGAACACATGAATAGAGGTTTTGCAGTTTTTATAGTCTTCCGTTGGTCTTTTGCGGTTACCCTTGGAGTCTTTCTTACTTCTTTCAGGATTGCCCATTGGGCTCTTGGAATAGTTTGAACAGAATGTCACTCCTAGCAAAGTAGTAACAGTCCTGAATGTTCTCCTTTCGCAAACAATGAGTGAGATTTATCAACCCCCTACACTGGAAAAATAGTGTAAAAAAGTCACAAACCATGGGTTTGAGACTTCTGAAATGCTATTTGTACAAAAAATCTGCATATATAGTGTTTTTACACCGCAATTGCATCTTTCCGAAACGGGTACATGGGGTGCACAGGGAGCAGATTTATCATCATTGTTGTCAGGGATTGAAATCTCAAACAAAATACATCTGCTTACTTGGGTATCCGTACACTTTAGTCACCACACATGCACATGTGATCATAAAAAAGGGGAACTCCACTTTCACACTCCCTTTCAACTCATCAAACACCCTAAGCTTCACAGGAGTGAAGCAACTCCTACAATTATTCACACAAATAGCTGCCACCACTCACCCCTTATGGTAGGCGAGACACCAAAATACCTAAACCATGCACAAGTTAATAAGCCTAAGTGATATTTACTCTCTTGGACTTGTGGGAATGTTTAGAGTCAATGACAATCTTATTACATTTTAGATTTAATATACATAAAAAGTACAGAACAAAAAATACATATACATACAAACAATGTATAATAAAATGAGAATAAGTCTTGCTGGGAGCACAGCCGGAAGTAGATGGGCAGATCCTACATGCATCTTGTATCTCCAAAATCTGACCAAGAGGCCATGTATCTCCTCACATTTATTGAACCTTAGCTCTAATCACTTTCTGTAACCTCCCACCTGTGATGTCATATTTTTCTCTTTGTTCAAAATATAGAGCTTTGATCAGCAATGCTCTCAGATGACCTGAAGTTGCAATGTCTGCTACCCTCAGCACGCCTGACTTGCTAATTTGATTGACCACAATTGAATTAGAACCTGGGACTTTGTTCTCCCTTTGTTGCCTGAGCTGTGGATTGTGCATTATAATTACAGTACACAGAAAAGACTGAGACCTAGCACAGACAATTACACAAAGGACCAATCTCCTAACAACACTCATGAATGAAAAAAACAAAACTATATGAGAAAATTCATGAATTCACATAACTCATGACACTGTATAATATATACATAATTCATCACTATTATTATCATTTTCTGGTAAAAATGATTATGAAATCTAAGACAGCTATGAGATGGCATAGATTTTATTCTAGGTGCAGATTTTATTCAAGGCACATGGACTTTCAGAGCCACTGTGATGTGTGCCTTGACATAAATTAAGCGCATCTTCTGGTGGTGCAGGGGATACAAAGACTGATGTGGAAAATGCTGATCTGCCCCATTTTGTCCAAACATAGATTGAAGTACAGATGTTACAAACTTTCGCTTGATATATTTAGTAATACTTCTGTAACCTTTCTCAACTTCATGCATCTCCATAACAAATCCTCTGAGGTCCTCGGAGAGTTGTTTGCCTTGATTGTTTTTTCTAGTTTGGTTACACTAACCGATCTTTTTGAGAACAGTTTTGTCAATAACTAAGCTTTGTGTGCCTTTATTTAATGGGCAAACCCACACTTCCAATCTTATCATCCTAATTGAAATGCTTTTTGTCAATTAGTTTCTGGAAAGGTCATTAACATAAAGGCTCATTTACTTTTATAGTAATGAATGCAGAAATTTAGGTTATTCTAAAGGACTCACTTATTTTGTCTTGCAACTGTATACCTGCATAAGGAATAGAGAAGCACTTTCCAGGGAGCCCACGAAGAAGTTGCTACCCCAAAGAACCTCTTTAAGAGCTGTGAATTCAGCAAGGTTTCCACTTGTCCACAAGGCAGGAGAGTATTTAAGAGTATAAACTTTTATAGGTAGCATGGTGAGCTGTTCATTTTGCTCAGCTGTGGTATATGGTGTAGTAAGTCTGGTTATTGTGTGCTAGTACGCTCCACTGGGTAGAATGAAAACCAGTGAAGGATCCCTTTAACTTTTATGATGTAGAATATTTGCCTTCCAATATGCACAACATGCTCTAAAAGAAGAAAAAAAATCGAAAGCTGGAAAATCCATCTCTCTATGACTATTTTATCAAAAACATTTTAGGACATGATATTATTTCCAGATTTTGGTAATGACAATTCAATGTAGGTTATAGGAGACTCCAAGCCGAGTTTCCAAACTTTTAGGCAAGCTGCCATGACAATATTTTTGCCATTTCTCAACAAGTAAAGGACGATCATTTTGAAAACAATGTAAGTACATAATCATTACGGAGAATAAACTGGATTTTCCATATTGTTCTTTCCAAACAGAAGCCATAAAGTTCCCATTAACAGCGTTCATTCAGTACATCCCTAATTTATCATTTTCACCTAATTTAAAGTAGAAATGTGCTACAGATATATGGAATTTCACTTACACTCCTAAGACCCCTTTTTTCCTGTATGTATGGTTGATGACCATGTAAACTGCTCCAGTATATATTTGTATACCGGCGTTTCCGTAGGTAATTGACATGCTACGATTTCCAAAACCGCAATGGTTTTGGAAATTGCTGCATGTCCGCAGCACGTATTTTACCACAAAGTGGATAATGGGATTCGCTAGAATCCCATCCACTTTGCTGTGACTATAAAACACAGTGTTTTTTTCCACAGTGCTTACGCCGTGGACAAACCACAGCGTTTACGCCACGTGGGGCCCCGGCCTAAGGCTGAAGCCCCACGTTGCGGAAAAGCTACTTTTTATAAAGGAAGCTCCTTATACTTCTCCCTTCTGCTCAATCCACTCCTGGCTTTGGCTCAAAAAAACGCAGCAAAATCAGCAACAAAAAAAGCAGCATTTCTGCAACCTTGGGGCCTCAGCCTAAGGCTGTAACGCCATGTTGTGGAAATGCAGCTTTTTTGTTGCAGATGTTTGCATCTAAATGAATAAAATAAATTAGCAGATTTTAACTGCTTATATTTATTTTAGTTGTGAATTTTTTGTGCACTTTCATTCAATATGTTGAGTTTCCTTAAAGGGGTAATCCATAATTAAAGGCTCAAAGGCCCTGATACAAAAGCTAAGCTTCATCTCCCCTGCATACTGTAACTTCTCACAACCATCAGCTACGTCCCAACCGTACATTTTAGAAACATTTACATTTCCCTTTCCATCTCTATCTGGCCACCCTGAAGATTTGTTAAAAACATTTCTGTGCACACAATCTTCCCATCATTCCCATCTTCTGTCGTGGACCCCCCGCATAGTAATTATTCCCCCTTTTGTGCCACAGTCTCCTTACAGAATTTCTCCTTAAAGGAGTTGTCTAGGATAACCCGTTTTTAGCAAGGAGGACGGGGAAGGTGAAAAAAACTCACCTGTCCCCAGTGCTCCTGTGTCTTCCACTGTGGTGTGGTCCTGCTGCTCTGGGGTCTTGTTTTCATGGAGGTCCCCGTTGGACATGACCACTGAGGCAAATCAGTGGTCTCGGCAGTCTAAGGACACAGGACGTCACAGGTGATTGGCTTCAGCGGTCACGTGCGGTGGGAACTTCCACCAAAACAAGACACTGGAGCCCCAGGGAAAGATGGGTATGTTTTTTTTTGTTTTTTACCTTCCCCAGCCTCCTTACCAAAAACGGGTTATCCTGGACAACCTCTTTAACTATATGGTGCTAACCAACTACCATATTTTTAAGGGTTAATATTCTCCTTTCTGACTGTGGAAGGTGGTATATCATAAATATCACCAGAGGACATGGGTAATAAATTTAATATGTACAGCCTGCCACCCATCAAAGGAGAATCTGAAAGGAGATCAAAGAAGTTCATACGGGCTTACTGTGTTGACGGTGACCTAAGGACCCCCATTGGCTTCTGAGTCTTAGCTGTGACCATTGCAACTCCTATAGCTACATCAATGACTATTCTGATAAGTACTGCAGGATAGAGGATAACCGTTCGATCAGTGAGCTTCATCCTCGGGGATCCACATGATCATGAGAGCAGGGGTCCCTTGTGTCATATATGAACGTAGTGGCAGGTTGCCTCAACATTCATCTCTATTGGACTGCCGAAGAGAAGCCACATGCAGAACTTTACTATCTCTGACAGTCCCATACAGTTCAATGAAGCAGCAGGAACCTGCCAAACCATTAATATGGTGCAAATAGGAACATTGTGTGCAAAATGTTCTATCCATTTGAATAACTGTTTGATCAGGGGGGTCTGACTGGTGGGAACCCCACAAACAGTTATCCAGATGGATTGAGGATAATTTGTAATTACCAGAATACCCCTTTAATAGGATGTTGATCCTTAAAGAAATGCAAACCATTGTCTTAGAGGAGATGTGGAAGACTCATTTATCCTACAATATTCCTCCTTCAGAGGAGCCAGACCCCCCAGTGTAGCTATTCCATTAAAGCTAAGAACCAAGCTTATACCACAAGCTTTACCAGTCTTATGTATTAGTTTTGATCTTTTTTAGGTATCACAGTTTGTATGATAGAGTCACACCTTTATATATTGTAATTCTGAAGATTTTTCTTTTAGTGCTAGTTATAGTTTATTAAGATTGGTTATGATTCTAACCAACCAGCACATTGATGTTAATGTTTATATGGCAGTGGATCTTCTTGGAGGTAGATAAGGAGTAGCACAGCTAGAAACCAACATCTAAATATCATATTAGCATATATTATGGTTACAATTAAAATTGTTTATGTCTTTTTTAAGTATCTTTTCCGGAAGGTTATGGAACAATGGGCTTACAGCTGGACTGCTGAGGCATGAAGGACTGGACCGCGTCCTAATGACTGGCTATGGATTGATTCATTGTTGATTTCTCTGTAAACTATTCCTCTTCCTTGATGTATCATTTTATGTGGCAGCGGTAATAGGATTCAGTTTATAACACATGAGCATTGGGAATGATGGCCACGCACAATTGACATTTCAATGAGGGGAACCTTGATGGAACCCCAACATACCCCCTTATAAGTCATTGGTGAAATGCATCTTCTTTGTAGTTGTACTCTAGCTGTTGTGGTCTATTTCCTTGTGCTATGTCTATGTTAAATGGCCTCAACCTGCATGGTGCTTCTATAGAAGTAAGGCAGAGCAGATTAATTTGTTAGGAAGTCTTAGGTGGCAGAGTAATAAGAAGCCGGGGATGACAGATAGCTGACAGGAGACTAATGAGGTTGGACATATATTTTTACATCGCTTCAACTAGATGTCATTGCTTGAGTGTTGTCTATATGAGTATATATTTATAATACCCTGTCTGTGTATATATTTATAAATGTATCTGTGGGAGCCAACTCAGTTTTTGCATTGAGCACTTCCATTAATACAGATGAAAGCGTTCATTGCACTGTTAACAGAATCAGGGCCTGTTCACATGGTGAAATCTGGCACTGATTTTGCAGCGAATTTTGCCCCCAAATCAGCGGCAGATTATTCCTTCATTCTGCCTCCTATTGAAAACAATTAGTGCAGGACGCTGAAAAAAAAAAAGTGTCCTGCTGGATCTTGCTGCAGATTCTGCACCTTAGGGTGGGTTCACACCTGCGCTTCAGTCCGTCCGTTGCCAATCCGAGTGAAAATCTCAGGGAACGGGATTGGCATCGGATAGTGACAGGTTAGCGACGCATTGGTTAAAAACCCATTCATTTGAATGGGTTTTTAAAGCAATGCGCGGGTGTCCGATTGCACCCTCTGTGCTGCGAATCCTTTTTTTCGTCAGAAACAAAGTCGGACATGCAGGACTTCGTGTCCGACGAAAAAAAACGTCTTCGCAGCGCAGAGGGTGCAATCGGACACCCGCACATTGCTTTAAAAACCCATTCAAATGAATGGATTTTTAACCAATGCGTCGCTAACCTGTCGCTATCCGATGCCAATCCCGTTCCCCGAGATTTTCACTTGGATTGGCAACGGACAGACTGAAGAGCAGGTGTGAACCCACCCTTATTTGGAGGCTGCGGTTTGAGACTCACCACTGATTAGACTCATTTATTTGGGCCTAATCAGCGGTGGAAAGCCACAAGGGCATACTGATGTTCTGCACCATGAGCCGGGGGCAGAAAATAAAGAGGAATCCAGGGCAGATGTCCGCCTAACATTCCTCTTTACTTTCTGATATCTGAATAGGTTCTATCTACTTGTATGGAATGGCCTGTATTACACTCCACTCCAGTAGGTCTGCCTCAGCAAAAAAACACCCAGTTTTGGTTGTATTTTTGCTGCAGGGTGCATGAGTTGCTCCAAAAGAGGCCCACTGAGGCTCTGTCGCCCAAGGGCCCACAAAAACCTGGAGCCAACTCTGGTCCTATAACTCCTCTGAGAAGTATGATAGCTGTTGCTGCTGCACCAGTGACCCTCCTATAACTCCTTTGAGAAGTATGATAGCTTTTGCTGCACCAGTGACCCTCCTATAACTCCTTTGAGAAATATGATAGCTACTTCTACACCAATGACACTCCTATAACTCCTCTGGGAAGTATGATAGCTGCTGCTACACCAGTGACCCTCCTATAACTCCTCTGAGAAGTATGATAGCTGCTGGATATTATGCTATATTATTGGGGAGCCAATAAGGGGTTATTATACTGTTTTGGGGCCAACAAGAGGGTATTATACTGTTTGGGAGCCAGTAAGGGGACATTACACTGTGCAGGAGGCACATAGGGGGTGTTATACTGTGTGTGGGCCACTAAGGGGGTATTATACTATGTGAGTTACCACACAACCACACACTAACACGCTGTTTTTAATGGCATTGGTTCCTAAAGATAGTGCTGTACAGCGCCCCCTTCAGGCCCTAACCCTATACTGTATACAATAAATCACAGGGAAGGAAGATGTCTTAGAAATGAGACAGATTTTTATTTTAAATGAGACAGATTTTTATTATATTACTCATTTTGCGGTTTTGGTGCCCTCCGAGATGAAGGGATGTGAAGATCCTGGATTCTTGAGGTCTTGATCCTTGAGGTCTGGGGCACCTGCTGAGGTCTGGTCAGGTAGTTTTGACTTCTTCACCTCCTTGTATTGAGTCCAAGCTGAAAAATAGAGAAAACCAAATTAGTACAACAAAAACTCACGATGGAGGTACAGGTGAAGGTGGGGAGGGGGTCAGATCACTTACCTGGGCGCAGAGAAGATGCAGAGGATGAAGTTGTGGAACATCCAGGTTAGGAGATCACTGGAGGTGGAGATCCAGGTTAGGAGATAACTGGAGGTGGAGATCCAGGTTAGGAGATAACTGGAGGTGGAGATCCAGGTTAGGAGATAACTGGAGGTGGAGATCCAGTTGATGGAGTTAATAATGTGTCAGCGGTGACCCGCGTATGCTGGGATTCAGCCGAGTATTCTGCTGATGATGGTGCAGAGCAGGCCGAGCGGATCACTGGAGGTGACAATAACGATGAGGAGCTGAATGGCGGTCGTCATCCTGCTTAAGGGATCGCTGTTCTCAATGACCCAGCTGACCAGATCACTGCCGCTAACAATCCAGCTGAGGTGGCTGAAGGTGGTCGCCATCCATAGCAGCAAGTCGCTGCAGCTGATGCCCCAGTTCATGAGGTCGCTAATGATGGTGCCCCAGCTGAGAAGGTGCGGGCTGGCGATAATATAGCAGATAAGGCTGCAGCCGGTGGTGATCTGCGCCATGAAGTCGCTGTAGCTGATGAGTCCAAACAGGTAGGTATTGAGAGTAAGCCAGCAGATGACACAGCTCGTTGTGCTGAGGAGGCCCAGTAGGTAGCTGCCCATGATAATACACAGAGTCCAGTCTGTGCAGTTTATGATGTACATCAGCGGTTGGGCACTCACAGTTATCCAGTCCAGGAGATCAAAGACGGCCGTTGCCCACTCAACCATGTCTCCGACCCTGGTGGTACAGGTCAGGATCAGGCTTGGGGTTGGCATCCAGCCAATGATGTTATTGGCCACTGAGACCCAGGTAAGATGACTGCCAGTCTCCATGATCCAGGATAGCTGATCGGAGGTAGTAGAAATCAAGGTGAAGATTGCTATCACGAAGATGAGGTTGGTGATAGCTGCCATGTCTGAAGCGATGAGCACGAAGTGCAGAGAACCAAACTTGCAGAATCACACAGATAGTGTGCAGGCTAGTTTGGAGTCTGTGAAGACAGAGACCCTGGGCCTGGGCACCTACATTTATAGGCCCGTGTTGTCATCAGCCATTATGGTGTCACAAGAGGGTTAGATTGTGATGTCACCAGCCGTGAAGGTGTCATAAGAGGGTTAGAATGGCAGCTAGGGTCATAGCTCTGTGATGTTATTGGTGGATGTGATGTTACAAGTTATAGCTCTGTGATATCATCAGCAATTATGATGTCATAAGAGGGATAGAATGTTAGGGTTAACCCTATAGGCCCTGGCATTTCACCAGCCACTACAGACTGCCGTATGCAATCTACAAAAGTCACACAGCAAAATGTCGCTATAATTTATCACTTTATGTCTATTTTACACGTGTTTGTCACCTTTCAAAAAGTGGGAGGGGATTATCTGTAGGGGGCGTGACCTTTCCAAGGCTGAAGAACTTACTAGCATTTATTTGCGGTTCTGTTACAAGCGCCAAATTTATTAAGAGGCCATTCTGTGTCATAAAAGAATTTTACTGGAATTATAGTTTCCATAAATGGAGGTTATAGGATGAAAAGACAGACCGCTACGAAAATATGGCGCACTACTACATGGTAGTAGACAAGGGCCTACTTTATCATGGTAAACAAACAGAATTAAGCTTTACTGCTCTGCTAAAATGAAAGCTGCTCTCTGATTGGTTGCTACATTTGGTTTGGTAAATGACACTGACTAAGCAACCAATCAGAAAGCAACTTATGTTTTACCTGAGCAGTTTAAGAGACCATGTCAGATTAGCCTAGATTTGAACCAATCACAGATCAGCTTTAAATTTACAAGACCAGTATTAGAAATGAAAGCTGCGCTCTGATTGGTTGCTATGCGTGACACAGGCTGTTTTGATAAACAAGGCCCAGATAGCAACCAATCAGAGACCAGCTTTCATTTCTTCTACTGGTCTGCTAAAATGAAAGAATGAAAGCTGCGCTCTGATTGGTTGCTATGGGTGACACAGTGAAGGCCTACTGTAGTGTGATGAAGGCGGCAGATCATTAACATGAGGGGCAATCCTGGGATCCAAACCCGCCTCACACCTAATGGAGAAATACACGGATCAGATTTTAGAGATGGCTGAGCTTTTGTCATTTCCTTTATCTTTTAGTTTCAATAATTTTATAAACATTACATTTGGCATCGCCAAAACCATAATAAACCGCACAAGAAAATGAACACAATATTGGTGTAAAGAAGAATGGCGCAATTGTACATTTTATTTAACCAGTAACAACCCTGGGTCCAAAATTATTATATGCGGTTTGAGGATATTTAGGGACCACGCCCCTTTATAAAAGCCACTCCCAATCTGATTCAGGACACTCCCTGTGAAGGGCTCCCCCAGGCTGACGTCTCTGCACCCACCTCCAGGTCTCCACCACCATGTAGTCAGGTTGCCAAGGCGATTATGATGTCACTGATTTCTAAGGGCTGGTGTATTATGATGTCAAAAGAGGGTTTGGAATGCTCAGATGTTTATTTTATATACAGTATAAGGCCTTCCAGTATACACCAGCATACAGGCCACAGATAGCCTGAGTCTGGCCACATATGAAGAATATATAAGACTGTCCAGTATACACCAGTATGCAGGTCACATATACCCTAACTCTGGCCAGATATGAAGAGTATATAAGGCCATCCAGTATATAAATTATATAGAGCCTGACTCGGGCCAGATATGAAGAGTATATAAGGCCGTCCAGTATACACCAGTATATAAGTTAAATATAGCCTGACTCTGGCCAGATATGAAAAGTATATAGGGCTGTCCAGTATACACCAGCAGACAGGTTACATATAGCCTGACTCTGGCCACATATGAAGAGTATATAACGACGTCCAGTATACCCCAGTACACACCAGTATACAGGTCACAGATAGCCTGACTCTGGCCACATTTGAAGAGTATATAAGGCCGTCCAGTATACTACTGTATATAGGTTACATATAGCCTGACTCTGGCCGGATATGAAGCGTATATAAGGCTGTCCAGTACATACAAGTATACAGGTCACACATTGCCCCCAGTTTAATGTCCCCCTCCAACTACCCCCACTGTTTAATGTCCCCCTCCAGCTGCTCCATAGTTTAATGTCACCCTCCAGCTGCCCCACGTTAATGTCCCTCTCTTTTTTCCACCAGTTTAAACTGGGGCACAAGGAGAGGGACTTAATACTGTGGGGCAATTGTAGGGGAACATTATAATGTGGGGGCATATAATGTGGTATGACTGTAGGAGCATTATACTGTGTGGGGGCACATGGAAAAATAGATAAGAATGGGCAGAGTCAATGTAGAAGTGGGTGGACCTAAATTTGCTGCAGCGTGCATGGCATGCCGCATATTTTGTTCCTCTTTCTGTCCTTTGAAAGTTGGGAGGTATGTAGGTAGTGATTATGATGAGCGAACGCAAACCGCAAAGTTCGGGTTCGGGCTCGGCTCATCCCTAAAACTGGTTGATTGACTGCTGATCAGCCAATCAACCAGCTTTAAGCCCATAGACATCACAGACATGCCCAGTATGGGCTGTGATTGAATAGGCGGCCATAAGGCGGCCTGTCTGTATAAGAGACAGGGTCAAAGATCCCGTCGCCATTCCAGCTAGTTAGACTAGGTAGGGAGAGGCTGCAGCTGGAGATAGGGACAGTCAGGGCCTTAGCTAAATTTTATAATTGTCCTTTTCAGGGCAGTGCAGCTAGGTAGGGAGAGGAGCCTGATACTGTGAGGGACAGTTAGCCTAGAAATAATAATCGTCCTTTTCAGGGCAGTGACAGTAAACTGCATGTGTACCCATACCGTCTCCTAGCGCAGTAAGATTAACTGCATGTGTACCCATACTCATACCTCTCAACTGTCCTGGATTCTGCGGGACAGTCCCGGATTGTGGGTCCTGTCCCCCAGTCCCGGTTGGCGGGAGGTATGTCTTGGTTTCAACTCATGTGCGTTCGGAGGAGGCAGATGAGTTGAATACAATGGTGAATGAAGCAGGAGCCGTCCGCAGACAGCTCCCGCCTCACCACTGTGCTCCCTGAGTGCTCCGGCCCTGGGAGCTGTCATCTGGGGGCAGATGACGTCACTTACATCGCGCCTGCAGCTCCCAGAACACTCCGTGACTGAGACTGCAGACAGAGCAGCAGTGGAGCGAGGAGAGGTGAGTATGTGTTTTTTATGTTAAACTTTGGGGGCAAATTGAGGGGGAACATGAAACTGGTGACAGATGAAGGAGAGGGCATTAAACTGGTGGCAGATGAAGGGGAGGACATTAAATTGGCGGCAGATGAAGGGGGTGCATTAAACTAAGGCAGATAATGGGGGACATTAAACTGGGGGCAGATGAAGGGAGGACATTAAACTGGGGGCAGATGAAGGGGGATATGAAACTGGGGGCAGATGAAGGGGGGACATTAAACTGGGGGCAGATGGAGGGGGATATGAAACTGGGGCAGATGAAGGGGGGACATTAAACTGGGGGCAGATTGAGGGGGCATTAAACTGGGGGCAGATGGAGTGGGGACATTAAACTGGTGGCAGATGAAGGGGGGCATTAAACTGGTGGCAGATGGAGAGGGTGACATTCAATTGGGGGAGAGATTAAGAGGGACATTAGAACGGGGACAGCTGGAAGGGAACATTAAACAATGGGGGTCAGTAGACGGAGACATTAAGCTGGGAGCAACTGGAGAAGGACATTAAACCATGGGAGTAGCTGGAGGGGGACATGTCTGCCTCTAGTTGCTCCCAGTTTAATGTCACTCTCCAGCTGCCCCTATGGTTTAATGTCACCCTCCAGCTGCCCCAGTTTAATGTCTCCCTCTAGTTTCCGCCAGTTTAAACTGGGGCAGCAGGAGAGGGACTTAATAGTGTGGGGCAATTGGAGGGGAACATTATAATTTGGGGGCATATAATGTTAGGGTGACTGTAGGAGAATTATACTGTGTGGGAGCAAAAAGAAAAATGGATGAGAATGGGCGGAGTCAACATAGAAGTGGGTAGAGCTAAATTGCCGCTGCGCGCATGGCGGGCCGCACATTTTGTCCCTCTTTCTGTTCTTTGAAAGTTCAGAGGTATGCCCATACTGTCTCCTAGCGCAGTAACAATAACTGCGTGTGCACCCATACCGTCTCCTAGCACAGTAACAATAACTGCCTGTGTACCCATACCGTCTCCTAGCGCAGTAAGAATAACTGCATGCATGCATGCCTCTTTGCTGCCTGAGGCGGACTATAGAAAGACGCCCCTCCCCCTCCAAAAAAAATTGAGTTTCCATGCTACTAGCTTCACACACTGTTATCGTCGCACAATATACACAATACACAAAGTTATAAAACAGTTTTTAAGAATTCTTCTTCCTGCATTACTTCAGTATCAGATCAACAACACGGCATTAACAATGAAAGTAACTTCACACATCTTCTGCTAGGTGGATGAACGAGCCCACGTGGCCCCC
Source organism: Leptodactylus fallax (assembly GCA_947044405.1). Lineage (NCBI taxonomy): Eukaryota > Metazoa > Chordata > Amphibia > Anura > Leptodactylidae > Leptodactylus > Leptodactylus fallax. The sequence continues at coordinate 1,685,840 of CAMRHE010000374.1, read as the reverse complement.
ATTCTCTATAATAGGAGCACCGCAGATAGCTGAGTACTGGACTTCGGGTATCTTTGGCACTCCCATTGAAGTGAATGAGAGCCACGCGGGTTCGTCCATCCACCAAGCGACACACCTATATATATGGCTGCGGTCAGGCTGGATTCCCTACCAGTAGGGGGAAAAAACCCAATTCTCAGGCTCAGTGGGGGTCTCAGAAGACAGATCCCCATCAATCAGGTATTTATCCTCTATCATTTAGGTGAATACAGGGCAGTAACATTTTGTGACTTACAGGTGACGTCTCTGACTAATCGGTCACATTTCCCTTCTCTTCCCTTTGGACCGCCATGACCACTTTTCCAGCTGTGACTTGTCTCTGTAAAGTTTGCAACACAGACATCTTTGGCTCCTCACTTTTCCAGGCACCTGACCCCCAAGTGCATCTTTATATTAATAATGTCTGTGTGTACCCTGTATAAATAGTGCCCCTTATTAATAATGCCCCAGGTGTTAACTAATTAAAAGGTTTTTCAGGTCATTAATAAACTAATCAGTGGGGGCTCAAAAACCCAGGACCCCCACTGATCACCTGTTTGAATGGTACCTGTGTAAGCGCCGTGACTGCTTCTCTGTTTACATAGTGTCATTCATCTCACAGCGGCCATGTCATGTAACTACAGCCTCGTCCTGTACATGTCTACAGTATGTGACAAGGCTGGAATTACATCACACGGCCACTATAAACAAACAGCGTATAATATAAACAGGCGCCATAGCCCCTGTTTATAGCGCCCCATTTACTCACACTATAATGTTCCACAGCAGCCCCTGCACATTGTATTATGCCTCGCAGCAGCCCCTGCACACGGTATTATGCTCCATAGTGGCCCCTGCACACTGTATTATGCCCCATATTTGCCCCTGCACATGGTATTATGCTCCATATTGGCCACTGCACACGGTATTATGCTCCACAGTGGCCCCTGCACAAGATATTATGCTCCATAGTGGCCCCTGCACTGGTATTATGCTCCATAGTGGCCCCTATACTGGTATTATGCTCCATAGTGGCCCCTGCACTTGTATTATGCTCCATAGTGGCCCCTGCACTTGTATTATGCTCCACAGTGGCCCCTGCACTTGTATTATGCTCCACAGTGGCCCACCCATGAACTATTATTATACTCTGGGGTCTTTTCAGACCCCAGAGTATAATGATTGGAGACCCAGAGGAGGTGAGAAACATAAAAACCAGTATTACTTACCTATTCTGGACACTGGTGCACTCCCTGCAGCTTTCGGCCCTGTTTAATTGCGCACACACATCACATGATCAGGCCAGCAACGCGACCTGATGACGTCACCAGAGGCCTCAAGCCTGCTCGGAGTAACACCGATTGCAGGAGAGGTAAGTACATTGGTTTTTATGTTCCCTCACCTCCCCTGGGCCTCCAATTATTATACTCCGGGGTCTATGGATCTGTGCTTGGTAAGTACTGAAGAGGCTGCAGCACGCATGTCATGTGAACGGGTGCTGATCCCTTTCTGATTTTTAATTGATGATTTCATAGGTCATCAATTACTCAGCCTTGGAAAACCCCTTTAAAGCCCCAACTAGACTGTGTGCTACAGATATAAAATAAGATAATATAGCACCCAAGTCTGTTTCCTCTCTGCAATGAATGAAATGATAGCATTAAGCATTCTTCTATCTAGGCTTAATGTGAAAACTGTGGAATCCACCAGAACATATGCCCTTGTGCAGACCTGAGACTACTGCACAGACGGTTGGATCATTTGAATATTGGTGTTTCCCTTACTGGAGGCATAGACAGTGATTCAGGGTAGGTGCTTCAGAACATTTAGTATTAGTGATAGTCATCTGTTTTTGATTTCTAAGGGATTGTCCAGGATGTGAATGCAATTGCATACTGATGGCCTATCCACGGGAAAGGCCATCACCATCTGATCGGTGTGGGGGCAGACGCCCAGACCCTGTACCAATCCGCTAATTCAGCTCCCGCCTCTCAGACCTACCACACTGAAGTGTTGAAAAATATTGATCCAGCGTTGAGGTGTGTCAGTATCTTGGAAAGCTGGATACCTTGTACCAGTCTTGTACTACAAAACCAGCAAAGATGTGTAATAAATCCAATTAAAACATAACCTTTAATAAATACAGTATAAAATTTTCAAATGGTTCAATAACCACCAGTATAATCAATCAATAGTCAAAAACAAACCACATTGCATGTCCCCTTGGTCATGCACATAAATCAAGACAAGCGGGGGGGGCCCCCCCCCCAAAGCAACCCCAACACATCAAACGCCCGCCCCACACAACTAGCAGATAGGAAAAATATAATCCGTTTGATCTCACTGCTCTGTTAGTTCAAGGTAGTGTGTCCAGGAGGTCATTCCTTAAGAGCGGTATGTCCAGTTATACCCTACCTCGCCCTTCATTCTGTCCTCTGGCCCCCATGACTCCTGCCCTAACAAGGGCAGTACCACAAATAGCTGTCCCTAAAAAACTTGTCCCTAAATGTCCCTACGTATGTTTCACGGTAGGAAAAACTGCTCATCTGGGGACCTATACCCTAAGGAACTTCTCGTCAAGCCAAAAAAGCTCTTAAACTCCAAAAAAGGAGGAGACCATAGCTGGCATACTTCAAAAATATCAGCTATAACAAAAGGGTTGCAGCAAAATAACTACAGTGGTAGAAACTGCTGTTTTCTCACTCTAGTCCTAGGTTAGACTGTCTTGTACTACCCAGCTTTCCAAGGTACTATGATATAATTTAGCTTAGGAGTGATAAAGTGACATTTGCATTACTTAAGAAAAAACTCACTTTGATGTAGTACAAAGGACAATACAGTTCTGTTTTGCACTCTGTATTGTGTGCGAAAATGCACGTTACATAGTTACATAGTAGATGAGGTTGGATGAAGACATCAGTCCATCAAGTCCAACCTATAACCATTCAGTCCCCTACATTGTTGATCCAGAGGAAGGCAAAAAAAAACATGAGGCTTATGCCAATTGCCCATTTCATGGGAAAAAATTCCTTCCCGACTCTAATCTGGCAATCAGTATAAAACCCTGGATCAATGTGCCCTTAAAATCTAAAACCCATAACCCATAATGTTGTTCTGTTCAAGAAAGGCGTCCAGGCCCTCTTTGAACTTGTTCAATGAATCCACCATCACCACTTCCTGGGGCAGAGAGTTCCATAGCCTCGCTGTTCTTACTGTAAAGAATCCGCTTCTATGTTGCTGGTGAAACTTTCTCTCCTCCAGTCGTAGAGGATGTCCCCTTGTCACTGTCACTGGCCTAGGGGTAAAAAGATCATTAGAAAGTTATTTGTGCTGTCCCTTCATGTATTTGTACATTGTTATTAGATCTCCCCGTAGACGTCTTTTCTCTAAACTGAATAACCCCAAGTTTGTTAATCTACCATTGTACTCCAATCCACACATTCCCCTAATAATTTTGGTTGCCCTTCTTTGCACTCTTTCTAGTTCGATTTTGTCTTTCTTGTATACTGGGGTCCAGAATTGTGCACAATAGTCTAAGTGTGGCCATACCAGTGATGTGTTTAGAGACATAACTATGTTCTTTTCATGAGAATCTATACCTATTTTGATGCATCCCATAATTTTATTTGCCTTGGCAGCCGCTGCCTGGCACTGGTCACTAAAGGTAAGCTTATTGTCCACCATAATCCCCAAGTCTTTTTCATTGGCATTCTTACCCAGTAATTTACTATTAAGTACATAATCATACATTTTATTTCGTCGTCCAAAATGCATAACCTTACATTTGTCAATATTAAACTTCATTTGCCAAGTCTCCGCCCATGCTTCCAGCTTCCTTAGATCCCCTTGTAATATTCTATTATCCTCCTCATTTTTGATTACCTTACAAAGTTTAGTATCATCTGCAAATATGGACACCCTGCTTTGCAATCCGTCTACCAGGTCATTAATAAAGATATTAAACAGGAGAGGGCCCAATACTGACCCCTGTGGCACCCCACTGGTGACTGTGACCCAGTCTGAATATTTACCATTAATAAGCACCCTCTGTTTCCTATCAGTGAGCCAGTTGCGAACCCAAATGCATATGTTTTCCCCCAGTCCCAACATTCTCATTTTGCATACCAACCTTTTATGTGGTACAGTATCGAAAGCCTTTGAAAAGTCCAGACACACCATGTCCACTGCATTACCCATGTCTAGTCTTGAACTTACCTCTTCATAGAAGCTGATCAGATTAGTCTGACAGGACCGATCCCTCATAAACCCATGCTGATTGGGTGTGATAAGATTATTTACATTGAGGTACTCCAGGATAGCATCTCTTAGAAAGCCACCACAGAAGTCAAACTTACTGGCCTATAGTTTCCAGGCTCACTTTTAGACCCCTTTTTGAAAATTGGCACCACATTTGCTATGCGCCAATCAAGTGGAACAGACCCAGTCATTACTGAATCCTTAAATATTAGATATAAGGGTCTGTCTATCACTGTGCATAATTCCCTCAGAACTTGGGGGTGTATGCCATCTGCACCCGGTGATTTTTCTACAGTATTTTAGTGTTTTGAAGGCGGCACCGCACTTCCTCCTGGGTTAAACAGGTGACATTTAATGATTCCGAAAACTGGACGGGTGATATTTTCATGTAGCAGTAGGGTGGGCCCCTAGAATCAATCCCACTGGTGGGCCCTAGGCACCCCAGTCCAACCCTGTGAGTAGATATACTATAGACTTCTACAAGGTATTTTACTTTGGTGAGTTCATAATAGCCAAGGTTGACTATTTTTTTTCTCCATATGTATTCCCCTATTTCAAGGTTAAGTATATACAGTGCCTTGCGAAAGCATTCGGCCCCCTTCAACTTTTCAACCTTTTGCCACATTTCAGGCTTCAAACATAAGGATCTAAAATTTAAATTTTTTGGTGAAGAATCAACAACAAGTGGGACACAATCCACAGATTCTCGATTGGATTCAGGTCTGGACTTTGACTTGGCCATTCTAACACCTGGATATGTTTATTTGTGAACCATTCCATTGTAGATTTTGCTTTATGTTTGGGATCATTGTCTTGTTGGAAGATAAATCTCCGTCCCAGTCTCAGGTCTTTTGCAGACTCCAACAGGTTTTCTTCCAGAATGGTCCTGTATTTGACTCCATCCATCTTCCCATCAATTTTAACCATCTTCCCTGTCCCTGCTGAAGAAAAGCAGGCCCAAACCATGATGCTGCCACCACCATGTTTGACAGTGGGGATAGTGTGTTCAGGGTGATGAGCTGTGTTGCTTTTACGCCAAACATATTGTTTTGCATTGTGGCCAAAAAGTTGGATTTTGGTTTCATCTGACCAGAGCACCTTCTTCCACATGTTTGGTGTGTCTCCCAGGTGGCTTGTGGCAAACTTTAAACGAGACTTTTTATGGATATCTTTGAGAAATGGCTTTCTTCTTGCCACTCTTCCATAAAGGCCAGATTTGTGCAGTTTACGACTGATTGTTGTCCTATGGACAGACTCTCCCACCTCAGCTGTAGATCTCTGCAGTTCATCCAGAGTGATCATGGGCCTTTTGGCTGCATCTCTGATCAGTCTTCTCCTTGTTGGAGATGAAAGTTTAGAGGGACGGCCGGGTCTTGGTAGATTTGCAGTGGTCTGATACTCCTTCCATTTCAATATTATCGCTTGCACAGTGCTCCTTGGGATGTTTAAAGTTTGGGAAATCTTTTTGTATCCAAATCCGGCTTTAAACTTCTCCACAACAGTATCACGGACCTGCCTGGTGTGTTCCTTGGTCTTCATGATGCTCTCTGCGCTTTAAACAGTACCCTGAGACTATCACAGAGCAGGTGCATTTATACGGAGACTTGATTACACACAGGTGGATTATATTTATCATCATCAGTCATTTAGGACAACATTGGATCATTCAGAGATCCTCACTGAACTTCTGGAGTGAGTTTGCTGCACTGAAAGTAAAGGGGCCGAATAATATTGCACGCCCCACTTTTCAGTTTTTTATTTTTTACAAAAATTTAAAATAACCAATAAATTTCGTTCCACTTCACAATTGTGTCCCACTTGTTGTTGATTCTTCACCAAAAAATTAAAATTTTATATCCTTATGTTTGAAGCCTGAAATGTGGCAAAAGGTTGAAAAGTTCAAGGGGGCCGAATACTTTTGCAAGGCACTGTATATAAGTATTTAGTCTTGTTTCTTGCATTAGGCATCTGTTGTTATTTTTAGTTTACACACATACAAAGGGTGAGTTGTGATCTCAGACATTAAAAAAATATCTACGATCTTTTTGATTTCAGAAACCATCTGGCTTTGCAGTAAGTATTTATCTCCTGAATGTCCTCCCAAGACCTTAAGCAAATGAGGTGCCAGGCTGCTCCTTCTTGTACTCACTGCCGTTAAATATCTTATTGACCCTTATTGATACATTAAAGACACTTATTGTTGCCCTGATTCACTCTAGCCTTGACTACTGTAACTCCTTACTAATCGGTCTTCCCCTTACTAAACTCTCCCCTCTACAATCTACTCTGAATGCGGCGGCCAGGCTCATCTATCAGTCTAGATGCTACAGCGATGCCTCCGGTCTGTGCCGGTCACTACATTGGCTGCCTATTCAATACATAATACAATATAAACTTATCACCCTCATCCACAAGGCTCTCCATAATGCTGCACTTCCCTACATTTCCTCCCTCATCTCAGTCTATCACCCAACCCGTACTCTCCATTCACTCAATGACCTAAGACTAACATCCTCTATTATCAGAACTTCCCATGCTCGTATACAAGACTTCTCCCGAGTTGCACCACTTCTCTGGAATGCTCTATCCTGGACTATCAGATTAACCCCCAATTTCCACAGCTTCAAGCGCAAACTAAAGACATATCTTTTCAGACAGGCCTATCACAACTCCTATTGTAAACCCTTCCATAGTTAGATTCCCTAAAACGTACCCTCTGTTCACGCTACCGCATTACCTCACAGGATATGATGCTGTTTCAGACTAACTTTATATGTCCAGGCACCATCTGCACATTAAAGGACACGACTGCTGACGGCTAATATAGCATTATATATGTGTAATGACAGTAACCTCTATTACAGAATTGTCTGACCATTGTATAAGCAATGCTACGTCTGTTGCCGCCCCTGCTACCTCTTGTGTCACCCCCTCTACCTCATAGATTGTAATACCTAAAACTGACTGTAATATTTGCAGAACTATGGGATGTCTGGGCAACAACACATGACTTCAATGTAAGGGTTAAAATCTCACCAAGATTTCTCCATCAAATAAACTTCTACAAGTACTAAAGTCATTTTTAGTAAGGAAAGTTACACTTTAAAATTTTTGGATATATTCCCCTTTAAGCAGGGGCGTAACTACCAGGGTAGCAGTGGTAGCGACTGCCACAGGGCCCAGAAAATTACGGGGCCCGGAGCCCTGTGGCAGTCGCTACCGCGAACCCCACAATCACTGCTATCGTTATACTCGGGGGTCTTTTGAGACCCCGGAGTATAACGATCGGGGGCCCAGGGGAGGTGAGCGAACATAAAAAACACTGTAACTCACCTCTCCGCCGCTCCGCAGGCTTCGGGCCTGTTTGGTGACGTCCCAGACGTCAGCCTACGTCATTATGCGTTGCGACGCCGGCCTGGATCGCGCGAGATCCGGTCCGACATTGAAGATGGCCGAAGTAGCGCACGGGAGTGCACCGGAGTGAGGAAGAAGTAAGTTGCAGTGTTTTCTATGTTTCTATCCTCCCCTGGGTCTCCGATTATTATACTCTGGGGTCTGAAAAGACCCCAGAGTATAATAATCGTTCATGGGTGGTCCACTATGGGGCATAATACTGTGTGCAGGGGCCACTATGGGGCAAACTACTGTGTGCAGGGGCCACTATGGGGCAAACTACTGTGTGCAGGGGCCACTATGGGGCAAACTACTGAGTGCAGGGGCCACTATGGGGCAAACTACTGTGTGCAGGGGCCACTATGGGGCAAACTACTGTGTGCAGGGGCTACTATGGGGCAAACTACTGTGTGCAGGGGCTACTATGGGGCAAACTACTGTGTGCAGGGGCCACTATGGGGCAAACTACTGTGTGCAGGGGCCACTATGGGGCAAACTACTGTGTGTCGGGGCCACTATGGCGAAAACTACTGTGTGCTGGGGCCACTATGGGGCAAACTACTGTGTGCAGGGGCCACTATGGGGCATAATATTGTGTGCAGGGGCCACTATGCTGCATAATACCGTGTCCAGGGGCCACTATGGGGCATAATACCGTGTCCAGGGGCCACTGTGGGGCATAATACCGTGTGCAGGGGCCACTATGGGACAAAATACCGTGTGCAGGGGCCACTATGGGGCATAATAGTGTGCGCAGGAATGCGGTTTGTGTGTGGGGGGGGGGGTGGGGGCGGCGGCTTGGGGGGGCCCCCATGTCAAATGTTCGCCTTGGGGCCCAGCCATTCCTAGTTATGCCACTGCCTTTAAGGTAAATTTTTTTCTTCCCAGTTCAGCTTAAATCATAAAAAATGCATTCAACAAGGTACTCTGCTAAAGAATTTATTATTATAAAATTCTCCTGAAAAAGGTAACCTATAAATATTGCAGTTTTAAATTATATCCAGTAGGTAGACTTCCAAGTCCAACATGTGTGTTTTACAGTTATTAACCTCTGAAACATGAACCCTCCTTTCTCTGACAAATGTAGACGGACATAGGTATCTCTGACATACAAAACCTATGAAATCATAGATACACGGAGTAATTAGATGCAGATGGAGCAGACCTCGGTGAATATATTTTTTTCACAGCGCAATTCATGCTGAAGTGAGCGGGGTAACCAGTTAACCATTTTATCTTGCATATATTCTTCTCCTATTACAAGATAAACATACCACACAAAATCATCAGTGGCTAAAGCAGGCAAATTAAGTCAGAATCCTATGAACAGTTCACTTCTACTAATATCACTTATACATCACTTATTTACACTAAGACATCAACATAAATCAGCACTTCCTTCCCAGACAAAACTTAACATAAACCACAGCTAAGTACACACAGACAGAAAGGCCACAAAGGAATAGGTCTCTCTATGAACATCGGGGATGCAACTCAAATGTATATATTCTATGGCTAAATTTAAAGGGGACCTGCCACATGGAATAGGCTGTCCTATCTCTGGGCAGCAGGTAATAGAGCAGGAGGAGCTGAGCAGATTGATATATTATTTTGTAGGAAAAGATTCAGATTAACTGTGTAATTGATTCATTTAACTCTCTGCTCAATCTTTTCTTAGGAGTCCAGTGGGCGGTCCTACTCACTAATTAGCACTAAGTGTGCACCAGCTGTCTGTTACTGATTAGGACCACCCACTGGGCTCCTATGTTCAGAGTTAGTGGAGATATAATTTAATCAATTAATCACATTTTACTGAATCTTTCTTAGCTCCTATTGCTGCCCACGGCATATTATATATGTCTGGTTCCCCTCTTCCTGCTGTAGCCATTTTTTGATTTTCGTTTTTGAATCCCTGCCTTACGAACATCATAACTTTGTTATTTTTAACAGAGCCGTATTAGGACTAATTGTACTTTGTAATGGTACCATTTAATATTCCATATGATGTACTGGAAAGCTGTAAAAAAAAAAAAAAAAATCAGAATGGGGTGGAATCGGAGAAAAACTGCGCTTGTGCGTCTTTCTTACGGGCTTTGATTTTACGGCATTCACTGTGCAGCCAAAATGCAGTATTAAACCATTCACAGTGTATTGTAAAAGACATTATACTGGGCACCATCATAACCTTTAGATAGTTCAATAGATTGAAAAAGTCATTTTTATAAATTTGCAAATGAGGCTCAAGTACAATGGTGGTGTGGAAGATCCACTTCATTACAAACCTGAATTGGGAGTCCTTGAAGGTGACAACACACATGATTGCACTTGAGCCTCATTTGCATTTTTTAATGGGTTTTTCAAGGAAATTATGTGTCGATTGGACTAAAGGTATCATGGTGCTTAGTATGACGTCTTCTTTAAAGGGAGTTTATCATTCGCAAAACCACTTTTAAGGCTGGCACATTGGAATGGCCTTTAAAAAGGCCATTCTTCTCCTACCTTTCCTTGTTTTCTTCTCCCAGCCGATTCCAAGATAATTTGTTTCTTCATGTATGTAAATGAGCACCCGGGCGCTCCTTCTCTTCTGCAAGCACCCATCGCGTCATCGCTTCTCACCACGCCTTCGGCAGTTTCGGTGACTCCTCTCTTGGTCTTCTTTCTTCTCAGTTCTCACTGGCAGCGAATTCTCGCGGCTGCGCATGCGCAATCGGGCCGGCATTTTCCGGTGGTCTGTCACAAGAGCATACTGTGGCAGAGCCGATTGCGAATGTGCACAGCGCTGCATACGAGAACTTAAAAGAAAAAAAGATAAAGAGAAGACCAAGAGGGGAGTCACCGCAATGGACGAAGGGGCGGTGAGAAGCGATGACGCGATGGGTGCTCGCAGAAGAGAATGTACGCCCCGGGTGCTCCGTGGTGCTCATTTACATACATGAAGAAACAAATTATCTCAGAATCAGCTGGGAGAAGAAAACAAGGAAATGTAGGAATAGAATGGCCTTTTTAAAGGCCATTCCAACGTGCCATTAGCTTAAAAGTGGTTTTGCAAATGATAGACTCCCTTTAATGCACTGTGGTTGGTTTGATATCGAGTTTCATGGTGAGAGATTCCCTTTAAATGTTTACAAACAACTCATTGACTTTATATGTCTGAACAGTTGCCAATTAACTCTGCAAGGACTCACCTGTATGAACGTGCAGGTTGTACAGCAGCAGTAGCAGAGAGCCAGATGTTATTAACAGCCAGACATCCCAGAGAGAAGGTGGGGACAGTTTACTACTGTCACTGCCTTCCCAGTCACTTTTTGTATTAAAAAATTTAAAAAAAATCATGCAAAAATAAAAATGACATAAAGCAAAGCACGCAAAACAAACAAACAAAAATTATTTCAACAATCTGAACAACAAAAAATTATAGCCTTCAAAACTCATGTACCAATAAACCTGAAAATGTGTCTGGCCATGAAGGGTGATACAGAGTGAAAGTCAGTCAACCACTGGCAGAGTGTGACCGCCAAATCTGATTGCAGTCTTGTCCCATCTAACCTCAGGGATACAGTTATGACGGACAGCTGAGCTAATTTGCTGGTCTTACATGATATATGACAGATTGGATAAAGCATACATCTTTTGCACCAAAATCTTGATTCATTTCTATAAATGTAAATTTGAACAGAGGTCATTTGTACATACACTTCTATATGACAATCAGGTAGAGCATCAATAAATGGTAAACATCTAACTGGTGCACCATTTATAGCTGATACCTCCTGCTTGTTTCATAGCATTAATAAACATGATGTTTATGAGTTATTGGTATACTGAGAATATTCACTATGAAACACCCTATTTTTCAACTAACTCCAATACTTTAAAGGGAATGTGTCACTAGACAATAACCCAGTTTTTAAATCAATTTTATGAATATTTTAAGAATTTTTGGTGGGCTTTCAAACAATTTTCCATGTTATGCTCTATATTAAAAATTCCTAAAAATAAAACAAATTTGACTCTGGCCACTAAGCCAAATAATATGCTGAAACATCCTGAGAATTTTTAACAGCAGCCACCTCACTTATCAGTATTAGCACTTTCCACTCTTTATTTCATTGCAGCCATTTGCTAAAAGCAAAAAAGTTCATTTTATTTCTCATTAATGTACACTCAGCACCCCATCTTGACAGAAAAAAACAAAAATGTAGATATTTTTGCAAATTTATTAAAAAAGAAAAACTGAAATATCACATGGTCATAAGTATTCAGACCCTTTGCTGTGACACTGTGATATTTAACTCACATGCTGCCCATTTCCTTCTGATCCTCCTTAAGATGGTTCTACTCCTTCATTGAAATCCAGCTGAGTTTAATTAAACTGATTGGACTTGATTAGGAAAGGCACACACCTGTCTATATAAGACCTCACAGCTCACAGTGCATGTCAGAGCAAATGAAAGTCATGAGGTCAAAGGAACTGCCCAAGGAGCTCAGAGACAGAACTGTGGCAAGGCACAGATCTGGCCAAGGTTACAAAAGAATTTCTGCAGCCACTCAAGGTTCCTAAGAGCACAGTGGCCTCCATAATCCTTAAATGGTAGATGTTTGAGACGACCAGAACTCTTCCTAGACCTGGCCGTCCAGCCAAACTGAGCAATCGTGGGAGAAGAGCCTTGGTGAGAGAAGTAAAGAAGAACCCAAAGATCACTGTGGTTGAGCTCCAGAGATGCAGTAGGGATATGGGAGAAAGTTCCACAAAGTCAACTATCACTGCAGCCCTCCATCAGTCGGGGCTTTATGGCAGAGTGGCCTGAAGGAAGCCTCTCCTCAGTGCAAGACATATGAAAGCCCACATAGAGTTTGCCAAAAAACACATGAAGGACTCCCAGACTATGAGAAATAAGATTCTCTGGTCTGATGAGACGAAGATTGAACTCTTTGGCGTTAATTCTAAGAAGTATGTGTGGAGAAAACCAGGCACCTGCCCAATACATTCCAACAGTGAAACATGGTGGTGGCAGCATCATGCTATGGGGGTGTTTTTCAGCTGCAGGGACAGGACGACTGGTTGCAATTGAAGGAAAGATGAATGCGGCCAAGTACAGAGAAATCCTGGAAGAAAACCTCTTCCAGAGTGCTCTGCACTTCAGACTGGGCCGAAGGTTCACCTTCCAACAAGACAATGACCCTAAGCACACAGCTAAAATAACAAAGGAGAGGCTTCGGAACAACTCTGTGACCATTCTTGACTGGCCCAGCCAGAGCCCTGACCTCAACCCAATTGAGGATCTCTGGAGAGACTTGAAAATGGCTGTCCACCAATGTTCACCATCCAACCTGACGGAACTGGAGAGGATCTGCAAGGAAGAATGGCAGAGGATCCCCAAATCCAGATGTGAAAAACTTGTTGCATCATTCCTAAGAAGACTCATGGCTGTACTAGCTCAAAAGGAAGGGGCTTCTACTCAGTACTGAGCAAAGGGTCTGAATACTTATGACCATGTGATATTTCAGTTTTTCTTTTTTAATAAATTAGCAAAAATATCTACATTTCTGTTTTTTTCTGTCAAGATAGGGGTGCTGAGTGTACATTAATGAGAAATAAAATGAACTTTTTTGCTTTTAGCAAATGGCTGCAATGAAACAAAGAGTGAAAAATTTAAAAAGGGGTCTGAATACTTTCCGTACCCACTGTATCCTGAGAAAATGGCCTATTGTTTAAATCAATTTTGTTAGACATATTTTATAAGAATGTTGGTGAATTTAAAGAAAAATTTTTCCATTTCGTTATTATCAGAGGGTGAACAGCTGATAATTAGTTTTATCTGATGTTCGATAAAGTGATCCTTTGGTTTAGATAGGTCCAAATTTGTTTGGATAGAACTGGACGTGAAATAATTATCCTTTGGGGTCTCTGGGTTCCTGTTCTGTAGAGATCACTTGTTAGTAGTCAACTGATTATTAAACATAGGACTACAAGCTGAATGCAGATAACACAGGATCCAGGATCCAGCAATAACAATATGTAATGGTCACAGATCATTTCCTCCCCCAAGCAGAACAGTGTAGTTAGTGAACACCCAAACTAGACACTATCAATTCAATTGGATATACTGTGTTGTGTATTATATATTGTTATTGCAAAGTAGCTTGTGATACATTTGCGACACAACAGGTACATATTTACACAATATGTGTGGAGGGACATTGCAAATCATGTGAAGAATCACCTTGGGTCCTAGAAATAACATCCTCATAGGGCACTGTGACATCACAAAGGGGCATAGTTAAATCACAAGGAGTTTCTGATATATTACAATAGGGCAATGTGACATTGTGATGTCACAATGGGGCTCTGTGATATTACAATGTGGCATTGAGGCATCAGAAAGGAAAATTGTGACAACATAATGGGGCTCTGGAATGTGACATGTTAACATTGTGAAAACAAAATGGGGCATTGTGTCATCATAATGGGGCATTGCAACATTATAATGGGGCATTGTGACATCAGAAAGGAGCTTTGTAAAAACTCCCCTAGAGTTGCAGCTCAAAAGTAACTTTCAGGGTCACCAATATACAGTATGTATCCTCATTCCCAAGATGAAGGTTCCCTCAGGCAAAGAACAACTTTTCTTACCAGTAAAGGTCAAACCAAGTTTGGAGCTGCCAGCCAACATAAGGTACCATTACTTAGCCAGCAGTAGGGGGTTAGGGCAATACTAACCATATATTTTTGTGCCATACCCTCACACCCAACACCATCATCAGGTTTAACCCCCTTACAAGTATCTGGTTCAATTAGTAAAAACAATCTAGTTGATACATATCCCTTTAAATCAGATTAAAGTATTGCTAATAAGATGTTATCAGGCATTAAGTCTAAACTTGGCACCAGTTAGATCTGTGGATTTGCTAAACAGGACATTGTTTTATCTCTTCGTGGCCGTATTCCTTGTATTTTACATCACATCTACTGTTTATCGACATGCTGTTCTCAAATGTTATCATTATGTGCCTATCTGGCCAAGGTAGAAATCCTTCCAAATCGTTTAAAGAGCCATGAATTTCAGCAGGCAAGTTGATGAACTCTGGATGCTACATGAGTTGTCTTGTTACAAAGGCCAAACACAAAATTAAATCACTTCTCCAAAGAGGGTTATTACTTAAGTCTTATGTTTAAGCAGAAGGAACAAATCTTGTGATCTGACAATTGACCTAAAGTTCTCCCTGCAACAAATTTGTACAGATATCTACCCAATTGTTTATGTGAATTTCCAGCATTTTATTCTACTGTGTTTTATTCTACTTTATAGATGTGTATTTCCTATATGTTGGAGACATATAATGTTCTGTATAAAAATGATATCCAACATATCTGATCTTTCTTCCTCCCAACATCTTTCATTGTGATTGAGTTGTGACACCTCCATATACTGTTTGGTCAGTCTAGCCAACAATCGGTAGGTTCAACTGATATTACTCTGTATAGGTTCTTGCCTCCTACAGGGGTTTTCCAGGCTTTATAATAGATAACCTATCCATAGGATAGGACATCAACTAGTGATCAACCACGTCTGACACCTGCGCCCCAGGTGGTTCAGCTGTTTGAAAAAGCTGAATCATTTCGGTGAGTGCTGCAGCCTCTTCAATCATACCAAGCACAGCGTTGTGCATTTTTTCATTGACTGTGCTTGGTATCACCCCATTTGATTCAATGGGACTAAGATGTCATCAGGCCATGTGACCAATGAACATGACATCACATGGCCTGTGAAGCAGAAGCTGCAGTCAAGAAGCACGTTGTTGGTCCCAGTTGTTGGACTTCAACGGATCTTTAATAGATGACCTATCCTAAGGATAGGTCATCAATTTAAATGTCCCAGAAAACCCTTTTAATAGTAAAAAGAATAGGACTACCAAAGTTCTCTAAGGTCCTTATAGCAGCCCTTCGTCTATATTCAGTGCATGAAAATACCTTTTTCCATTCCTGCACCCCCACCTGATTGTCTATCACACTATGAACTTCTTTTATATATCATATACTCATGTGTCGGTAGATCAGTCTTTTATCTGCTCTGATCAGATATCTAATTTTCCGTTACCAATCCCATGATGCCTCAAAAGTGTCACACGGGCAACTAAAGTACCATCTCTGCCTGCTAGGTGTACACAGTGATTATCCTTCTCTCTATATTCTTCTGAAAACTTTAAGAGACCAAAAGTATACAGTCAGGGAGGCTGCAATATGTCATATAGATATGTCATGTATATATATACACACATGGACAAAATTGTTGGGACCCCTCGTTTAATGAAAGAAAAACCCACAATGGTCACAGAAATAACTTGAATCTGACAAAACTGGAATTTGCCAAACTACATGTTGACAAGCCACAAAGCTTCTGAGAGAATGTCCTATGGATAGTTGAGACAAAAATCAAAATTTTTGGCAAGGCACATCAGCTCTATGTTCACAGATGGAAAAATGAAGCATATCTTGAAAAGAACACGGTCCCTACTGTGAAACATGGAGGAGGCTCTGTTATGTTATGGGGCTGCTTTGCTGCATCTGGCACAGGGTGTCTTGAATCTGTGCGGGGTACAATGAAATCTCAAGACTATCAAAGGATTCTAGAGAGAAATGTGCTGCCCAGTGTCAGAAATCTTGGTCTCAGTCACAGGTCATGGGTCTTGCAACAGGATAATGACCCAAAACACACAGCTAAAAACACCCAAGAATGGCTAAGAGGAAAACATTGGGCTATTCTGAAGTGGCCTTCTAAGAGCCCTGACCTAAATCCTATTGAGCATCTTTTGAAGGAGCTGAAACATGCCGTCTGGAAAAGGCACCCTTCAAACCCGAGACAACTGGAGCAGTTTGCTCATGAGGAGTGGCCAAAATACCTGCTGAGAGGTGCAGAAGTCTCATTGACAGTTACAGGAATCGTTTGATTGCAGTGATTGCCTCAAAAGGTTGTGCAACAAAATATTAAGTTAAGGAAACCATCATTTCTGTCCAGGCCTGTTTCATTAGTTTTCTTTTTTTAAAAATTCTGTTGAAGCATGGTTGAAAAGCAATGTCTGACTTTCATTTGTTCATTTTCACAGAATTTTTATATATTATTACTTTTGTCAGATTCAAGTTATTTCTGTGACCATTGTGGGTTTTTCTTTCATTAAATGAGGGGTACCAACAATTTTGTCCACGTGTGTATATATACATATATACAGTGGGTAAAAAAAGTATTTAGTCAGCCACCAATTGTGCAAGTTCTCCCACTTAAAAAGATGAGGCCGGCCTGTAATTGACATCATAGGTAGACCTCAACTATGAGAGACAAAATGAGAAAAAATATCTAGAAAATCACATTGTCTGATTTTTTAAGAATTTATTTGCAAATTATGGTGGAAAATAAGTATTCGGTCACCTATAAACAAGCAAGATTTCTGGCTCTCACAGACCTGTAACTTCTTCTTTAAGAGGCTCCTCTGTCCTCCACTCATTACCTGTAGTAATGGCTCCTGTTTGACATTGTTATCAGTATAAAAGACACCTGTCCACAACCTCAAACAGTCACACTCCAAACTCCACTATGGTGAAGACCAAAGAGCTGTGGAAGGACACCAGAAATAAAATTGTAGACCTTCACCAGGCTGGGAAGACTGAATCTGCAATAGGCAAGCGGTTTGGTGTGAAGAAATCAACTGTGGGAGCAATAATTAGAAAATGGAAGACATACAAGATCACTGATAATCTCCCTCGATCAGGGGCTCTACGCAAGATCTCACCCCGTGGGGTCAAAATGATCACAAGAATGGTGAGCAAAAATCGCAGAACCACACGGGGGGACCTAGTGAATGACCTGCAGAAAGCTGGGACTAACATAACAAAGGCTACCGTCAGTAACACACTACACTGCCAGGGACTCAGATCCTGCAGTGCCAGACATATCCGGGCCAGTACATATCCGGGCCCGTCTGAAGTTTGCTAGAGAGCATTTGGATGTTCCAGAAGAGTATTGGGATAATGTCATATGGTCAGATGAAACCAAAGTAGAACTGTTTGGTAGAAACACAACTCGTCGTGTTTGGAGGAGAGTGAATGCTGAGTTGCATCCAAAGAACACCATACCTACTGTGAAGCATGGGGGTGGCAACATCATGCTTTGGGGCTGTTTCTCTGCAAAGGGACCAGGGTGACTGATTCGTGTACATGAAAGAATGAATGGGGTCATGTATTGTGATATTTTGAGTGCAAACCTCCTTCCATCAGCAAGGGCATTGAAGATGAAACGTGGCTGGGTCTTTCAGCATGACAATGATCCCAAGCACACCGCCAGGGCAACGAAGGAGTGGCTTCGTAAGAAGCATTTCAAGGTCCTGGAGTGGCCTAGCCAGTCTCCAGATCTCAACCCCATAGAAAACCTTTGGAGGGAGTTGAAAGTCCGTGTTGCCCGGCGACAGCCCCAAAACATCACTGCTCTAGGGGAGATCTGCATGGAGAAATGGGCCAACATACCAGCAACAGTGTATGCCAACCTTGTGAAGACTTACAGAAAACGTTTGACCTCTGTCATTGCCAACAAAGGATATATAACAAAGTATTGAAATGAACTTTTGACCAAATACTTATTTTCCACCATAATTTGCAAATAAATTCTTTAAAAATCAGACAATGTGATTTTCTAGATATGTTTTCTCATTTTGTCTCTCATAGTTGAGGTCTACCTATGATGTCAATTACAGGCCGGCCTCATCTTTTTAAGTGGGAGAACTTGCACAATTGGTGGCTGACTAAATACTCTTTTTCCCCACTGTATATATAGCTGTGTGACAGGAGCTGTTTTATCAGCAGTATTTGTGATAGGAATTAGTGTCTGCCTTGTGCTTAGCCTCTGTGAACAATCCATGCAGTTTTATCAGTGAGATTATGACTTTTGGAGAACAGAAAAGCATGTAATTCACAGCAAGTCCACCCGAGACCACAAGACACAACTGAAGAGAAGAAACAACATAAAAACATAGAAAATTGATGACATAAAAAGCCACCTGGTCCATCTAATCTGCCCTTATATTATTAACATTTTTTCTTAGGATGGACAACAAGTTTGTCCCAGGAATGGATAAATTCACTTACTATACTATACTTACTATAGATTTCTCAACTACATCTGTTGGAAGTTTGTTGCAAAGCCAACTACTCTTTTGGTCAAATAATATTTCTTTACATTGCTTCTGATTTCCCGTGTCCCCTTGTTCTTGTGTTTAGTTTTTTTTATTACAAACGCTTCCCTCCTAAATCGTGCAAGGAGTTTATATGTTCTCCCTGTGTATGTGTGGGTTTCCTCCGGGTACTCCGATTTCCTCCCACACTCCAAAGACATACTGATAGGGAATGTAGATTATGAGTCCTATATGGGACAGTGACTGACAATGTCTGTAAAGCGCTGCAGAATATGATGGCGCTATATAAGTAAGCATAATAAATAAATAAATCGTATTAATACCTGTAACATATTTAAAGGTTTCAATCATGTCCCCCTTTTTCTTTTTTTTCTTAAGACTATACAGATTAAGTTCTTTAAAGAGGACCTTGCACCTCCTCCAACTCTTACCCTCATTTAATAGCTGCTGCTCCACTGATTCTGGCACAGTTGGAATTTTATCTCTAGCCCCCAACATTCCCGAGCATTCAGTTCTGTTATTTTTGGTGTCTGATATACTATTTAGGCTCTGTGCTGTCAGGAGGGAGGTGTCAGGCAGGAGCAGACAAGGGGTGTGATTCTGAGCTCTGACACTGGCTGCCTCTGATTGGAGCTCTGAATCACGCCCCCTGCCTGACACTGCTCTTCTGACATTACAGAGCTTAAATAGCACATCAGGCACCAAAACTAACTGTACTTGTTACTCGAGAATGGTAGGAGCTAGAGAAAAAAATCCAACTGTGTCAGAATCAGTGGAACAGTGTCTATTAACAAATGGCAAGAACTTGAATTGGTGGAGGTGATGAAAGGTCCTCTTTAAGCCTCTCCTGATATGTTTATGCTTCAGACCCTCCTTCATTTTTATATCCCGACTTTGCACCCCTTCTACCTAGAATGGTCTTATGAAATTTATAGCTCAATCCCTCACATACTGCCATACAAACACTATGGATCTCCTTGTACAATGTTCCCTTACCTACTGGACGTTTTTGCGACTGCAAGTGTCCGTCATGTTTTTACATAATCGGAGGAGGATACTTCTGTGCCCATTATTTTAATACCATTAATTCCTCTCATCCTATGATATAATAACAGTAGTGTGAAAATATCCTTACACTGACTAGTTCCATTACTGTACCTTGTGCAGAGTCAATGGTCCGACTCCTATTGCTTTATGTTACAGAAGTAGCAAAGTTAACCCTGACTTTCTGTAGTGTGATAACTTGCTGCAACATGAAATCTTAACAACAAATCATTGAAAAATATTTGACACACCTGACATAATGCCCCATGTCACAGTGATAAATGTCAGGGTTAACTCTGCTACATCTGTACGTATTAATTGGGTAGAATTACATGCTACCTCTAAAAAACCCATAAAACTACAACTGTAGGAGACAAACAATGCCCTGACCAAATGTGGCAAACATACAGTATCACAAATAAAGCAAACTTTTTCCTAATAATCCCTTATGGAATATTGTCCTACATAGCAGATCTAACAGCTAGAAAGCACTCAGGGTTTTTCCAATGAACGTTCAGACTAATTTTATCATGTACTTATAAGGAACAATTAAGCTAATGATAGTTTGACTATAAAATTGTTCCATTGACCAACTATGGAAATAAAGACAAGCCAATATTTTGCTGTTATTAAGCAGTTGTCTACACTTCTGAGCTTCAGAAGCCAGTAGAACGTTGGACGGTGTATTATATATAATGAATAATTACATTCCAGATAATGCCACAAAAATTCTTGATTTGCCAAATAACAGTTTAAATAACGGGGTGCGCTGCCCAGAAATACTTAACACTGCAGGTTTTTGGCTGGTTAAAGAGCATAAAAGCATAAAGCCAGCTTTAATGAATGTACAGATTTGGCAGAATACCCAATAGAGATCTTCTACATGTTGATGGGTAAATGTACAGAAGAAATTCAGTAACTATTAATTTCCTTGTTTAACCTCTTGCCGACCATCCCGTCCAGGCATTGGTTGTTTATCTCTGCAAGGACGTACAATCGTGCAGCTGTAGAAGCAGGGAGCCAGGGAGGCCGAACTCCCCTCAGATAAGGCAGGGATGGCTTATTACCCTATTACCATCCCTGCCTTCCCAATAGCTGTTTACACAGTGGTTCATGAGCTATACGAGCCGCCATGATCACAAATGGGTGCTTGGAACTGCAGGAGTTGCTGAGTCCAGATCAGTTCTGCACTGTATACTAGGAGGTTTACTTCCTTATGTAACGGGGGCTAATGTATCAGACCCAGTTACAGGCCAAATCAGCGAAAAACATCTATCATGGCCTCTTTTGGGGCACAAAAAAAGTTATAGTCTTAAGACCAAATGTACAAAAAAAACCTGAAAATTTGTCCGGTCATGAGTGACCAGGTTATGAAGTGGTTAAAAAAGTAAAAAATATACAACAAAAAAAATGTAGAAATGTAGACAATGTCAGAAGGTTCCTCCGATAATGAGGTGATCACAAGTTATCCTACAGCTGGAATCCCGTAGCTGTAATCCATAAGGGAAACCAGCAGCAAGTGTTCAATGACACTGCAGCGCCACCACAGAGATGCTGTTTGTAGCCTAAATCAGACACTTATTCCCTAGCCAGTAGATAAAGGATAAATGTCATTACTGGGCAAACTCCTTTCAGCTTTCTGCACTGATCTTTGCTAAGAACTTTAGTTAACGTGTTGGCTGAATTCTGTATTATTTCTTTAATTATCTGCTTTCTATTATGTGTTTTCTTGTGGAGCTGCAAGTTCAGAGCTCAGTGGGTGTTCCCAGTAAAGAATGCTCTTTTTCTTCCTCTCTCTTCTTTCCATAGTCTAGTCTGCATGCCTGTGTCTCCACCACCCTTGCACCGATGTGGCCAGACCGTACCTAGATTTTCACCTAGTTCTGTTTGCCACCCTCTCCCTGTATTTACATATCCTGACCAATGCAATGTAGCTTGGCATTCTTTCAGTTACACAGCTCCTGTGGGAAATGCCCTGGTAGCTTCCCCTAGCTACAGCCCTGTACATGACTCTGCAAGCTATGACTTTTGTGAGAAAATGAGACTGTGTAGACAAACAGTACTGTGCAAAGGTTTTAAACTGCAAAGTAAGAATGCTTTCAGAAATAGAAATGTTAATAGTTTATTTTTGTCGATTAACAAAATACATAGTTAATGAACAAAAAGAGAAATCTAAATCCTATCGATATTTGGTGTGATCTTTGCCCTTTGAAGGAGGAGTCCTGGAAGTGATGATTTGGTTCCCATTGAGTCCTGATCTCAACATTATGCAATCTGTCTGGGATTACATGAAGAGACAGAAGGATTGGAGCAATCCTACATCCACAGATCTGTACTTAGTTCTCCAAGATGGTGGGAACAACCTCCCTGCCGAGTTCCTTCAAAAACTGTCTGGAAGTACTGAGAAGAATTAATGGAAGGCAAAGGGTAAAGGTCACACCAAATATTGATGGGATTTACATTTCTCTTTTCTTCATTCACTTCATTTTGTTAATTGATAAAAATAAACTATTAACACTTCTATTTTTGAAACTATTCTTACTCTGCAGCATTTTCTCACCCCAGGCCTTTAACTTTTGCACAGTATTGTATATATCATACATGTAGTATATCGATAATACTTACCTACCATGACCATAGATGCTTCTTCAGTGGTCAGTAGTAGGTTAGCACAACATATATCATTACAGGATCATCATATATACCATTTCAGCAGTCTTTTACCATGGAGCAGCCTGGTATTCATATATCTCCCTTACAACTACATACTTTTTAGCAACATTTTGTACATATTTGTCATTCGTGCAGATCATTCAGCATTGACTAAATTCCATTACACTTCTGTTACATTTTTGTCAGGGATATGAAGGAGGTATAATGTGTTATCTCTGTAGGAGGAAGCTGATACGTCTTTATAGGTCTCATTCACACATCTGCAGGTTCTGAGTATTGAAGATGGTTTACAGACAGCAGAACTAGCTGCGTCATCTAAGGTTATCACGTTACAATCCAAGTGCTTTCGAAACCATAAATTATGATGCATTAAATAAAAAACTATATGCAATAACTAGACTATCCCTTTATTAATATATCTTTAGCTGGCTGTAAGTTGTGTATAAAAGAAAGTCTTACTGACCAAGTCATGCCGGGAACAGCTTCTAAATCTTTGTATATCACAGCTTTAAAAAACTAGCATACCCCAGCATGAACTAAACTGTTTATATTCATGATTCGAGGCTGAAGGCAAAACCTTTGGATAGACATGGCCTTCAGCTATTATTTATCTACTCAGTAGTTATCCTAGAGCTCTTAGTTCTAATGTATTGCGTGACAAATCTACAATTTTAAGTTTTGCACAAAACAAATAATCTAGAACAATTTTTGGAATAAATTAGCTTTGCGCTGAAAGCTATTCTGGTATGTCATTGGGGGTCAGACTATTTTTTCAATTTTTGCGGACATTTTACAGGAGATTAAACTCAGGCACAACTTCAGCTTGGGTTCTCCCCTTGCAACTTCTCCTTTTCACACCTGTACATTTTAGCAACATTTACATTTCCCTTTCCTTCTCTATCTAGGCCCAGACCACCACTAAGACTTGTTCCCTCCTTGACCATTTGCTGACCAACTGCTTCTTTTGGCATTAAAAGGTTAATTTTGTCCTTTCTGACAGTGATAGGCGGTGTATCATAAATCTTCTTCACGTGTGACACTCCACAACACCCAGACTGTCAACTGTGGCTCATAGGTCTAGTTGCAGCTGTGACCACAGCTGTTGCGCCTCTGGCATTATAACTATGTTGTCCGTTATAGAAATGATCAAGCCATTCCATCCAGAAGTCTCACACATCTAGGAACACAAACCCTTGTACTTTTCTAAGTCTTGTCCCCTGAGAGTATGGGGATTAGTGTTCCTGGTTTTCCTGTTGCAGATAGAACAGTGGGGGAGGATCCTTCTAAGGACGGTTGTCTTACAGCTACAAACAAGTAGGAGAGATGAAATATATGATCTCCTGGAACACATACAGAAGATTTCTTTAGATGTTTCACAGATTTGA
The DNA here is from genome assembly GCA_947044405.1 of Leptodactylus fallax. NCBI lineage: Eukaryota > Metazoa > Chordata > Amphibia > Anura > Leptodactylidae > Leptodactylus > Leptodactylus fallax. Next base: position 1,661,889 of record CAMRHE010000374.1, on the reverse strand, counting down.
TTGCGAGACAATGTATGATAAAAAAATATGACGCTCGTCCCAGGTCACGGTAAGCCAAAGCCAATGAAGTCACAGAGAAGAGCGCTGGACACCGCGAGGAGGCCCAAAAGATAAGTTAACGGAAGGAGAGTATGAATGTTTTGTTTTTTTTTGCCTTTCCTGGGCTTCCACCCCATAATATAATGTTGTGGCCATTTTAGTTCACCATTTTAGTTCAATCTCCATTTATTCAGTTTTGTAAAAAAAAAAAAAAAAAATTTGGAATACTTGGGTTGAACCCGACATGTTACGAACCAATTCACCAATCTCTAGTTCAGACTGATATGTCAAGGAAAAGTGGCTTGTAAAGTTCCCATTGATTCCAATGGCAAGAGTTCACAACTTTAGCCTCCTTTCCAAAGAAAAAAGAACTAGAACCCATCACTGTCAATTAATCTTGTTTCCACGGTGATATCTACACATACAGACACTCATAATGAAATGACAGAAAAACCTCCCCAAAGGCAACTTCTTAGAGAAAACTAGCCTCTTATAAAGACCAAATTTCCTAAAACATATCTTCTGCACACCGCCCATCTTCTTGAAAAGGACTACCCTTCTGAAAGAGCATTTTTCAACGCAATTTAGGGTGATCATCCCAAAGAGAAAGCGAAAAACTTGTCCTCAATGAGGATTAAAACTGACATTTAGCAACCTCAAGCTAACATTGGTTCATAATTACAGGACTCAAAGGTGTTGTCCGGGATTGTAAAAACATGACTTCTTTTCTCCTAAAATAGCACCTCTGTCTATGGTTGCTAATGAAACTCAGATCTATTGAATTGAATGGTGCTGAGCTTCAATACCACGTACAACCTGTGGACAGGTATGGCATTTCTCTTAGAAGAAGGAAGCCATGCTTTTCTAATCATAGACAAAACGTTACAGTGTAACAATTTATGATTCAGCTGCTCTTCTTAGAACTGTCTTGGACAAGTTACAGCACATTAATTGTTCATAAGCACACAATAATTGTTTATCTATGCCCAAAATGACTGTTACCGATAAGTATGGTTTAGATGCTGAAGAGTTTACAAGTTCATTAAAAAAGCATCGACGTCAAAAACCCACTTCATTTCTCTTTCCTATGTGTCAAAACAAAGATAATGGTTTCTGTGAAACAAAAGCAACATAACTTGTTGCTAACACAGAATGTCCTCATTATTTCTGAAATCTCACGTAAAATGGATGTGTGCATTCCTGACACCGGCCTAACAAGCTAAGACCCGGCTCTAGACAAGCACTTTTCCAGACCCAGTCAGCCCCAGTTCAATTAGCCTGGAGATCTCTACGCTGAAGAGGAAACGTCAATGGCTCCTATGTTGTAAAACAAATATGTGCCCAGAAGTTCCTCTCCTGAGTGTTCACTGGCACTTACTCAGATGGACACTGAAACCTAGACAAATTATAGCAACTGTAAACACATTTACACATTCCAGCGCAAATCGCCAAGGTGATTTATTGTGGCGTTAGGCATTTACAGAATAGTAATAGGTACATGTATTTATTTTACTTTCTTTCAGACCCAACATCTAGAGCATGACATGGAATTCACTATAGTTATCTGTCCTGCCTCTTGATATTTATGCTAGAACGTTGCGTTATATCTCCATGTCAAGACTTTGCTCAAAGATAAAATGAAATACTTATGTCAAGAGGCTCAACAACCTTTTCGTCATATTGCATATAAGTCTTTTGCAACCGCTCTAATTTCGACCCACTGTAATGGATGAAGTAATGGCAGTACAGAGACAGTGACCCAGAGATGTAGTGTGAAGCTATAGGGCCCCAATGCAAAATATGTAACTGCCCCTATCCTTCCCACCAGGATAAGGCGAAGACTCGTGTTAAGAAAGACAAGTCAGACTCATATCACAAATTTCTCAATACTCTGCTAATACCACCTAGGTCCCCTGCCAGTCTGTACTTCCTGGTTCCCCTTGGCATGCAATAAATAACCATTCAACCAGTCACTGGCCACATCCACTTCAGAGATTATCTAAGTAGAGTTTCCTGTACGTTGAGAAGGACTAGGAAGTACAGTTGTGTCCTCTTGGCTGGGCATGTCCTCATATGCGTATCACAAGTTAAGCAGCTTTTCTGAGAACACATGTGCAGCCACCCAGTGGGGGTGTGATTTGTCTTTCGAGGCTTTCATTGACATGTCACCATACTGAATCGGTTTCATGAGAAATTGAAATCCTGAAACAAATTAGAGATCAGAAGAAAGACTCTTTTATAAGAAAAACCCTAAGTTCACTTTCACCATAAGCCAAAACCAGGAGCAGGTCAAAAAAACAGAAGAGGATCAAATTGTTCTATTATACAGTACCTTATCTGTGTGGAGTCTCCACTCCTGGTTTTGATGTACAAAAACTGATGCAAAATACTGACAAAGTGAAAGTGGCCTTAGGGTGACCTGAAAATATTATGGAAACTTTCAAGACCTTAAAGTCTATTGTATGACAGACAGTTACAGAAGATATGAGAAATGGGTAGTATTAATGGGTTTCGGGCTTATGCACTTACATAAACTGTATTACAGCTCAGTAAACCTTCAAATTGTATGGAGAGCTCCCATAGATTTCCATCATATTCCTTCTTCTCAGCTATATTCTTTAGTCCCGTAGACTGTGATCATGCTCTCTTCATACTCCACCTTACTGTGATCATTCAGTGAGGAGGAATCTAGGACTTTGGAACCCCATTCAAGTGATCTTTGGGAGTACAGGTGGTGGGGTCTAAGCGATCTGTATTCTGTAGTTAGATGATAAATGTGGGTTGTGGGAATACCCTTTTAAACCCTTAGGCTTCAGAGTTAAACTCAGTTACTTTCAGAATATATTTCTCTTTTGAAAATGTCAAAGAAAGAAGTTTTATCCTTTGGTTCTTTTTAAGTTTACAGTAAAATGCATTATGATTTATTTAGCCCTGCATAACAACAAACCAGACCAAGACTATACAAAAACCCACTAACACCTCATTAACATCCTTGTCGAGGAGCATGTTTATGCCATAATCTGTAGCATGTTCCAGTTTTTGCCATTTCTATATCAAATTACTTATTTTAGGCATTTGTCTTCAACTTTACTATTACATTTTCAAGTCTTGAGCAATGTGCTGGTGAATGAGCAGTTAAATATTACAATAGAATGTGCTGAGCTGTGGTTATAGCATGTAAACGTTTTGATGTGTTTTACTCATTTGCTTTTTATATAAACGAAGTTTAATGAACTAAGAAACAATTAGAGAATTCAGTAAACTGTTGAGTATATAATTGACAATACATGTAAACGGGCTGAAGCACAAAATGGCTAAATGTGGTCTATGGATGCAACATGCACATTGTATAGTACCCTCGGTGAATTAAGACAATTCAGTGTTTATGGAACAAAATCTAAACGTTCATCCAGTATTTTACTCAGTAGAGAGCTGAGTCCATGTTTAGATTATAGCGATTGTATTTATGTGCCCATTAATCTTCTTGCTTATTCCCAAAATGTAATAAATGTACTTAAAGGGGTTTACCAGGATTTTACCATTGCTGATCTCTTCTAAGGCCCACTTCACATCTGTGTTCACTTTCCTCTCCGCATGCTTCGTGCAGAAACCACACGGACCCCATTATAGTCTATGGGGTCCGCGGGTTTCCCAGGTAAACCGCTTTTTGCGTATAGGTTTCTGTTCGGGGGGTTCCCCAAGCGAACTCCCCAAACGGAAACCCGAACACAGATGTGAACCGGGCCTTAGGATAGGTCATCAATAGCAGGTCGGTGGGGTCTGATCCCTAGAACACCGACCAATTGGTTGCACATTGGAACCGACTACACAGTGTACCGGTGTTAAAAATGTGTAGCTGGTTGATGGGATGCATGGTGGGAACTGATATCAAAAAATTGGTGATGGTCTCGAGTCAGACCTGATCTGTTACTGGTGACCTATGCTAAAGAAAAAATTAGTCCTTTAAGGCCACATACACAAATAGAATTGTATGGGCCTATACTATACCTCTGTATACTAAACCTCTGTTATTTTCTTGACTGATTCATATGGAGTGCAAAACAAAGAAAACTAATATCCTCCAACTCATGCTATATCAGCAGAATATTTTCCTCCTAGAAGCATTACACCACATAGTGGAATACAAACTCATAGCGAATATTGTGCCACAATAAAGGGCTTCTGCATGCTATACTGCAGTTTACATGGATCCTAAGAGGTATGAATGATCCATGAACCTGCTCATCTCCTGCGGCAGTGGGCTACAGTAGCTGTTTAATGGGATTGGTCCAGGCGGAATAGACTTCACTCCCCATAACCCTATCATTGAGCAAATGAGCCTTGGGCACCCATAACCCTATCATTGCTTTCCTGGCTGCTCTTTAATGGACCAATTCTGGGTGGTACTAAGCACAGCATACTGGAAAGCCCTGTGGTTTTGGATGTGCTCTGACCCAGGCATAGTCATTCCAATTTGACACTTGACAAAGTTGCTCAGATCTTCACATGTGCCCATTCCCTAGGTTAAGATTTTTCTGTAGCTGCCAACAGCTGGGGGAGCCACACGTTGCATAACGCTGGTATAAAATGTGTTGGGTACCAATACATAACCACAAGTAAATAGAGGTGACCAAAAAATTCTTTGTATATTACTGTAGTTCAATTTGTGATATGCTTCAGCATTCATACCTAGTTGTGTCTATAGCTCTTGCAACACAAGGTATGACCAAAATCTTTACTTTTGCATAAAATGGAGCACATACATTTGTATTAAAAATAAAGACAATAAATCCTTATTATATATTGTCCCTTTCAAAAGTAATACTCCCAGATAATACTGTATGCTGTTGTTTTTTTTATTTAAGCTGTAAAAAATGATGTATGCAGATAACTTTTGCTAACTTTTTATGGATAAATGGAAATATGTTTTCATATCTCTTTCAACTTATTTTATAGGAAGAGGGAAAATAATCACATGGATCTAAATGGCTCAGACATTATGGATCAGACATCAAAAATTTTTGGTCTGACAAAGAAAAAGACCACCTTAGGTAATCTTTGACCACTTTTAGGATATCATTAAAGAGTTGCGTCTACTGATAGACGACAGTTTTTTTTTGTTGTTTTTTTTAGCAGGTTTTATAATTTTGTTCCAGCTTTATCATCAAATGAATTACACCAGGGGCAAATGCAATGTTTTTTAGGCAATTTCAATACACCATCTATAAGAAGTAAGGCTGTGGCATTACGACCAATTTTCAGTGGAGTCTGAGTCAGAAAACAGTTACCAACTCAGACTTCAAAATAAAATGACTCTTTTTATTATACTATACAGTTATCAATACTGTATGAATTATTTGATGTATAGTTTGTTACATATTTACTTTCATAGGAATTCAAATGAATGAATTAGAGGAGCTTTACTACTTCTGACTGGTCATGACTGTAGCCATTTATGAAGGAGTCTGAGTTGAGCTATGGAAAATATAGTTGGAGTCTGTGGATTAGTCTACCAGTCTACAGTAGCCCTGATAGGAAGGGCTTCTTTGTAATATAGATCACAGTTTGGTGATGTTCACTACTTCTTCTCTAGCATATGTTACTGAACAAGTCTTATAAAGTCTTACAAGACCTTATAAATTCAATAACCATCAATCACTTGTACGTTTAACCAGTAGAGCATGTGTAATGCTCTCCATGATGGAACAAGTTCCTCTTGAACAAGCTGAACCCTGCACTGTACAGATGGTCAAGAACTCAGAAACAAATGGGTTCCTTTTTTTAAGCTAATATGATTTTCTTACGTCTTCACGAGAGCTAATTTGCATATTGTTTCCCCATGGGGCATTGCGTGTACATAAGTCTTCATACACCAGCTTGATCTCTTTAATGAAAACCAGTACTCACCAAAACTAAAAATTAGAGAACCTTACATGTTCTTCTGGTTAACCAGGCCATGGATAAAAGTGTATACCCCCACAAATATCGGTTCAAAATAGATTGAGATGACAGCTTAGCGTTCATTCTTAAAAGCTCCTGTTTTTTTTATTTTACAATTATATCTATCTTAAATGGTGTCTGGTGTCACATGTAATCGTGTTACAAATACTTAATCAAACACAACAAAAATGGAGAACAGGTGTTAGGAAACATGGTAATAAATTAGGATATAATTTACAAAAAAGAAAGCCAAACATTTTAGTAACAGTGTACCAAATTAATACTGAGTACAAAATAAAAAGCAACTAATCACAATAATACATGGGTAATTCCATTCTGTTATGTTAATGATAGCTATACGACGTTCACTCGATTAATAAAGTTGATAATGAAATTGATCCTTTTAAGTTGTACGCACCATCAATAATTATATGTTTGCCAAAAAAATGGAATGGAAGCCTTAGCACCAAAAATATTTTTGCACAATACTTCCAGTTCCTAAAACTACCTGGCCTATGAACCCCCAATTTTTAAACATTTTATTTTTGTTCTGATGTAAAAATAAAAAATAGCTTTTGTACCATGTTACTATTCTGTAGCAGCAGCATAACTGTTTTTGTTTTTTTTTTCTTATTTCTTACTCTAAAATATCGGGTAATGTCCAATTTTTAAGAGTTTATTTTATTTTTTTGCCTTTAGATACCTAAATTTTTTTTCTTTTGCAGTCTTGTTACATTTCATTTCAACAAACCTCGGTGCCTTCGAAATGCACAACATTGTATCCTATTGTTTCAGCACCAAATATAAAGTAAATAAATTGGTATAAACAGTTAATATTCCATTCCTTTGAGGTAAAAAAATTTCCAACTTTAAACAAGTTATTGCCTAAAATACAATAATAATAATAATAATTATAATAAAATTAAACTCAATTAAACTTGCCAATAAATGCAAACAGGCCCTCAAGTCACAAATTATACTCTTTACATCAAAGGCAATCCAGCATCAGAAACCTAGACTGGACACCTCTACAGTATCAAACTGTGAAATAAGTCATCTTTTCAGTCCTATATGAAACATTGTGCCGAGAGGTAGCATCAGAGTTATCAGGATTGTCACAAATTGTGTATGTGCATGGAACAATTCTAATTTATTTCCTAGATTTTCTTGTTTTTTTTTTTATTTTTATTTTTTTTGCTAATTCACATTAGAAAATACAGATAATGAACAAACACATTTATCTCACTTTCCTGATACATTTAATTCATGAAGAGCAAAAATCTGTAACATCAGTATGCGCTGTTGGGATGTATAAGGGGCTCCGTAATACCGCTGACCTATCTGCTCTGACTACAATTATAGAAAAGCAAAAACAAAAAGTAAAACAAAAACAATAAAGAGCAATAGAGATCTCATTGGATTATGTAAAAATAGGCCTTATTAAATAGTTTAACTGAATCACATCTATACAGTACTGTTATCGGGGAACCTTTTGCTCTAAATAGTCCTATATATTGCACAGATATACTTTACTGACAATGGTTAAGGAAATAAGAACAGTTTTAGCGTTCAAGACCCTTCCAGTAATGGGTATTGTGCTGCAAAGTTGTGACTTTACCCCCTAAAAAAACTAAAACATTTTTTTATTACTTTGTGGCTACATAGTTTGGGCATGATAATTTAGTAGGTTTACCTGCAGAGCTGTGGCAACAACAACATTAGTGATTTTTGCAATCACTCTTTCCAATTACCATACAATCTAATTAGCTTCTTATCTACCATCTATGTTGGAGAAGAACGTCTCAAATTTTACTGTATTTTTTAAACCCAGCAGAGCTCCAACTCACAAGCTGCACTCCAACTATATTCAGACTGTATTTCCTAAGGAGCATTCAAAAAGTTTCAAATGCAATGGTTTAAAAGTTTCACTAGAGAGAACAATATACGATGTCAAGGTTCATGTTGAAAACATCTCCACCAACTCCAACTCATTGCATCCTAGAATGGGCACCACTCCACTGATTCCAACACAGTTGGACTTTTTTCACTAGCCCCCACCGTTCCTGAGCAATCAGTGGAGTTACATTTAGCACCCAATATACTAGTTGGACTCAACACGGTCAGGTGGTGGTGGTGGGGGGGGGTTATTTGTAAATAGTAGCCAATAGTCTGAGACTGGCAACCTGACAACATAGATAGCATACTGTGCTGAAAATAACTCAAATGGTTTCTTGGGAATGGCAGGACCTAGAGGAAAAAATCCAACTGTGAAGAATCAGTAGAGCAGTGCCTATTAAGCAATGAGTTGGTAGAGGTGGTGAAGGGTCCTCTTTAAGTAACAAATCAGTGTCCATTTACACTAGACGTTTCTGGGTTTCTTCAAATTAATAAATGGGGAAAGCAACATGATATACAATTGACAATGAACTTATGAGGAGAATTTTAGTCTTGGAGCAACTATTAATCTTTGTCATTAATGGGTTGTGAAATACTGAATAGCCACATTTCAGATCACGAAACACCTTGGTTAATACAAACCCAAAATACTAACAAGGAACCCATCACACATTGAAACTGTGGTCCAATCTGCTGGCAGCATGTTATAAAGCAGGAGGAGCTGAGATTGATATATAATTTTGTGTGAAAGGATTCAGAAGAATTAGTCATTTGTTCAGTTAAAGGGAGTCTGTCATCAGAAACCAGCATACCAACCCAGCCCCACAGATAAATAGGTAGGGTCACCTGAATGAAACAGTGTTTTTCCCTTGTGAATCTGTGCCGCTGTTGCTGAGATATTGCTGTTTTTGTCAATATGCAAATGAGCTCTTTGAAGCAATGAGGGCGTTGCCACTGCTCCAAAAAGATGTGGCATCTCTAGGGCTGAGTTGATATGCTGGGTTCTGGTGACAAACTCCATTTCATCTCTGCTCATTGTGGAATCAGGAGTCCAGTGGGTCGCTCTACTCAGTGACTGACAAGCTTTTTGTTTCAAAAATAGCTGGCGATCACCGAGTAGGACCGCCCACTGGACTCCCAAGCTCAGAGTGAGCAGAAATATTTAAATGAATGAATTAGGAATGTAAATGAAAAACTTCTACTGAATAATAGGCCACAGAATTATACATCAATTTGTTCAGCTCAACCCACTCTGTAAACTGCTGCCCACAGAATGAACTGAATTTTCAAGGTGACAGGTTCCCTTTAAATGAACATACATGGCATTATCAAGCAGATCATGGCTACAGATTAATTTTATTTCAATGTTAAGAAATATTTGGAGCTACCGTCTTATTAAATAACTCAAGAGAGTTTGGTAAATAAAACTAAAGAAATTAAGGTTACTTTTATAGGCTTTTCTATTGAGTTTTACAGATTTTATTTAATTGGGTACATCGTTTTTGGCCACAAAGGGTACATAGGTGATGATATAGCATTTGTGGGAAGTCAAGATATTTGTAAATCATGTATATGATGCAGTTTCTGTATTCAAGACAGAGGACATATGCTGAGGATATACTCATATAAGGAGGCATTCACACTACTGTTGTTAATGTCCGTTGCCGTCTTCTGTCATAGGATGGCAGCAATGGACATTAAACTGTTGCAGAGAACGGTCACATATTGATTCTGTGTCTATTCTCATTGACACTAATATAAACAACATGACAGAAGCTATCTTCCGTCATATTTGTTTACTTTTGTAACGGAAGATAAAGTCCTGCATGTACAGCTTGATGGAAGACAGCAACGGACATTAACAATGGTAGTGTGAATGCCCCTTTGGCTCTATTCACACTTATATTATTGCATGCACGTCAGGGTTTCTATATTTTTGATGGAAAGAATTAGGCAGTCTGCAGCACTATATTTACCATCAAAAATACTGAAAACCTGAAGGGCCACAGAACAATGGATCTGGATTTATATTTATCTGTGGAAAATTGGTTCCAGCATAGCTATCTTGGCTCCATTATCAAAGGATACCATGTCCTTAGTGTTAGTGTGAACACAGTCTAACAGTTATAAAATTAATTAAAACTTAATCATGTTCTAGGTAAATACAAAAATATGTACCAGGAAGCCCCGATAATCATCACCCAAGGTCACAAACTGATGTACACAGAGCACATAAAAAATAAAGTGCTTTAGGACTTCACTATATTGTGGTCTAATATAGTAAAATATATGCTCCAACATTTATAAGACAAGTTTCAACATCCATGGTTCCAAGTAGTATTGTCTTACAAATATTAGTTTATAGGATTTATATTAGAAAGTGAGGTGCTGGTGTATATGATTACTATATATTATGTCTACTCTACCATATGTAGAGCAACAAGGAACATCAAAGAACTCAAGTTAGCCAGGTCAAAGATTCCCACACTGACCTTCCATCTAGTTACTGCTCTACTGGATATATGTGAATTACATTAAAAATACCAGTTATGTTTTTTACTTTTTTGATCACACAAGGCATCTTCTCCACGATTTAAGACTTTATGGAAATTGATATAACAATATCCATATCCTGACTGCAAGATACAAAGATGGCAGCACCTTGACAGGACCAGGATACCTGGCTAATTGGTAGCAGTTAAAAAAAACACTATATTTTTTTCCAAAAAATGTTTTATACTTCTCACTGAACTATGCAGTGGACAACAGACAATGAAAACTGAAGAAAAAAAAAATAACCTGTTTTAAATATTATATTACCTAATAAGAAAGATAGCACCAATGACAACTGCTCTCTTATATTTTTCACATTAGCAAAATGGTTGACTGCAGGCAGTGGACTTCAGTTACAAAAAAAAAAGCACACACTTCGCTAGCACATGATGGTGGCCCCCTGGAGGATATTTGTACATCTCCGCCAGAATATACATTTTGGAAACACGCCAGTAAAAAAGTGTTGGTCTATGTTCACGTACTTCTGCAGTTTTTGGAAGTGTACAGGTTAGAAAAAAGGGTCCATTACAAAAACAGCCCTACCCTTGTCCATTGGTTGTATCTATTATTGCAGCTCAGCCCAATTAACTTTTTTGTTGCAGAAAGGGCACTACATTTGTTCATGGGCTGTGTTTGGTATTACACCACAGTGCCATGTTCTTACATGGAAAGGATTTAGAATATCAGATAGCCCATAGACAAGTAGTGCTATTTTTGGAAAATGCAGCCCTTTTTTAAATTTTTGTTTGATCCAACCCTGTCTCGCCTTATAGAAAAAAAATGCAAAAAATCCCTAAAAAAATCTATGGAAGACAGCTAAACACCTGGTTGGTTTTCTGAGCATTCACTCACAGTGTTAGGTGCCAAAAGGAATGCCAACAAGCCCGACGCCTTGGCCAGGTATTTAAAAACAGGGCTAGAGTATTCGTTGAAGAAGAAAAGGATCAGGGCTATGGAAGATGTTGAATGAAGTAAGGATCAGGTCCTTGGATTTCCAATTCCCAATCCTTTTTTGTCTGGCAGCAACTGTCTCCTCTCCCCAATTAGAACCCAGCACTGGCTCACCCAGCTGAAAATGCATGTATATAGGGAAGCTTAGGAGAGATAGCTTTTGATGGAACGAGTATTTGGCAGATGGTCAAAAGTTTATCTAACGTGTATTGCCAGCCTTAGACCATCTTATTGAGGCCTTAACGGTAGAACCAATAGATAATTTTCTTAAAAGTAATAGTTTACAGTATGTTTCCAAAAGTTGAAATCATTAAGTGTTATGCGACAAGGGAACTATTAATATATATGTTTTTGTGAATCTCTATTACAGTGCAAATACATAAACTCAAAATTGGGGGACTTAGACCGTTGTAACTGAGGCCCACTGTGCTCTGTATAATCTAAAGACATTCAAAAAATTCTGAGCTGATTTTTTTTTTTTTTTTATTACCTACACCTATACATTGCTATAAATTTATCCCCGGCATATGACGTGCAGGCTTTCAATGATGCACCTCTGAATACTGACGACTGTATACCATTATAATCTTAATTATATACGTAAATTGCTTCACAGCAGTATTACAAAAACGCTGAAGAATTCAGGCAGAATAACAAAATACACTTACTTTAGTTTTTGATTTATAATTGCTTTTTAAATAACATTTCAAAGCCCATTCTTATAACTTAAACTGTGGTGCCGTAAAACTGAGATAAAATATTTATAATTTTTAGCTATGACGTAAGAAATTTCTCTCTCTCTCTTTTTAGACCAAATCATAACAGCTACGTTAAAAAAAAAAAAAAAAAAAAAAAAAAAAAAGTTTAAATACAAATTGATTCAGTGTCATTTTGTAAGTCCATAATAAAAATGGTTCAAGGAGGTAAGCTTGGCAATTGTGGTAGTTGTGCGAACACAAACGTTCCATAGTCTGCTCTGTTCGACTGTTTGAAATTGTTCCAATTTGGCTTTCCTCCTTGTTGGGGTGTCCAGCACTTTGGATAATAAATTCACTTCACAGAAGTTAAATAATATTGAAATCCTGTCAGTTGGGGCTGACGAGTGGTTATGTTGTACACAGGGTTATCTCATTTCAAGGACATCCATCTCATTCCTCTCCGTCCTTCTTGGGAGGGGACGCGGTTTCGACCATGGATAACAATACTCTCTCTTTGTCTTGCTGTGGTATGGGTCAATGTCCTTGGCAAGTTTTGCAACACATTTGTCTGAAGTACGCTCGACTGCAGAATTTGAACTTCAGGACCAGCGGGCAATATGCCACTTTGTTCACATCTTTACACTCTGAAAAACATAAAAGAGGACGGAATATACAAAATGAGGAATTACAGTAACAATCCAAGAAATAATTCATTGATTCAAACAAACTTAACCAAGATATTATGACATTACGTGCCACAGATTTTTGTAAAATGTTGCAAATTTTCTCTATACGGGCACATGTTTTTTTGGAGAAGAATTGTATTTGATTTTTTGCTGGTGGAAGATAGGATGTGGGAGTTTGAGAACAGTGACCTATTTTAAGATTCAGCTCTGCTCGCAAACATCCAAAGAAATCACAATTATTATTATTCTTTTTTAATATGCTGCTCCTGCTTATTCAGAGTGAACGGGAATTCTCCCTTGACTTGAATGGGATGGGAACAAAGTAAGTTATTCCATTGGTGGACTTTTACAGGACACCAACACTTCTGCATGTCAGTTCCATTAGATAAGGTTTAAACCATCTGTGGCTTTCAGAGAACTGACCTAAATTCCTCTTCAAAGTCCATTGATATTGGTTGAAATTGGACCATAAAAAATGTCCTCTAGAGAAGACGTGAAGGGTTTTTGTATCAAACCGCCAAGCACAAAAGCATCTGCTACACTTGGGGTGTTATAACTGGCTATAAATTACCCTTGTAACAAAGCTTATCATGCTATATCCATAACCGATTGTTCGGAGCTTGGGAGCAAGTCAATATCCTGCATTTTATGGCAAATTGTATGCGACAAAGGAATTAAGAAAGGAACCTAAGGAAAGCTATAGAGTTCACAATATAATGATCACGCCAAGGAAGGAAATATCAGCTCTCTATAGTCGCTCCTTGAATGGTTACTTCACACCAGACTGGAAACTTTCTGCTCTTATGAGGAGTTTTATAGGCAAATTGTTTGATAGCGTCCAAGATACTGTATTTTTAACACAATGGATAGAAAGGGAAAGATATGATTTCATGAATCTGCTAAATGGAAATTCTTTGCACCAGTGATGCAGGTAATGTCCTAGAAATCCTAAATCTACAGAACTGGTGTCATGGAAGAAGAGAGAAATCGTATGATAATGTGTCTAATGATATCCTTGTCATATACTGGCCTGAGCTATTCACTTTTAGAAAAAAATGTGGATTTAAGCAGAGATAACCATCATGTTTTCTGCATTAGGTTGACATTACCTCTGAAGAGCAGGGTATGCAGGCACTTTCAGCTCCAAAAGCTGATTAACCCTTTCTGTAAAGATAGGGAACACTCAATTCTTGACGTAAACTTTATTTTTAAAGTATTCCTATATTCTTGTTACATATTCCAGGTCAGATGATCACTGGTGAAGTGCCCCACATTGTTAGTAAGGTCCCAATTGGGTGGGGGGCAGTTTTGCCAGCAGTGATCATATTGTTATCATTAGGCTCTGTGCACATACAGTAGCCTTTTTCTTCTGGCAGAGGTAGATACTCTTGATATATACTGTACATCCAATGGAAGCCTGTTGTGATGGATGGCATTGGCATGCAGTGGTATCAGATAACCATGGGGCCCCATTGTAAAAAAAAAAAAAAAAAAAAAAAAAAAAAGGAATTATGTATACCACATTTATTTTATTTTACAATGACCCATTACAGGTGCATCTCAGTAAATTAGAAGAGCACATACAGCATAGTTTCTATTCAAGTAATTCCCTGGAAGCACCGCTATGTAGTGGACAGGGCTGTGCCTGGAGGAGGCTGCAGGAGCCGATCTGGGCCAGGTCCAGGTGTATACCTGAGGTGAACCTAGGTAAGTAATGTTTTTATGGGGTGTGCTTGCTTCCATAAGGTAAGACTGGCACAAAGATTGTCGCTCAAAGACAAGTAATTTTTTATTATTTTTCTTTTTTTTTTCTGATGAGAAGAAAGAAAACAGTGCAGAGCTGTAGAAGACCCACACATAAGACTAACATGCGTTTGTAATTTTTGCATTCGACCCTTAAAAGTAGAGCTCTACAATAAAACTAAAAAATGAAAACTAGCCGACTGGTAGCCTGAGCAGACTCTACCCACTCCGAAGGTCTCAGGAGGTCTTGCATATTGTGGTTGCGGTGGTTATGTATATTTCACAAATGTTTATGGGTAACATAAAAATCCTGCGGTGCTCACTGTCTGCACTTTACTTTCAACAAAAATGTAATGTAATCTTTACAATGAACGTGTCGGATCTCCCATCCTTCTGCCGGCTCCAACGACATAAATTAAGCAGTGAAACGACTACTGAATATTCCCTACTAATGAAGAGTCATTCACCATGTCACATTCTTCTAAGCTCCAAGGAAGAAAGTATAACTATTCACAGGTGACATGGCACAAATCTGAATCTATGTACATATACGGAACCGTACTAATGATACGTATACAAATTGTCATTTCAGGATCTTTATAACACATTACTTAATTTCACTAATTTCTCCATTATATGTAATAGGAAAAAAAATCCTACAGTTAGAATGAGCAAGATTGTAAGATATTACTAAGAATGTTTATGCACTGCTCCCTTATTCCCTGTTCGGGACCCCCATCAACAGGCCAGTCAGACACGTTAGATAGCTGTCAGGCCCGCATACGCATTAGTCCTGTCAAAATTTGGGGTTTGACTGATACACATCTAAGGGGTGCATTCACTTCAATTTTTTTTTGCAAAATGTTTTCATGCAAAAAATGGATGGTCATAGAGATCAATATAAATAGAAAAAAAACTGATTTTTTTTTTATCTACGACCAAATGTAGTAAAAGCAAAAATCAGCCATACCATGTATTTCTTTTTCCAGAGGAACAATCATGTCCAGGCATTTTAAAGACAATCCATTGATTTAAATGGGAACTGTGTAATGCTTCATTTCTCCAGTGGAGGTGCAATAGAGAAATTAAACACTTAGTGCCAGGTTTTCCCTACAATAAAACCTGATCACTTATGGTCTCAGCAGAATAAATGTTGTAACTTTCAAAGGTCCTTTCTGGCAAGTAAGGATTATCCAAAATAGAGAACCCTTAAAGAGGTTATAAATGTTGGATAAAAGAGGGTTTGGCTGACATCTATATAAGGAGTATGGCTGCTTTTAGGTAACCTCTGGCAGAAATCACATGCACACATTATATATATATATATATATATATATATATATATATATATACATACACACATACATATATATATATATATATACACACACACAAACAGAAATATAAAATACAGCCTCTTTGAATTGCTTCTCTAAAATCATTGCTGATGTCTTTCTTCCTTAGCATTCTGTTAAGACATGCCTGAATGTTCCACACCAGCAAACTGACAAAACTTCTGCTTTTATAGAACTGGTCACATTTGCTAATGATAAATTAACCAAGAGCATTTGGTAAGCAGCACCTGGCTAATACTTACCCCCTTAACTCATATGGAAACCGTAAGGGTGTACTTAACTTTTCACGCACTTCTTCTGCATTTTGGTCATTTTTGTTAAATGAATAATGACCTGGTGTGATTTGCCTCATCCGAGGTTGTATTTACCTAATTTTAAGACCTGCTGAAGGCCCAGATTTTTTTTAAATTATGTTCTGATACATAAAACCACAGAATTCAAAGAGGGGGTAACTTTGTTTTATCATGACTGTATAAATATAATTTTTTTTTTTTAATGTGAGAGATGTATATACCATAAAAACTTTTTTTTTTCTGCGCAGACAGAGGAGGAATGTGGGGGGGGGGGCAAGTGGTAGTACTAGACCGTTAAATAGAAAAACATTTTTAGGGCACAAAAAGTGTTACACAAGTAGCAGACTACCAGTCAGTTTAACCACAGCACTGAAAGAAGTAAAGTCACAATTACGCTGTAAAAAAGTGAAGCTTGAGGTTTGCATCTAACCATTCCTGCCCTTCATGCGTCCTCCATTGTTCTTATAAATCTGCTGCTTGTGGCTGCAGTAATATTTGAAGTATTTTATAAAGAATTACTGCAGCCATGAAATAGTTTAGTCTACTCCAGGTCCCTCTTGACTCACCATGTTGAAGGAAATGAAAACCAGTAATGTGCGTGTTTTTCGTTGTCTCGCGTCTGTTTTATGACGCTTTTGACTGGCCTCACTTACAGTACCTTCTCTGGAAGAAGCAGTCATTACAATGGTCTGCTTCTCATATTCTGAGCAGGCAGAACCAAGCATTGTGTGCACTACAGACAAGAAGCAGCACATACTCACCCTCTGTGTTAGAAATTGGGTTGCTGTCACATTTGCTTTCACACTGCTGCATTGACGGAGGGCGAACGGTTTCTGGACAATCACTCGACGCTTGCCCCGTATAGGAGAGACACTGGACTGTTCTCATCTGCTGGCCCAGACCACAGTGCGCAGAACACTAATGAACAAAGAAAAGAAGGTGACAAGTCATTACATGCACCTCACACAACTTACATTGAAGTCCAAGACATCTTCAGCTACAAACAAATGATTCACGTAACAAGAAACAGGAATTCTGCTGTGAGACTGTATGAAACATGGAAGTTTTGAGCTTTTCCAGTTTCACAAATACAGGCGACTTAAGATTTTTTTTTTTCTTTCGTAAACCTCTAATGCACCATCTAACAAACATAGTAACATCGTTCAAAAGGCTGAAGCAAGACATACGTCCGTCCAGTTCAGCCTATTATTCTGCAATACTGCAGAGGAAGGCAAAAACCTCATGAGGTAGAAACCAATTTTCCTCAATTTAGGGGAAAAATTATTTCCCAACACCAATCTTGCAATCAGAATAAATCCTTGGATGAACATTCCAAAAACCAAAAATCTAACTAAAAAAATCTAAGTACTATAACCTGTAATATTGCTGCTCTAAAGAAAGTCCTCCATGCCTTTCTTGAACTGTTTTAGAGAATTCCCCCCTACAACTTTCTTGGGCAGAAAAATCCATTATCCATCACTGCTCTTACAGTAAAGAATCCCCCCTTGGTTCTTTTTCCTAAACATAGATGGTGCTCCACTGTAACATTTAGGCAAGGTTCACATGGTGGATAGTGGAGAGGAGTTTGAGGAGGTCTTCTGTCTCAGATTCCACTTTTCAGACCTGTGCTTTTCACAGCGGAAAGTCAAAGCAGATAGATAGATAGATAGATAGATAGACACACACACATTATATCAATGGTCAACACAACTATTTCTCTGATCCATTACTACCTGATACAAAAGAGTGTAAGGGAGAAGTTCCTATGCAGGACTTATGTAACATAGTAACAGCTGGGCAGGTTCCGATTCTCATTGAGAAGACCTACTTGATATAGGAAGTCGCACAACTCTCCATGGGTAAAATATTGGCTTTCCTTGAGAAGAAAGAAAACTGTTTCTCTTCAGCCACCTATAGATAGCTTCCCTGAAAGTCAATGTCCAACCCATAAATGAGTCTTGACAAATGACTAGGGATATTAGTCACAGTAATGTCTGCTACTAGCTGCTGCCAGAATAAATACCTTCAGGCATATACCATAAGTAGTATATTCAGAAGTACTGTCGCATGGATTAAGACTGCTTACATAGGTCTGGGTAGTCAGACTTTAGTATTCCGGATTTTAAAATCTTTTAATACCATGGCTCCATAAGCAGCAAATGTAAAAGTAACTAATTTTTGATGATTTCACCTATTTTTCAGCCTACGTGAGATGTCATAGCAGGTTTTCTGTTGCTGCAGGCAGTCTATCTGCTACTGTCAGCCCTTGTGATCATGACTCATGTGGCAACCTTATCTCAGCTCCATGATACATGAGAACCTGAAGCTCACTGACATGTGAAGTGGGCAGTATATGGTGTCTGCTTTGTTGTGCTTAGGGGTATGCTCAGAGGGCTAGTCATCTACAGGGTCATGAATAAGGCATTCACAGTCTTATGAACTAGCACTGATGACCCCCTAACTAGAAGTCACTCACATTTTTACACTGCAGTTAGAGAGTATATATGTGTATATATGTCAGTTAGCACCATCTATGTACACATGCATCTGTATTTCCTAAATCTGAATCAGACAAAACCCATATAGATCAGACATTATATCTGTGTTGTTACCTACCTGCCCCCATTCGCCTGTAACCCATCGAGGAGGAGGGCATCGCCCCAAACTGCAGCGTATCCGGACTGGAGGTTTGCTTTCTTCTGCACAGCTTGTGGATGGAAAAGTTTTGGAGAGGTCACTGCTTTTACACTGAACAATTCGATGCTTAAATCCAGGTCCACATTTGGGTGTGCACTAAAAAGAAAGCACAAGTGAACTGTTACAGGCATGTCCAGTGTATAAAAAATAAAAAGTGCTCTTATATCATTTTATAACCACATAAAATAGTATTCTTTCTGAAGTAAAGGTGGTTTAGGCATATATATAGGAAAGAGTTCTTTACAGTTAGTGTAGTCATACTATGCAATACCCTAATCCAGGTGGTAGTAATGGCAGAAATCATACCAATACTTAAAAAAGGGCTAGATAAGGGGTCAGCAACCTTAAAGAGGACTTTTCAACACCTCCACCCATTCTAGTTGTTAGTATTTGTTAATAGGTGCCGCTGCACTGATTCTGGAACAGTTGAAATTTTCTCTATAGCCCTCACCGTTCCTGAGCAACAAACATAGTTCGTTTCGGTCTATATAAGTGCTGTAATGTCAGAAGGGCGGTGTCAGGCAAGGGGGCGTGATTCAGAGCTGCAATCAGAGGCAGCCGGTGTCAGAGCTCAGAATCACACCCCTTGTCTGCTCCTGCCTGACACCGGCCTCCTGACAGTACAGAGCCTAAATAGCATATTAGGCACCAAAACTATCAGCATTGATTGCTAAGGAACGGTGGGGGCTAGATAAAAAATTCCAACTGTAACAGAATCAGTGGAGCAGCACCTATTAAATTATGTAAAAAACTTGACTTGTTGGAGGTGGAGAAAGGTCCTCTTTAAGCACTCTAGCTGTGACAAACCAGCTGTTGTGAAACTACAACTTCCAGAACTGCCATAAAAGTCAATGTAACATGCTGGAAGTTGTACCTTCACAACAGCTGGTTTGTCAAAGGATGTTGACCACTGGGCTAGATGCTTACATCATAACTAATTGCATTATGAGTTATAAAAAATCGAGCTACATCTCTTTCCTATTTATGATACCCTATTATTGTGTAATTGATGTCTATATCATAGGGGTTTTTGGCTTCCTCTAGACCATTGCTGTAGGATTATATGTTGAACATCATGAACCTGAGTCTCTAACTCCCTATGGCTTTAGTAACCTACATATCTAAATATCACTGCAGGTTGCATATACTACATACTGTATCTATGAGCTCCATCAGGTCTACATCTTTTAACACCTGTCCATGGATATTTGACAAGTTTATAGAGTTCAGTACATATATTTTCTCTACAGTCATGGTCCCTGATAATAGGAAACACATTTTTGCACAATTGATTAAATCCATGTCTTGCAGAGATTATGTTGGTGTTACAAGTTAAGAAGGCAGTGCTCACTGGTAAGAGTATGCAAATTAGATCTTCTCCAAAAAGAAGAAAACTGCCTTTCTAGTTTTACCTCTAGGTAGCTAACCTACAAGTCAATGACCGACCCTTCACAGAGAACCTGTAAACTTGTCTGAAAAGCCAATCACATACTTCATCTGATCGGCACTGTCACCCTGTGTATTTTTTTTTTTGTTTAACCGAATTCATTCAGCCATTCCAAAGACATAAGCCCTTTTAGCATTGATACAAATTATGGTATACTTGTCAAGTGGCTGTAACGCTTTGGTTTCTCTGGGGGGTGTGCTGTATGTGTTGCAGTGTTACCCCCACTTGGCTAGTATACCCTAATTTGCATCAAAAGCAAAATGGCTTATATCTTTGGAATGGCCTAATGGATTTGGATAAACAAAATGTCAAAGTGCTCAGGGTGACAGCGCCGATCAGATGATGTATGTCATTGAGCTTTTCAGACCAGGTGATGGGTCCTTTTTACAAAGTCTTGAAACATGGGTGGCATTAAAGAGACAGTTTTCTTCCTTCTGAACAAGATCAAATTTGCATCCTCTGCCTTACAAAAGTGAAAAAGTCTTACTCTCAAATAAATAGAATTAAATAAATAGAACAAATGCAGAAATTTTTGCAACAAACCTGTAATACGTAAGTATACACTTATGTTGGTCACAAAACGTCTTTCACTTCTTACATCAAAATATGTAAGCAGCATTCTTAGACGCAGAGATAAGGGCAACTTACTGAGTTATACTTATTAGTATTATTGTAGGTCAAAATTCTTTTAAAATGCAAAGCAAGGAGACCGCAGATCTGAGGCTAAATCTTATAACACAACGGTCTTAAATTTCACAGATTTCACCATTTCAGTAAATGCTCTCTAGTAGGACTTGCACAACATCAGAAGAGGCCCCCGGTCATCAAAGCATTTTGTTTTCTTATTTAGAAGTAAAGCTTTTTCCCTGTAACATGGGTTCCAATAAACCTCTTGTACCATCTGTTTGAGATATTCCAAATCCCAACGAAGCCGTCTTGTACATCTAAATCTCAAATTACTCCCCTAGCTTGCCTCTGCCAAGGATATCAGCCGTTCCAAGGTCAATCTCACCCTAACACTGACATTATTACTTTACTTAATAAACATTTAGAAGTCTATCATATTAGAGGTCCCATAGATGATGTGCCTCATGGTGCTGATAAGCATATCTTCTGGAACCCTTGACCTGCAGCTGCCTCATTGAACCTGTCTTGTCATCTCACCTTTAAATAACATATGGAGCGTCATTTGCTGACCAGTTAGATTAGTCATTTCTAGAGAATGGATCACAGTGTTTCATGCTTGTTAACATTAAGAGCTGCAATGTGTTTTATGAGGGAGATAACTGCACTTGATGTCACCAGTAATGGAAGGCAGTGATGCCACTCACTTTTCTTGGCTTTTTTCAAGGGGTGAGATGGGGGCAACAGCTATTACTTTTAAAAAATTCCCTTTTTCTGTACCATTAGAACAAGTTCTTAAAAGGATTTTCTAGCCCCACGTGCATTTTTGATACTGATGATCTAAACACAGGTTAGGTCCTCTGTATTTAATCTGTGGGGCTAATATACCCGGATCAAACACATATCTGCTGATTGGACAGGGAGCAGAATAGGACCAGAGCTGCAACCTCATCCACTGTATAGTGGAGGCTCCTACTGCTTGAATAGGATCAGACCTGCTTCTGCTCCCCTTCTGCTCTAGCTTCCAATTCCCCCTTGAAGTTTATGAATATATTGACAACTGGTAATTCTAAAAACACAGCAGAACCCAGGGGTGTAACTTGAGGGGGTGCAGAGTGTGCAGCCACACCAGGGTTCAGGAGTCTTAGACGGCCTATATACACTGTAAAGGTCACAGCTACCACTTGGCCCATAAACCAAGGGGGCCCACAGATTACCCTCACCGCACTAAGGCTGATTGAACTTTTTTGATCTCTTTTCTGATTTCCTGGGGTGTAGCTATAAGGGATGTAGCAGTAGCAGTCACTACCAGCCCTGAACTCCAAAGGTCCCTGTCCCACATAAAAGACACCACTATTCTTAATGGCACAATGTAGGAATGGGGCCCCAGGCAATATTTCGCACTGGGGCCCAGGATCTTTAACTTACGCATCAGACAGCCCCCACAGTGCAGCCTACCAATGTGTAAAAATGTTCAGCTCCTCCCAGTTTGGTTCCCTGAAGGTCTCGGTCCCTACTGCCTTTGAAAAGGTTTGCCGAGTGGGTATCTCCACGGCAGGTCTGATATCGGGCATCTACAGGCTCCTTTCCTCTCCGGAGGGACAGGCCCCTCTCTCCCATAAGTATATGATTAAGTGGTCTGGGGCTCTGAATAGGCAGATCTCACCCGGGCAATGGCAGATTATTTGGTCTTGTGCAGCTAAGTCCTCTACCTGTATTACTTTACTCGAGACCCAATATAAGTTACTTATGCATTGGTACCACACCCCCACCTTGCTCCATTCTTTTAATCCTAGCATTCCTTCCATTTGTTGGCGCTTCCAGACGGGGGGTGGATGCGTTATGCCACATTTTTTGGGAATGTCCGGGGATACGCCCTTCTGGACAGAGGTTAGATCCCTTACTGATGCCCTTTTTAGTCAAGGTGTTCCCCTGGATCCCTTTACCTATTTGCTTAATCTTCCCCCCAGGAACATAGGTAAGCAGACCACTAAATTTTTTCTATACTTATGTACTGCCACTAAAACCCTCATTGTTTTCCACTGGAGGAAAACTTCTCCTCCTACTGGTCCAGAGCTTATTGCTCAAGTGAAAGACGTCCATAGTATGGAGTATATGGAAGCTTTTACTGCTGTGTGGTCATCCTGGGATGCATACTGTATTTTACATGGTCTCTGACTCCTCTCCCCTCCTTCCCTCTTCTTCCCTCCCCCTCTTTCCCTTGTCGTTACCCTCCCCCTCCTGTCTGTGATATTTTTATTTTCATTGGACGATTTGTCATGTATACTTCTTTTTTTTTTTTTTTCGTGTTTATTTTGATTTTACCTTCCATATTGTTGTTATGTTACTTATAAAACTTTCAATAAAAATTACAGTTTAAAAAAAAAAAAAGACATGGAGATTACATTCCTTAAATAAGATGTCTTATCCGCCAACCACTCTGCACCTTTAAGAAACCGGCCATGGCCCTCAGTCCCTGGTGTACAAATGTTCCAGACTAGAAACAAAAAAAAAAACCCCCCAAAAAAACCCCTTATATATTTATCTAGCGCTGAAAAACAAATGTGATCCCCCCAGTTCTGGTATGCATGGATGTTTTTACTGCACTGTGCCAATATGCTGGCATTTTCAGAACTGCTTTCATGTGGCACCCACTTACCACATTTCTGAGATAACAATGTTTTATTTAAATTCTTTTTTACAGTTCAATCAGTCTCCGTAGTGTTTTAGTAACCCAAGCACTTCAGAGGAAAAACGAAAACGCGTGGAAATTCTTTTTATGTGAGCACAAAATGCACTTATTATTATTATAGAGTGCACATTGTAATCTAATGAATTACTAGGATGGAACGACAGCTAGGCTTCATAGTGTGCATGCCGAAAAGAACAACTCCAATCTGTTCTTTCTCAAAGACATGGATTTCAGCAAAATCTGCAGTTATCTTTGCTGTATACCACTGTCAAGCTGTTACATTAAGAGCAATCTTTGTTTTCTAAGAAATATAAACCTATCATGGCTTCTAAGAAACACGGCAAGCTCTCTCCTACTGTTTTCATCAACCCCAAAAATACCCCAGACTGAGGATCTGCAGGCCATGCCAGAACGCAACTGGGGATTTTAACCATCTCCTACAATTTACAGTCTAGTCCAATAATTGCAAAACATCTGTGTTGGAGAAAATGGAGCGAACCGGCTCGAAAGGGGTTAAGACTGAACGAGTTTTATGTTTATCGCGTACAGTAAATTATTGGCATGGAATTATCTGGCGAGGAGACATGATCCTTTGAAAAGTGATTGGAGGTTTTATTACTAGGAGCTGACATGGTAAACTGAGAATTACGTTTGATCTGCTTTCGCTGGTGTATACCTAAGATTTCATGGCATGTTCTTTGCTGTCGTATATCTGGGCAAAATTGGGTTCAAACACACACAAAGTTCATTAACGGAGGAGTGAAATTAAAATGATTTTCAACTATTCAGTGATCAATGATTTAGTCATGAGAATATGATATATATATATGGGGAAAAAAAGTATTTAGTCAGCCACCAATTTTGCAAGTTCTCCCACTTAAAAAGATGAGACCGGCCTGTAACTGACATCATAGGTAGACCTCAACTAGGAGAGACAAAATGAGAAAACAAATCCAGAAAATCACATTGTCTGATTTTTTAAGAATTTATTTGCAAATTATGGTGGAAAATAAGTTTTTGGTCACCTACAAACAAGCAAGATTTCTGGCTCTCACAGACCTGTAACTTCTTCTTTAAGAGGCTCCTCTGTCCTCCACTCATTACCTGTAGTAATGGCTCCTGTTTGACATTGTTATCAGTATAAAAGACACCTGTCCACAACCTCAAACAGTCACACTCCAAACTCCACTATGGTGAAGACCAAAGAGCTGTGGAAGGACACCAGAAACAAAATTGTAGACCTGCACCAGGCTGGGAAGACTGAATCTGCAATAGGCAAGCAGCTTGGTGTGAGGAAATCAACTGTGGGAGCAATAATTAGAAAATGGAAGACATACAAGACCACTGATAATCTCCCTCGATCAGGCGCTCCACGCAAGATCTCACCCCGTGGGGTCAAAATGATCACAAGAACGATGAGCAAAAATCCCAGAACCACACAGGGGGACCTAGTGAATGACCTGCAGAAAGCTGGGACTAACGTAACAAAGGCTACCGTCAGTAACACACTACGCAGCCAAGGACTCAGATCCTGCAGTGCCAGACGTGTCCCCCTGCTTAATCCAGTACATATCCGGGCCCATCTGAAGTTTTCTAAAGAGCATTTGGATGTTCCAGAAGAGTATTGGGAGAATGTCATATGGTCAGATGAAACCAAAGTAGAACTGTTTGGTAGAAACACAACTCGTCGTGTTTGGAGGAGAGTGAATACTGAGTTGCATCCAAAGAACACCATACCTACTGTGAAGCATGGGGGTGGCAACATCATGCTTTGGGGCTGTTTCTCTGCTCTGCAAAGGGACCAGGAAGACTGATCCGTGTACACGAAAGAATGAATGGGGCCATGTATCGTGAGATTTTGAGTGCAAACCTCCTTCCATCAGCAAGGGCACTGAAGATGAAACATGGCTGGGTCTTTCAGCATGACAATGATCCCAAGCACACCGCCAGGGCAACGAAGGAGCGGCTTCATGAGAAGCATTTCAAGGTCCTGGAGTGGCCTAGCCAGTCTCCAGATCTCAACCCCATAGAAAACCTTTGGGGGGAGTTGAAAGTCCATGTTGCCCAGCGACAGCCCCAAAACATCACTGCTCTAGAGGAGATCTGCATGGAGGAATGGGCCAACATACCAGCAACAGTGTGTGCCAACCTTGTGAAGACTTACAGAGAACGTTTGACCTCTGTCATTGCCAACAAAGGATATATAACAAAGTATTGAGATGAACTTTTGTTATTGATCAAATACTTATTTTCCACCATAATTTGCAAATAAATTCTTAAAAAATCAGACAATGTGATTTTCTAGATATGTTTTCTCATTTTGTCTCTCATAGTTGAGGCCTCATCTTTTTAAGTGGGAGAACTTGCACAATTGGTGGCTGACTAAATACTTTTTTTCCCCACTGTACAAGCGTTGTTTTAGAAAGATGACCAGGCTAACCAGTATGGAACCACAATATGGCATATGTTACGGAAAAGTCTGCATTGTAGCAATATGGATTAGATCTTCTTCAGTAGATGAAGCCAGACAACAAAAGGAAACACTATGACTTTTGCAATAGCTTGCAGAGCCAACTGGAATTTGCTGACAAGCTGGTGTTCAGTGTTGAGGCCACCTTTAACATCAGTGGGAAGTTCAATTGCCACAACATTACACTGTGATAAAGTGGACCGCCTACACATCTACCATGTCACCAATGGAAATTACATTAAACATCAGTAGTGTAGATAAAACTTGGATAGATAGTGTTACAGTCTTCTCATGTTAATAAATGTATGTTATGTTATTTCGTTATTTGGTTATTTCATAAATTTCCCCCATAAGGGAAGAATCACTACAGGAGGAATTACTATCACTGAAGAAACATGTATAAAGAGCCTAAAAACTAACTTATTATAGTCGATAAAATAGAAATACACAAAGTGCACTTTAAATTTTATCCGACTTTCATAACATCTTTTCCAAATTTGTCTGAATTGGTCATTCGGGATAGAGGGGGATAATCTGAATTGTTACAGTCCCTTCTATCCAGAAACCCCATTGTCACATGTTGTATAGGTCCATATTGACTACAGATTCATTTGGACCTAGATATTTTGAGGCATTCAGACAGAATTTAAATTGAACTTTGTGTTTTTCTATTTTATTGACTTTTATTAAAGTTAGGTTTTGGGAACTTCATATACGTTTCTTCAGTGATAGTGTTTTTGTATTCCACTGTATACTGCCATAGAAACAACATGACCCTCCATTATAACATCATATGTTTACATTTTAACAAGTCTAAAAATTTAGGAAAGTTTATAATTTTTTATCTCTCATTGAACATTAGCCTTCAGGAACTATATAGAGAAAAAGGCTGTAAAAGTATTGGTTAGGATGTGTAAAGACGGATGGTGACTTGTTTCAATTGTCTCAGAAGACTTTCCTAGCCTAGGGCAACCTTGGAGATTGCTTTCAGGAATGTATATAACATTAAGTGATGTAAGCATATTTCATAGTCTACCTAAGGAGCATTGTGGTATTACACAGCTTGTTGTCCCTACATAATAAATGGTGCAATTTCGATAAACCTCAATTTTTTGGCATAGTTCTATGAAAAATAGCTCAACTCAATATTTATAGAAAGAATTACTGGATAACTTTGGTTTTTCACTTACTAGTCTCATTAGATGACAACAAATATCTAAACATAAAGTAGCCAGATAAAGTAAGAGGTGCTAAGGTTAAGAATCTTACTTCAGACCAGTCCAAAGCAACCCATTGCGGAGGGCAAGACTGATTATTACAAGCTTCTTTTTCTATGGGTCGGTGAGTTAAGCAGCTGATGTCGTCTAGTGTCTCTTCTTCTGAAGGTCCGATCCTTCGAATGCAGAGTACTGTCCGTGTACGCATTCCCCCATCACATGTCTTACTGCACTCAGACCAGTCACCAATAAACCATCTGCAATGGCAAGAATATAGAGTTCATCCAAGTTGTTTAAGATCAAGAGTGTTCTCCAGGATATTGTACATAAGGCTTACTTACTTACCAAGCAGGTGATATCCTCAAACTTTGTTATGTATTGCCAATTTTAAAGGGAGTTTGTCACCATAACCAAGCATATGGACGGAGCGCCGCCGATAGAAGGGTTAGGGTTACCTGAATCAAGCAATGTTTTTTACCTGTGAGATGTTGCATTAGTTGCCAAAGTATCACTTTTTTCCATATGCAGATGAGCTCTTTGGAGCAACAAGGGTGCTGCATTGCATCAAAGATTTAAGAACCAACACCCTCGTTACTCCAAAGAGCTAATTTGCATATTGACAAAAACAGTGATTTCTTGGCAACAGAGGCACAGATTCACAAGGGGAAACAGTTTGATGTAGGTAATCCTAATCTATCTATCTGTAGGGCTGGGTTGATATGCCACATTCTGGTGATAGACTCTCTTTAAGAGTTTTGAAGGGAACCTGTCATGTTAAACATGGTTTCTAACCTGCTGGCCACATGTTATAGAGCAATCATTTAAACTCCTGCTCTTTCTATGCTTAGGAGTCCAGTAGAAGTTCAGTAGTCCAGTGAATGGCAGTCTTACTTGTATAAGTGAAATAGCCATCAATAAAATAGAAGATTATTCTGCTCTATACCATGTAACCTACGTATAGGACTGTATGTGCAACACAAATGGTTCCCTTTAAGGGAAGTCAAGTGCACTTCTGCTCTCAGCAACCACGGTTTGGGATCTGTATTGTGTTTTTTGTGACTACGTCATCTTGTTGCACTTGCAAAAACATCAAAAAGAATTATATGGAGTATAATTTCCATTAGTTTATAGTATTGTCATTGGTCAGACACGAAATTGAGAACGAACCCCTCCTACCCCTTGTAAAAAAAAATGTAAAAACAAAAGTTCCAACAACTTTTTGTAAAACAAGTTAGGAATAAGAGTCTAATATACTGTGCTTAAAAAGAAAGTCATCGAACCCATATCCAAATATAGTTTATAAAACAGTCTACTAAAGTGCGAGTTGTAACCAAGGATATTCCTAGTTGTAAAAAACAATACAATATATTGCAAAATATTAAAGATAAAACTTGAGGGCATTCTTTTTCCTAGAAAACCTGAGCCTATTCAATAATAGTCGAAAACTGTCATGTCTATGTATCACCGGCACAGAATAAAGAGTTGACAGATGACTTCCGTTATGTATCTAAGCCCCAGCATGTTCTATAATGACAGCAATGTAACATAAAATCAGTTTAACCTTTTAGCAGATTGACTGAGCACTGAAATGGCTCTCTATCACAATAAAGGAACAAAAGTCTTCCTAAAACATGGAACGGCATGCTGCTCAACCCTGGAATGCCGCCAAAAAGTTGACATTTTTGTCATGTGCACTGATTCATATTGTGTTTTGTTGTCTCTAAGGAAGAGACGTGAAAAATAAGTTATATGGGCTTCATTCATCCTATATCGGAGTGTGAAATTCTTCATTATCACATGTTGATAGGTTTGACATTTTCGGTGAGACGCCAGCTAGATAGTATGCTATGTGTTAAGCTGGTTCAGAATTATCAGACGGTAGAGGCAACAGTATGGTACACCGTCTGCAACCAATGACATACGAAATGTAACATAGCCAGGTTTCTCTTACAATTCCTTTAGAGCCTTATCATAACCATCTGTTGACTTTCTTGTAGAAAACTGAATTTTCAGGAATTACTCCTGTAAGATAACCATTTCAAGAATAAGCTGTGTCTTAAGTTGTATGTAAAGATAAGAAAGAGACCGCACCAACTGGAGTTATCGTGGTACGGTCAACGCTTTCCTGGAGAGATTACATTATTACTAGGGAAAGAAGCTCACTGGGGAAACGTTTCAGACTGTTCAACCTTCGCTCGACAGCCTTTGCCCCACTAAGGTTCAAGGGAGGCTGCTTCTAATAAACTAATACCAAATGTTTTTCGAGACACTTCCTCCTTCACATATGCAAAAGGAGAAATACTGTTTAGCTGGATAGATTTATCATGTTCACGGACTGTCAAAATCCTCAGCTGTACAAATGGTAAACAGCCTTCAGCTTCAGACAGAAGCACTCCAGCAGAGACCACAATAAATCCTTAAATTAACAACAAAACTTTTTCTTCAGACTTAAGTCAATTTCTCCTTACAACAAAACACATTTTACTCCTGGTCCCCAAAGATGTCTGTCTGTGCTGTGCGCTCGGGACACTGCCCCCCTCCTTTACAATCCAACCCCATGAGAATATTTTTTTCTTTTTTGACTGCCTTATGGGTATGTTAACTCATGAATGGATTAGCAAGGATTTCTGCTGAATATTTTTACATAGCTCTAAATTTATTTATTTTTTTATTAAAATAGGTTGTTTAGTAATGGGACTGTTATTTTGGGTCAAATTTTTATGTTTAAGTTAAAAAGGGGGTTCTCACCAAGCTAGAGTTTTTTTTAGGGGTTTCTGGGACTAGATATTGATGGCCTTTCTTTAGGACACCCAAACCGATCAACTGTTCAAAGCACAATGTACAGAGCCAGAAGCAGATGTTTTGACACTTCAATGGGATCTGAGCTGCAGTAACACTGCACAGCCACTAGACAGCATATGGCGCCGTCTGCTTCTGGCTCGGTACATTGAACTTCAAACAGCTGGTGCCAGATGTTGAACCCCCACCAATCTGATGTTGATAACCTATCCTAAGGATAGGCCATCAATAAACAGCCTTGGACAAACCCTTTAAGCTTACCATAGAGATTATGGTTTGCCCAAAAGCTATTCCTCCAGACTCCTCCGTGCAGATGCCTGCTTGAACTGCATATGTTCAGAATGGGGAAAATGGAATATGCCGCTGCTAGACACCTCTGGCGGCAATTTATCTCCCATGAGAACAAAAACATTGGGCATGTTGAAATTCAAGGGTCTGATTCTTCTCTCCCCCCAATTGCATTGTCAGGAGTATGAAGGGTTCCTTATTCTATTGCATGTACATAACATCAGATGCTTTAGAACACATTATAATGAATTATTCCAACGTTTCATAGCTCTTATTGCCTAATGTAAAGTCAATGATCAACTTGCCTGGTCAAAAACAAATCGGTAAGGGGCAGTGGCATCTTGGATTTTTCTCAGAGACAGTGCCACTCCCCAGCCAATACTATGTTCGAATATTGCTCTATTCGCTTGAACCTTACCAGATGCTTATAAGAAACCTGTACAGTCTAGAAGAGTCAAGAGGTGATCCTGGACCTTCGGCCACCGCCATATCACTCATATAGTACATTCCAGGTAACGTCTCACCTTTCCCATTCTCATTTGCTTGATAATGGGCTGCTGGGCTATTACTTTCTTACTATATAGCATACAGATTGGCACTTACTCAGGTGGACATAGCTCTGTATTACAGGCTCTCTGGTTTTCTGGTGGCTTACTGTCCAAGTCACAGTAGTTATTCTGCACAACTGAGTTGTCATCCAGTCTTTTACACACAACCTCTTGCCTCTGGATACCTGAAAAACAATTATAAGCCAAATGAAACAGGACACAAAAAAATATGTGACTATATAGTGCTGAACAGTTTACATAATCCAAGCAGTACATGTTCTACAAACACTTCTTCCTCCCATTACACTGTGAAGTGCTATGTACTGGCACATTAGCAGTACCTCTTCATCCACTTTGCACTGCCATTTCATCACATCCTGACACTGTGCTGCCTCTTACATTAAGGACGTACAGCTAGAAGCCAGCAAATTCCATAGGGGAGAGGGGAGGATGGCACTTAAGGGATATGTTTAATATCCTCAGAGTCAACTGCTGATTTTTAGAAGAACATGGCCATGTTTTTCTAATCCTTAAAAGTAATCTATGGTAGTAAACTTATAGTTAACAGCTACGATGTCTCATTGGTAGGTATTGCTTTAAAGAGGCCACTTTAAAGCACATAGGGACTTATTAGACAATGCATGCCCTGGTAGGAATTCTAGGAAAGGAATATGGAAATAAGTCTTTATGGTGGAAAAGAGTTATGTGCTCTAATGCCACCTTTTGGAAGGTAGCTTCCTATAGATCAATGCCTGGTTATCCTAAAATCTAGAAACATAATCTGGGAATAAAGCCAAGCCAGAATAACTGTACTAGGTTTCAGAAAAAACAGGCATGGATCTACAGGGAACTACCTTTCAAAAGGTGGTGCTACAGTAATTTTCCTTTTCCACCAAGGTCGTCTTATTTGCATATTCCTTTCCTATAGTTTACAGTAAACAGCTTTACAACTTAAAGGGGGTTTACAGTTCTCAGGTGTTTTTTTCATACTGATGACATCAATACTCAATCATCGTGGGTTCAACACCGGGACCCCACACCAATCAGCTGATCTGTCTGTGTTCCAGTCTGGAAGCAGCTCTGCTTGTATTCAACTAATAGGTACAGCGCTGCAGTACCCCAGCGCCACCACTATAGAATGAACAGGGCTGCCACTATTATTTAGATAGGGGAATGGCTGCCTCTGGCCCATCTTATGCAGTAATTTATGATTCCCAGACACCCTGCATCAGCTGATCGATGCAGGGTGCACCAAATGGATATCGATGACCTATCCTGTAGAAAAAAAAAAACAAACACCTGAAGGCCAGAAAATGCCTTTAAGATTACGATTTACACTTTTAAGTAAATAACTAGAACACATACATACATAGGATAATAGTCTGGCTATTCTCAAAATGAAGAAACTTCCTACTACATCAAGTTCAGAGGGATCTAGACAGCTAATATGCACGGTAAGGGTTCCTGTCTTAACCAAAATAATAACAACTCCAAAAAAGCCACATTTTCCCCCTAA
This sequence comes from Leptodactylus fallax, assembly GCA_947044405.1. Lineage (NCBI taxonomy): Eukaryota > Metazoa > Chordata > Amphibia > Anura > Leptodactylidae > Leptodactylus > Leptodactylus fallax. Next base: position 1,629,437 of record CAMRHE010000374.1, on the reverse strand, counting down.
GAGTCACTATTTTATTTTTTTTTTTTTTTAATAAACCCTTCAAGGTATAATTTGGTAAAGTTACAACTAGAGAGCTCTCCAGTGTAAAGGTCTGACCAAGCTACTTCCCATATTTCAGTTTTCCATAAATAACTGGGGAAATGTTTGCGATATTTAGCGTTTTTGTAAATGCAAAGCATCTTTTTTCACCTACTGCCACATTGCTGAACACTCCGCTATCATGTAATTCAGTTGACAAGTCTTTAATGGTGGATCTACAGCACCCATAAATATACATAAATATCACATAAAAAATGCAAACCTATACACAGACATTTCCTTTGAGCGCCAGCTGGAAAGCGGAGTATATTTTCTCTTTTGTTAACGTATAGCTACAGGCAAGTCTACCTTCTCCTAATTATATGCCTGTAATCAAATTAGGGAATAGATCCTTCCCGTGCTAAATAAAAGATGATAAGTCACTGTGGGAAAGTGCCACCTCCCAGGCGCACGAAAGCTTCCCCTACAGTTCCAGTCATCAATGATTCTAAAGCACTGTCGCTTCTCGTTTCGCACCTCCAATATTAAGACCATTTACTGCATCACGCTTGCCAAAATCAGGCTGTTGAATGAGACAATATATAAAAACACCCATCACAGCATCAACATCAAAGACACACAAGGTCTTCAGAATCATGAGCCGTGTGTGTGAATCCCAGGGTTGATATTGAAAGGGTTGTCTGGTTTGTTAAACTAATTTTTAGCCCATTAGAGAATTCTGAATAATTTGATGGGGCCGCGTTCAGTATCCTTATCTTGCTCTGGAGGATCTGGCACATCTACACATAAGTAAGTATTTCAATGTAATTCCTAATTTCACCTGTAGTGGTGCTGCAGTGAAACTGAACACTTGCTTCTAGGTTCCCACATAGCTGATTCCTGGAGATCCAAACAATGCGATGCCCTGTGACCAGATGCTCATCATGAACACTATGTCTATAAAAAGGTCACACAACTACCAATTCTCCACACCTATTACTATAACTCCACACGTTGTGGATTTCATCAAAAACCTTCAGCAACTTGCTGCAGATGGTGCTGTGGATTCACAGTGAATTTCAACCCCTACACTGAAATTGTCAAACTGCATTTCTGCAAAAATCTGTAAAATTTTATCCACTTGCCTTATACCGTAATCTGCTACAGATTTTACCAGCACAAATAACCAGAAAATCTGCCATGATTGGATTCACCCTAATATCATATAAGGTTTCATCATATCATCCTCTCTAATGTGACAACAACAACATAACATACAAAGTAAAAAGTATAAAAGTAACAAAAACATCACTATCTTATTCCGTTATGAATTAATCTAAGGTTCTAGTTTTCATTGAAAACACAAACGACATATGTCTTAAAATGTTCTTCTGATGTTCTTCTAAGTTCTAATATAACATTACAGTTGGTTAAAGATGGTCATACATAAGAAGATTTGCCCTGCACTGGAATATACAATGAAATATATTCTCAGCAATGCAATTCGGCATCGCACGACACAGCTCCATTTTTGGAGTTGTGTTGGTGCCATGAATCCCTCTAGATGTGTGGTCTTCAAACTGCAGTTCTCCAGCTCTTGCAAAACTCCTAGCATGCCAACCAAGGACAATATTTGCATGGAGTTTATATAGTCTCCACATGTTTGCGGGTACATCAGTTTCCTCCATAACTCCAAGGACATACTTATAGGGAATTTAGATTGTGAGCCCTACTTTGGACAGTGAGGGATGACAATATCTGTAAAGTGCTGTGGATTATGTTGCCGCTATATAAGTATGATAGATAAAAAATAATTTCACAACAGCCACAGGTTGGAGACTGCAGCACTAGACCATACATATAAACATATAAAGCACAACCTATACAGCCAATTCTTCAGGTCCTCAGTAAAACAAAACTTGTCTTCTTAAGTCACTGACCTTACGACTTAGAATGTCTGAAAGCAAAATCTCCCCTCAAGTACTGCAAAAACATTGTTAAAAGCATTGATTCAAGGTCCCAGAGGAACAATTACAAGCAGTTGCAAAAAAACATAGAACTTTCAATGCCCGAGATTTATGACTTATAATAAAAGTGTGTCCCTCCAAAGACAAAGCCGGCAGTGATTAGGTGACACTGTCTCGGGCATGGAATTATTGGTGTTCCTCAGGATCTGGTCTCACTTTTCAGGACTACAAATCTACGACTACAAAGCATTGGACACATTGTTAACAATACATAATGAACAGACATTGGTATAACATTACACTTCATAAGAAGAACGCCAGAACCTGGTGAACTGTGCATCAATAAACCCATAACAAGCTGGTTAACCCAGACATTCCTTCTGACAGCCTCATCACATCATGGGATGTTCATCCTCCTGCCAGTACCTTTGTCTTCTCAGTGGAAAAAGCAGATTTATATTCGAGGAATCTTTTTCAAGATACTAATTTATGAACGCAATTTTCATTAAATGAGAGTTTATGAGCAGCACAATGTGTCTGAAGTTTCTGGACACCATCTTCAGCTTTTTCCCATTGTGCTACTGAAGAGCAAATGGAAAAAAGTCGATAATGAATTTCATAGCCGTGCATCTCAGCTTCTCAAAAATGAAATAATTGGGTGAGTAACAACCAGATGCAGAAAATGGGATCTAAATCCTAAAGTAGATCTACAACTGAAGAAATGCATTGTCAGCTTAAAGGGGTATTCCAATACAATCTAGAATACGGAAAAAATGACTGGTGGAGGTCCAGTAGAGAGCTGAAGGTTAAACTCCTTAGGATAAGTGCATAGAGTTTTTGCAGGCGGATTTTTGAGGTGGGGTAAAAAAATAAAATAAAAAGATGCCGCCTAACTCTCTCATTCATTTCAATGGGAGTCAGACAGATTTTCCAATTGCTGATTTTTTTTTAAGTTAGAGAAAAAAAAGAAGCATCAGGATCTATCATCAGTCGGATTCCACCTTTGCATAGCCCACTGAAATGAATAGAAGGCAGAAAAAAATGCTAGTGTTTTTTTGTAGCAGTTTTAAAAAAAAAAAAAAAAAAAAAAAAAAGGTAGCTTTTTTTTTTTCTGCCTCCCATTCATTTCAAAGGGGTTTGCAAGCTGGAATCCACCTTAAGACCGGGGCTCCATGTGATGAAAAAAAATTTGCGTTGTACAATACCATCCTAGAGAATCCCATCCACACCTTGCGGAAAAATATGCGCAGCGGAAACGCTGTGAATTTCAAAACTGTTGCGGAAATCACAGCATGTCAATTATACCTGCGGAAAGGTCGGCGGTTTTCCGAAAGGTATAATGGAAGCAATGCAGGAAAAATGTGATGCGTTGCCGCCGCGGTTTTTCCTGTAGCATTTTTTTTGCTGCGGCCCGCTATGTGGGGCCTTAGCCTAAGATCAATTGGTGAAAAATCAATTAGAAGAAATAATCTTCTGCTGACTGTTGGGAGCTGTTTTTTAATGTGGATTCTGCCTCAAAATCCCCTGCAAAAAACTCTGTATGAACATACCCTTAGTTTGACAATCTTAGGTAGATGACTGTAGATCAGGCATGTCAAACATGCGTCCCGCGGGCCGCATGCGGCCCTTTACAGGCATATCTGCGGCCCGCACAAAAGTCTCAAACTTTGTCTCTAAAGTTTAGAGACAAAGTTTGAGACTTTTGTGCGGGCCGCAGATGTACAAAACTCACGGCGGCTTGGGGGGGTTGGGGGCGGCGGCTTGGGGGGGGGCCATGTCAAATGTTCGCCTTGGGGCCCAGCCATTCCTAGTTACGCCACTGATTGGCCCATATCCCTGCATATGACCTGCTTACGTGATCAATGAATGACGACCCGGAAGTGCTGATCGTGAGTTTTGTACATCTGCGGCTCGCGTGGCTGCTGATCACCTAAGTCAGTTTTGTTGTGAGCGGAGGAAGAGTCGTGGCTGAGAGTGACTGGGATACTGTGACCGTGCTGAGGAAGAAGGGACCCACTGCCGCACAGGCAAAGTCCAAGCAAGTGAGTGGCCCTCCTGTATGTAACCATTAAAAACTAAAGAGAGGGGTGAGCACTCAGATTATAAATAATTGTGATGCAAAAAACAGTGGTGCTGATTGGATGAAAAATGCAATCGAACACAAAGGAGAAACAGCATCCAATATAAAGCACACACAAAATTTCTTTATTAAATAACACAGCAAACAAGGAAAAATTAAAAGCAATTAAAATACATGTGCACCCTTGGAGGCAAATACCAGGGGTGAACACCAAAAAGAACAAATCCTACAGACGCCCATTAAATAAATATAAAGTAAATAAATACATATTGAAAATTCATAATAATATAAATAATAATATAATAATATAATATAATGAATAGGCCTATTAGCACAAAGCACAAAGAGGTGTCAAGCCTCAGGACAAAACACTAAAAATGATTGAAAAAAATGATAGCAAATAAATGTTTAGTTTTTAATTGCTGTATTTTTGTTAAATATATTAGTTGCTGTTGCGCACTGCAAATATATGTTGCTGTTACATATTACTACTTCATATCTTGTTTTCATGACTGCTGTTAAAATACGTGTGTGACATTAGCTGCTGTGTGCGGCCCTCGCAACAACCTCTTGTTACTCATGTGGCCCTCGGGGTACCCTGAGTTTGACATGCCTGCTGTAGATGACTATATACAGTGTCCCTGCCCAAGAGAGATCAGCAACCTGGATGTTGGATCCTACGCCAGTGTTCAATTGATAAAGGATAGGTCTACATCTGTAAAAAATAGCTAAAATAAAAACTTGGTTGCCCATAGCAACCAAATATTGCACAGCTTTCACTTCCTATAGTCTCCTGATAAATGAACGCAGCGCTGGGATTGGTTGCTATTGACAACAAAGACAGCTTCTCTTTTAGACAGTTGTCCTAAATCTGCCCCATGTCTTATGCTGTTAACACAAGAGCTGAACATCTGCTGCTGACATGACAACTTGCTCATGTATGCAATTGTACAGAAATTGGATAAATGGATGAGTTTGGCTTTAATTTGACATGATGAAAGCACGTCACGCTGGGCCTGTTAAAGCAGAGTGCTATCAGATGGTGTGAATAGGATGCAAGCGCTTACTGCCTGTAGTCACTCCAGCTGGATATCTGTGCTAAAGCTGCAATATATTAACGACAACAGGAATGTATATGTATATGTATATGTATGAGGATATATATGGATCCATTCATAATACCTACCTGTATACCGTATATTAGCCTAGGACAATGTATAACCAATGACCAGCAACTTCTGCAAATATGGCGACTTTAATTGACATTTTTACTGTGAAACTGTCAAATTGTACATAACGTCCGGTGGACAACATATTAGAAAGCAGGAGGAGCGAATACACAGGTTTATGTATTTTAATGTATACAGATATATCAGAGTTAACCTGAACTTCTGCAATTGGTTAAACAGCAGCAGCGTGATATTTTATCACAGAAAAAAAATGTTTTTTCCAATTATTTTAATTGGATGTCCTCCGTGATAAGATATCATGCTGCAGCAGATTAACCAATTGCAAAAAGCTTGGATTAATTCTGCTATGTCTGTAGATATATATATACACACACACACATATATCTCACTTAAATCTTTATTTTTTCCATGCTTAAGAGTCCATGCTTAGGAAACGATTCAGTATAATCTCTCATTTATCCATTGATATCTTTGCTCTTTTTGTGCTTAGGAGTCCAGTGGGCAGTCCTACTCAGTGATTGACAGCTATCTATATGCCTATTTATACAGGAAGGATGTCAGTCACTGAGTACGGCTGCCCATTGGACTCCTAAGCACAAAAAGAGCAAAGATATCAAAGGATAAATGACAGGTTAAACTGAATCATTTCCCACAAAACTATGTAAACTATATCATTCAGCTCAGCTCTTCCTGCTTTATAACAGGTTGTTCACAGATGGAACTGAATGTTCAACATGATAGGTTCCCCTCGAGTTAAGCTGGCCATAAGCATTAGATGATTGTTGGCCAAACCCACGAGTCGGGGCCTCCCAACTCTCCTCTGATGTCAGGGGAGATAAGGATCTCAATTGCCTGATCCTTTTGTTCCTGTGGAGATAAGCCTGAGATCAGAGGTGTGTGGTAGTGGCTTCCTCCCCTCTCCCATTCAGTATACATACCCTTTTTGGCTGAGCGAGCATCCATGTCTAGAGATAAACTCTGCACACATAATCACATTAATTCATGAAGAAGTCAAGGATCTGTAATATTATCTCTGACTTAAAGGGATTCAGCCACCAGAATCCAGAATATCAACCCGGCTGCATAGATAGATAGGTTCTGAATCAAACAGTGTTTTCTCCTTGTGATTGAATGCCTTCATTGCCAAGATATTGATATTTTTTTTATCAATATTAAAATGCGCTCTTTGGAGCAATGAGGAGAGTGACAACGCCCTCATTGTTTCAAAAACCTCATTTGTATATTGACAAAAACAGAAATATCTCTGCAATGGAGGTGCCGATTCACAAAGGGAAAACACCATTTGACTCAGGTGACTCTAGCCTATCTATGTGTGGAGCTGGGATGATATGTTGGGTTCAGATGATAGACTCTCTTTAAGGCAGCCATACACAATAGATAGAAACCCACAAAATGCACCAATTTTAGGAGGACTGACCTCCTAACGTGTGTGAAGGTGTCCTGATGGCAGATGTTGAGAAAATGAAGAGTCGGGTATTTTGGATATATTTTTTTTTCTAGGGCTGGAAACCTAATTATGTTAATGGTATGTCCACCTTTAAGCAGAATGTAACAGGCAACATACAGATAACCTTATAGAAAAAATAACTTTTTTCTATAGCATGGGGCAGCTAGTTTTATCTCCATCAGATTACTGTACAGTACTTTAAAATGATGGTGCCCAAAATGCAAATGAGAGATAAAGCTCTAAAACAGGAATGCCGGGAGATTTAATCTCTGAAGCCTGCAGAATTGTTAAAATGGTTTCCTGGGAGTTTTATATTGATGACCTGGTATAGGCCATTATTGTCAAATCGATGGGGGGTGGGTAACTTCCTGCACCCCACCAATTTACTAGCTAAACGGGCAAGCACCATGTCTTATTCATTGTATAGCAGGCACAACGCCATAAATTCTCTATTGGCTGTGTCGGGTACTGCCATTCATTACAGCTAAGGATAGGTTCACACCTGCCCTTGGTCTCCGCTTGGGGATTCCGTTTCCCATTCCGCTTAAAAAACGCAGAGAGAAAAGACCTGCAAGCAGGACTTTTCTCTTCAAATTTTTCCGCATTTTTCAGGCGGAAACACAGCAGACCTCATTATAGCCTGGTTTCCGCGGGTAACCACTTTTAAGCCGATTAGGTTTCCGTTCGTAGGGTCCCCAAACAGACCCCACAAACAGAAACCCGAACGCAGGCGTGAACCTAGCGTTAGCCCCATTGAAGTGAATATATCAGTGAACTAGAAATAAAACTTCCCCAAACATAAAACTGAAGCCAGAGAGCAATAGCGTGTGTTGTCATTAGTAATAAAATAACAGGGGACTGATAACAGAAGCCGCTCACCTATTCTCCTAAACTATTTTATAAGACACTGCACAGATATCTGAGGATCATAACATAACGAGTCAAAACAAGCACAGCCTCAAATGCATATAGAACTAGGCTAATCTGTAATACCCCACACAGTCGCTTCTTCTTAAGAAAAAGCATTATCTGTCTCGGTATTTTGCCAAAGGTCATAGAAACTAAACAAATAAGGAATTCCAAAAGACTAGTGAGCTTTTAGGAAAACGTTACAAATGTGGCAGAGGCTTAAGTGCTCGCTGTTCGTGTTTGTCCGTCACAGATTACATGTATCAAGTAAGACACACAGTCCATGTACCCGTCTTGTTACCTTATATAAGGAACGAATATAAGAACTGGCTCTTTAGTTAAGGGCGCGTTCACATCTGTGTTCTTCTGTGGTTCTACTAGTCCATCAAAGGACCAGAAGAACGGAAAAACAGTCCGTCTATTAAAGGAAAACAACCGATTCTGACTATAATGGGATCTGTTGGGTGTCCCTTATGTTTCCTGTCGAAAAAAAGTTATGCTTGCAATACTTTTTTGTCTGGGATTTCTGAAGGACTCTGAGCCAGAAGCTCCAAACTGAGCTTTTTTTTTCCATTTTCAGGAAATCAATGAATAAAAGTATTCCTGTTCACATCAAGATAAAAACCTGTCCCAATAAGGGGATCCAAACATGTGACTGTTACACTACATATTGTCTATATCAGGATTGCACAACCTTTACTGGTCTGAGGGCCACATTATTAGAGATTGTACCGCTTCCAAAGGCTGCAATATAACTTGAAGGGGATTTTCAGGCAAAATATATTTGTAGGGTTCAGACATCCGGCACCACCACTGATCAGCTGATGTTGATAGCCCTGTGCTGTTAATACAATGTGCTGCCATATTAGTGCAGTCCACATAGTGCCACCACAATGGCGCCCCACAGAGCTTACATGCATCTTGCAAAATCTGCATTGATATTTATGATCAGCGCAGAGAATACCTTTAATTCTGTAAAATAGAGTCTGCATAGGAAGGTGGAAGAAACAAGGGATCAAGCAATATATCTTCTAGAATTAAAGGGATTTCCTGGGACTTAGATATTGATGACCTATCCCCAGAAAGCTGTTGCGCCGCTTAGGTTGGCACTGCTTCTGTACCGCAGGCCGGTGATGTGATGCTCATCTGTCACATGGCCTATTTGCAGTTCAGTCCCTATCAAATGAATGGGACTGAGATACATTACCATGCAAAGGCGCCATACAATGTACCGCACTGTGCTTGGTAAGCAGTGAAGAGGTCCGGGCGCTTGTCCAAATGCTGAGACCTCTTCAAACAACTGACTGATGGGTGTTCCAAGTGTTAGTGCACCACCGATCTGATATTGACGATCTATTCTAAGGATAGGTCATCAGTATTGTCCAACATATGCCAGGAACTGGCAACCTTCTGTTTCAGAAAGACATAATGACTGCTGGTTCTGATTCTGACATCTTACCTCCAGCACAGGTGGCTGAACATTCAGACCAAGGAAGATGATGCCAAGAAAATCCAACTTCATTATCTCCGCTGCCTGTACGAGTGATGGGGACGTTAAATTTGTATCGTATTCCCATGTTCTGTTCTTGAAGTAGAATCTAAAAAAAATTTCAAAAATTATAAAATAAATTTCGCAAAATGTATAAAAAAGAAAAAACTTTGAGTTCTCTAAATGTCTAAACGGATAAGTTACTATTTTCTCCGAAAGCAGCTTTTCATAATCCACGATCTACAGTAACTTTTACAAACATTTTTACTGTTATCATTCTGTATGTGCTTTGCTTCGTCTTAGCAAATTAAATTACCAAGTTAAGCAATTCTTAAGAAAGCCAAAATAATATCTCCAAAGTACAAGTCAGTGAAATTTCCTGCTTCACTGAAGGAGTAAGAGTAAAGTTTACTGACCATATAAGGCCAGTTGTACAACTCCAAACATTAGCCTGAAAGTATTTGTAGTGTTCACTATGGTAACAGAGCAATTGCAGGGAAAAAGAAGAACCTAGATATTTCAAAGATTCCCTAATACAATATTAAATACCTGAAAGCTAACAGATATGAGCATGGTCTGCTCTCAGGGGTGCATCATCCATGAAGCGACCTGTGGCGACAACTTCAGATGGTGCCTCCTGACATAAACTGGTGGGGCGGAATTCTTTTTATTAATCGGCCGCTACCTATTGGATTATTCCATTAGGTAGCAGCCAATAACTTACTCACCTATTCAATCTTCAGGCCAGTCTCCGCTGCCACCTCCAGTTGGTGCTGCATGCTACGTCACGATGCTGAAGAACGTCAGGACTGGCATTTATCAGCGTCGGGTATATCATGCCCTGGAGGTGAAATCAGTGGCCGGGCTGGACTGGAGCGTGGATAGGAGAGTATTAATAGGAATATATCCTATAGATAACAGCCTAACATATTACTGTGCAGGGGCCAAAAAAAGGAGCCATATACTGTGAGGAGACCAAAAAATATATTATGTGTTGGGGGATATAAAGGGGTGTTACACTGTGTAGGGGCCAGTAAAGGAAGTCAATAATATTTTCAGGTAAAAAATGACTGTATCCATAGATCTCTCCTGCTGATATGGATTCATCCCAATTCTACGAGCCCAGAACAGATCTCTGCAAAAAGTGAGAGTCGCCTCCATTGTGATAAGTCAGACCACCAAAGTCACCTGTAAAGGGGGAGTTATACTGAGTAGGGACAAAATAAGAGGACTTTTGGATCTTCAAATGGGGGATGGCACTATCATGCTACCAAAATGATGACCAGGTTGGGTATATTTGGGGGGAGAGGGGTGGCTATATTTTGCCTCAGGCAGCATAGAGGCTAGGTTCACCCCTGCCTGCTCTATCTCCACCACGAGTGACAAAACACTTCAAGACATGCAAAGAGAATGTTTGGTTTTCTTTAATCAAAAATGTTCTACTCTAGCCATGTATCTAAATACAACAGTCAAGAAAGAACAGGTATTGACTTTCATAGAGTCTTCATTCACAAAGTCTTTTTACCATCACTATGAGACTTTCCGTGGTTGGTCCTAAGGCCTCTAGTGATTCTGGATCATCAGCTGGACGTTTGTAATGAAATGCAGTTCCGGCGACATCAAATTTCCTCGGCCAGTCTATTGTCCATGCGCCATTAATAAAATAGTCATCAGAGTCAGACTTCAGTGCTAGAGCAAAACGCAAAATGTTAGGCTACTGTATACAAGAATAACTGAGAAGAGATTAAGATATGTGGTGATAGTGTTTTGGGCATTTCGGTCATGTGCAACTTATGATGTAAGTAAATATATATGACAGTTCTGAAACAAACTATTTTTGTAATACATAAAGTTAACATTGCAAAAACTCACCAATATAGTTCTTTGACATGGCAACTTCTTTAATTTCAATATGAACAGAACCTCGTGGAATTTGAACGACTTCCATGTAGCCTAGGAAGCAAAATCTAGCTGGTTACTACTAGAATGTGAAGTTTATAAAACTGAGAGTAAACATCTCATTCAACGATGACATACTTGAAGGCCTACAAAACATTCTAAGAAGACCATCTGGCCAGACAGGATGGGTGTCGGTTCCAGAGCTAAGACCCACACTTATAAGACAGTTAAAGGAGTATTCCTTCAACCAATCATGGCCGAGATAGGAATATGTGGCTGCATGTCCCAAACACCAGGCTGGGAGATACAGAAACAGTCACATGAGCTTTGCTATACTGTTTCCATAACTCCCATAAAAGTGAACTGTAACCCCCATTCAATTCTATAGGAGTTACGGAAGCGGCGTAACATAGTCCTCTCAGCTGTTTCTGTAATTCAGCCACTACATGCAAATGCGACAAGGTCAAGGGGGACCCAATATTGAGAGAGATGTTAATTCGATTGAAGGGACAAAAAACTATCAGACTTTTATCTTTTGGATATGGTATACAAACCTGAGATGAGGATAGCCCTTTAAGGCTTATCCTGCAAGTATTGAACCTAAAATAGCATTGCACTTTCAGAGCTCTTACTTGCCTGAAACAATGCATTAAAGGGGTTTTCCCATCTCAGGGTTTCACCTCCCCTCCTGTCTCCTTTCACTACCACTTCCTGGTTTTCAGCTCAGTCTAGCAGCATGTTCCTTGCTTGTCCTGGATTTACATACAGAGATAACAGAGGCTCTGCTCAAGCCCTTATCAGGTATCAACACCTGAAAGCACTTTGCAAGGAGAGAATGAAGAGAATACATCTGTCTGGATACAAGACTATCATTAGAGAAGGTCTAATAAGGCAATAAGCTGTAAATCCTTAGGAGACATTCTGAACAGTATCTGGCAAAAGAAGCAAGACAGATAAAGCAATGTATTTAGTAAAACACTTTTGTTAGCTTAACCTACAAGTTTATATATAATGCTGGGAATACCCCTTTAAGTTTTGGTATATCTTCTGTCACATTAGACAGGAACTCCATTCGTAATTGGTTTACAGGCCCATTAAAATGACGAACACATCAAAATCAGCGTTTAGATGGTACAAGTAACAATCTAAACCAGATGACTGAGAGGCAAATGAGTCTCCTGGATTAAAAACTCTTTGAGGAATCTATCCATTAACATGTTTAATCCTGTAACACTAAAGATATTCAAAAATATTTGGATGGGTATACTAATGGCCAAGAGAGTATACATAACAGAACACCAATGAGTTATACTGATCACTAATAAATGCCAGGGTATTAAGAGAACCTCCTGGTGAGTCATTGTGTAATTTAGAGACTTTGGAGAAATGTAGCAAAGACATAAATATATCCGTGAGGATTCTAGTCCTCAGACAGTCAAGTGCTGCTTGTCTTATCTCCACAAGTTACAATAAAACCTGATCAATGAGTGAGTAGATGTTTAATGGTGGTACTGTGCCAACACCTGCCAGAAAATGAACCTCCATAACGGGATAATATGAGCACGTGTGGGGGGGATCCCATGTCCTCTCATTTGAACTAAACTATATGGGGGATGAGTACGTACAATGCTGTTTCATTCAAGTTCTATGGCACAGCTGGAGATACTGCAGCTGAGCCGGGTACTGTTCTCAGCCATCTCATAAGCATTAGATGGAATGGAAGTGTTCACAGTGGACCACCACTCCATTCATAAGGGTCCAACCTGTGGATAGGTTTTGATTATGGAAATAATCCCTTCAACCTAAAACCACTGTATACTGTACATTTAATTCTACTGTCCAAAACATCATGGAATTTCAAGAACTGCCAAAGAGAGCCTCCGTTAAACATTATATAGATCAAAAAAAGACTTACGTCAGGTTCACACTAGTGTGCTGGTTTACGTTCTGTTCGAAAAATAGAAACCCAATCTGCTTAAAAAGTGGTTATCTGCGGATACCTGCGGACCCCATTATAGTCTTGCAGGAATTTTCTCTCCGCATTTTTCAAACGGAATGGGGGATGGAAACCGCAAACAGAGACTGAGCGTTAGTGTGAACCTAGCGTAAAAGGAGTGATCCAAGTCCACTTTTTGCCTCCTAGAGATTATAAACCTTTATAAATATATAACATAATATAAACTTTATATTCAACTCCTCATTTGGCCAGGAACACAGTGGAGAGTCTTTTTTCGGGTGCCCGATCTTCTGCTTGCATGTAAGTGTGTCAGCCAATCACATTTGAACAGATCATCACTACTCAGCCACTGATTGGCTGTATTTGTCATATGTGGGCCAAAGATCAGGAACACCAGGGACCCCAACGGAGATTCTCCATTGGGTCTGAGACCCAACAGAGAGGCGAGTATATAGTGTTTCTTATTTTAAGCCTAAGGGGTAAAAAAAGGACTTGGAACACGCCTTTAAGTCCGTGTATTACATCATGCAATCCAGGGAGGCAAAACCAGACACCAATTTTATTTGTTTTAAAATCAAAAAAGTCTTTCCTGACTCCAAATATGGTAATTTGTACAAATCCTTCAATGAAAAATGCAGTATTCCCACCATATGATGGATGGTCCCCATTTTACAGGTACCCACCTCCTCTAGGCAATGAATCATTGAAGAAGCCCTCTATTGCTTCACAGGTGCTTCCATCTCCACCACATACACGACATCTATCTTCTTTGGCATCAGATCCCAAAATGTTATCACAGCCAACATGCTACATAAGAGGGATTCAATACATGGAAAGGTCATTTGAACAATATTCCATTACGAAGATCACATCAAATGAAACATTCTAAGATCTATCATGAATCATGAGTTGAATGTATTGTTGGGGTAAAGGTGAGGATACAAGTAAGAGCAAATTTGGCTGAACCTGCTGACTTTGGTGGGACCAGCCAATCTTATGGGTATGGGGGGGGTACTGACTTCCCCCAACAGTTGCTGCTGAGTGAAAGATGGAATGGGCATGGTGAATTTCAACATACCCAATCCCTTGCTCTCAAGAGATAATCCTGCATCAGACAAGCAGCTACTCAAGGTGTACGGCCACCACAACAGACACTACAATTTATTTATTTTTTTTTTTATTTTTCTTGTCCGTTTGACATATATTTTTGTGCTTAAAACTGATCATACACATTAGACTTATGTCTGGCATTTGCCAACAATCTAATCTGTATGCTGGTCTACCAACAACAGATGCCAGAGAAAGCGAGGATTGGCCTAGTAGAGTATGTTCACATAGAGGAAATGGAAGAGGAATGTTAGGCGGACTTCCATTTACGGTCTTCTGGCTTTCCGTTGCGGCGTACACTCGCTGTATATCCCAAGATGAATGGAGCTGGTAAGGAGAGTGGCTCATGCCACAGAATCTCCGGCAAGATCAAGCAGGACGCTTATTTTTTCAGGGTCCTGCTTCAATCTCTGCCTGGAGAGACAGAAGGGCGGAAGTTGGTGCCAATTTTGGGGTGGAATCTGCCTCAAAATCAGTGTGGAATTCCAATGTATGAGCATTCCCTTATTAACATACTCTATAACCTTGTTGTGTCTTACTGACAAATTGTAGTAAACCAGGGGCTTTTACTCACATTTATTATAGCACCTTTCAACTGTATGAGAAATTTTGGTGCCTTGTCACAAATTGACAGTGATTGTATAATATTGGTGAGGGGGTTTTAATGCTCTTTTATATATTCATGTGATTCTTAATCATCTAGAACCAGTCACCTTGCACTCTCCGTTGATGCAGATATCCAGGGAGTCAGCGTTGCAGCGCGTTCCATCTATAACAGCAGGGGCCCGTTCAGTGTAAAAGTTATAGCCTTCAGCCAAACAGTTTAATGCACAAGATTTAACACCACCTGCGATTGCAAAACGGACACAGACATTAATATTTTATATGCGGCCTGCTACATGTCAAACTGCAGAGAAGCTATCACACACCGCATGTAACATTTAATATACTTAAGCCAAGGCTATAATAGTCTTCTCTAATAACCTTTCTTCAACTTAAACAGTTGCACATTGGACTATTAGTATGATCGATGTTATATTCTGCTTTTACGCACACTTTATAAGTTATGTCAATAAAATCTAAGTCTGCACCTTCCCCAAGGACTCTATAAACAAGGAAAAGTCAGAATTATTAATATGATTTCAGTAATAAGTACAATTCCACCTATCCCGTGAACAGATGTGAAGACTGCTATGGCTCTGCTCAATATAATATAGGCGATAATTTATCATAAGGGAAATTTTTGTCACTTTTGTTGGATTCTCACATAATGTAATTTTACCCAAATCTATGAAATATTGCATGATTTTTGATAAAGTTGGCACATCTGTAAATTTAACAATTCTATCCTGAGAGGTTACTTTATTACTTCGGTCATGTGCATGAGGCCTTCACGGGGTTTCGGGCCCCATTATCAGGATGGGTCCTCATTATCTGATCTCAAGGCACTGGAAGCTGCTAAAGTGAACTGGGAACCCTTGCAGTCTTCTCCCAGTCCACTGCAGCATCTTCTGGCTGACGTAACAGCTGATCAGTGCGGGTTTCAGGTGTCGGACCCCTGCAGATCAAATACTGATAACTGTATGAAGTCATCTACAGGTGCATCTCAATAAATTAGAATATCGTGGGAACATTTATTTCTTTCAGTAATTAAATTAAAAAAGTGACCTCCTATATTTTCTAGATTCTTTACACACAGAGTGTTCTATTTCAAGTGTTTTATTTCTGTAAATGTTGATTATGGATTACAGCTAATGAAAACCCAGTTCAGTATTGTAAATTCAGAGTGTCACCTGCCAAGGTTTCCCAAGCCTTTAAATGGTCCCTCAGTCTAGTTCAGTAGGACACATAATCATGGAAGACGCTGATTATGGATTGTATTACTGAATTACTGAAATGAATGAACGTTTCAAAAATATTCTAATTTATTGAGATGCGCCTGTATAGGAAAAATCCATTTGGAGCCAGAAAACCCCTTTAGGCTAAGGTCCCACGTAGTGATGCATAGCAAAAAAGCACTGTGGAAAAAAACAAGGCGGAAAGCATCACATTTTTTTTTTTTCCGGAGGGCTTTTCACAGAAAGTCTGCAGAGTTTTCCTCTGCAGACTTTCTGTCCCTGTTTAGTCCGCTATTTTACAATCTGGCTTCCGCACTCTGCACTCTACTGAAACGCCCCTCGCAAAAGTCTCCAATGATCTCCTGACGGCTAAATCCAAAGGTGACTTCTCTCTTCTTATTCTTCTGGACCTCTAAACAGCATTTGACACTATTGACCATCAACTCCTCCTCACTATGCACCGCTCTGTTGGCCTCATGGACAGCGCGCTCTCCTAGTTCTCCTCTTATCTCTTTGACCGCACTTTCTGTTTATCATTTGTGGGCTCTGTTTTTCCCCTCTTCCTCTTGCCATCGGGGTTCCTTAGAGTTCGGTCCTAGGCTCCCTGCTCTTCTCCCTCTACACAGCTCCCATTGGACAAACCATCACCAGATTTGGCTTCTGGTAGCATCTTTATGCTGATGACACCCAATTATACACGTCATCCCATGACATCACCCCTGCACTAATACAGAACACCAGTGACTGTCTCTCTGCTGTCTCAAATATCATGTCTTCGCTCTGAAACTGAATCTCTCAAAGACTGAACTATTGCTGTTTCCATCATCAAATAGATCTGTCCCTGATATCTCCATTGCAGTCTCCGGCCTTACCATAACTCCTAGGCAGTATGCCCGCTGCCTCGGGGATTATGTTTGACTCAGACCTTTCCTTCACCCCCCATATCCAATCAATCGCACGCTCATGTCATCTCCACCTCAAAAACATCTCCAGAATACGCCCTTTCCTTACCAGAGATACATTACTGTAAAGACACTTATTGTTGCCCTGATTCACTCTCGCCTTGACTACTGTAACTCCTTACTAATCGGTCTTCCCCTTACTAAACTCTCCCCTCTATAATCTATTCTGAATGCGGCGGCCAGGCTCATCTATCAGTCTAGAAGCTACAGTGATGCCTCTGGTCTGTGCCAGTCACTACATTGGCTGCCTATTCAATACAGAATACAATATAAACTTATCACCCTCATCCACAAGGCTCTCCATAATGCTGCACCTCCCTACATTTCCTCCCTCATCTCTGTCTATCGCCCAACCCGTACTCTCCGTTCACTCAATGACCTAAGACTAACATCCTCTATTATCAGAACCTCCCACGCTCATATACAAGACTTCTCCCAAGTTGCATCACTTCTCTAGAATGCTCTATCCCGGACTATCAGATTATCCCCGCAAACTAAAGACATATCTTTTCAGACAGGCCTATCACAACTCCTAATGTAAATCCTTCCATAGTTAGAATCCCTAAAACGTACCCTCTGTTCAAGCTCCCGCATTACCTCACAGGATATGATGCCGTATCAGAATAACTTTATATGTCCAGGCAACATCTGCACATTAAAGGACACAACTGGTGACGGCTCATACAGCCTTATATATGTGTAATGGCAGTAACCTCTATTACAGAATTGTCTGACCATTGTATAAACAATGCTACTGATGCCGCCCCTGCTACCTCCTGTGTCACCCCCTCTACCTCATAGATTGTAAGCTCATGCAAGCAGGGCCCTCAGTCCCATTGTGTGAATTGACTATTTCTTTATAATGTATCTTTTTTGTCTGTACTTGAACCCTACAAATTGTACAGTGCTGCGGAATATGTTGGCACTATATAAATAAAATGTATTATTGAATGTATTATTATTATACTTATTCAGAAAACGCTAAAGTTCCTGTAGGTATAATTGACATGCTGTGACTTACAAAAACGCAATGGTAGAAGGCTTTGGAATTTCAGATATTTTTAATAAATTATTAAATATGCATAAATTTATGTCCAACATAAAAACTTGATTAAAACAACAGGTAATTTTCTGATGACACATTCCCTTAAGGCTAAGGCCCCATATTGTGGAAACACAGCGTTTTTGGCTGATGCGGAAATGCAGAGGGAAAAAAGGCTGCATTTTATAGTACCAGCAAAGTGAATGAGATTTGGTTAATCTCATCCACACATTGTGAAAAAAAAGAGCTGCGTACAGGAAAAATACAACATGTTAATTTTAACTGTGGAATCCAAGCATTTTCCCTATAGATTTAATAGAGTAATAGAGGAAGGGAAAAAAGTCTTTGCTGCATTTTTTTCTGCAGTGTTTTTTTTAGCTGTCCTTTGCTATGTAGGGTCTTAGCCTTAAAGGGTTTTTTTCAGGGTTACCAAAAAAAAAAAAAAAAAGTTTGCTTTCCTCCACAGACAGCATCACACAGATGTACATGGTATCAAAGAACAGCCCCATTTCCTAAAATGAAGCTGAACTGCAACACCAGACATAACCTGCAGACAAGTGCGGTGCTCTTACTGAAAGAAATCAAAACTGAGAATTTTTTGCTCCACATATTTATCCTTCATGCTCCTTTATAGGACAGACTTCAGAAATTACGAAAATAATTGTAAGTCTATTTGGCCATGTACAATCATTATAAGATCATCGAGTTTTTATTGACTTTCCAGCCTCACTTTATTGCATTTTGTAATCTGCTTCTCATCAGTCATGCAGCAACAAAAACCTGTAAAACTTTAATCTTGCCATAAAAGCAAAAGCAGAATCCTTCTCAGAAATAACAGTACACTAGAGTCACTACGAACCATCAATGCTCGGCTTCTACCAGTTTACCTAGTGACATAATGTGGCACCAACGACTCAACAGGTTAACCATGAGATGCAGAGGGGTGATATGAATCTCTGATGCCCCAAAACAAAGTCTGTGCCAGGGCTACCAACTAGCTTAGGTACTTAATAGTAATAGGTATAGTAATGGTCTCCTTATATGGGACTAAGGGACCTTTAGGCTATATTCACACAACCTAGCCAATAACGTGGCTGTATGTTTCACGTATCTGTGCGTATCTGTGTGTCTCACTAGGTAAATTGGATCTTACAGCTATGCCACCGGAGGGATTGTATATTACATATAAAAAGAAAGGCAATGGGTTGTTGTAAAATGTTTACATGCCAATATAAAGTATTTCTGGAATGCAATATTAAGGGGCGTTCACACTTTCGTTGC
The DNA here is from genome assembly GCA_947044405.1 of Leptodactylus fallax. Classification (NCBI taxonomy): domain Eukaryota; kingdom Metazoa; phylum Chordata; class Amphibia; order Anura; family Leptodactylidae; genus Leptodactylus; species Leptodactylus fallax. The sequence continues at coordinate 1,610,230 of CAMRHE010000374.1, read as the reverse complement.
TGACCGTCAGTAGTGTCCGTTGCTTTTGTCTGTTACAAGATTTTAGCATCAGACACTAGCTGAACCGTCAGAAATCCGTTAAAATTTCCATTCACTTCAATGGCTTTTTATATTGTGTCCGTTAGTGTCCAATTTGTGCCCCTTTACACCCAATCCGTCAGAAGTCCGTTTTTTTTCCGTGGACAAAAAATCCTACATGCAGGATTTTTTTGTCCGTTTGGAAAAACAGATTCTTGACTGACAGCAAGTGTCCCTTATTTTTTTAACATTGAAGTCTATGGGTAACGGATAGCCATCAGTTACTGTCATGTGCATGCTCAGAAATCAGAAACAAACCAAAAAAAAAAAAATACGGACAGTTTTAAAAAATGGACACTAACTGATGCTAATGTGTCCATTATTTGGATCAGTTAAAAAAAACGGACACATTAACATCAGTTAGTGTCCGTTAATGTCTGTTATAATGATGTCTGTTTTTTTTTTTTTTTTTTTAACAGACACCTTCATAACGGAGTCAAACCCTGCTTTATAGGTTTAATCATAAGGGGATGATACACCTTATATCATATGGGCAACCTATACAGGGGCCCTAAAGGTAAGAGAGGCAACTGTTAGCTAAAAGTCCCTAGTGCTCTTACTCATCACACACTGTATCCATGACTATCCACCCATGTCTCACAATTGCTGGCGTACAGTCATCAAAATAACAGCTAGAAGATTTGGGGTGCATATAAAGTTGTTGCACAGAGGTACTCTATTTTTGGTCTTTGCCAATGGAGAGTACAGTGGGTGAAAAAAAGTATTTAGTCAGCCACCAATTGTGCAAGTTCTCCCACTTAAAAAGATGAGGCCGGCCTGTAATTGTCATCATAGGTAGACCTCAACTATGGGAGACAAAATGAGAAAACAAATCCAGAAAATCACATTGTCTGATTTTTAAAGAATTTATTTGCAAATTATGGTGTAAAATAAGTATTTGGTCACCTGCAAACAAGCAGGATTTCTGGCTCTCACAGACCTGTAACTTCTTCTTTAAGAGGCTCCTCTGTCCGCCACTCCTTACCTGTAGTAATGGCTCCTGTTTGACATTGTTATCAGTATAAAAGACACCTGTCCACAACCTCAAACAATCACACTCCAAACTCCACTATGGTGAAGACCAAGGAGCTGTGGAAGGACACCAGAAACAAAATTGTAGACCTGCACCAGGCTGGGAAGACTGAATCTGCAATAGGCAAGCAGCTTGGTGTGAAGAAATCAACTGTGGGAGCAATAATTAGAAAATGGAAGACATACAAGACCACTGATAATCTCCCTCGATCAGGGGCTCCACGCAAGATCTCACCCTGTGGGGTCAAAATGATCACAAGAACGGTGAGCAAAAATTCCAAAACCACACGGGGGACCTAGTGAATGACCTGCAGAAAGCTGGGACTAAGGCAAACAAAGGCTACCGTCAGTAACACACTACGCCATCAGGGACTAAGATCCTGCAGTGCCAGACGTGTCCCCCTGCTTAAGCCAGTACATATCCAGTCCCCTCTGAAGTTTGCTAGAGCACATTTGGATGTTCCAGAAGAGTATTGGGAGAATGTCATATGGTCAGATGAAACCAAAGTAGAACTGTTTGGTAGAAATACAACTCGTCGTGTTTGGAGGAGAGTGAATGCTGAGTTGCATCCAAAGAACACCATACCTACTGAGAAGCATGGGGGGGCAACATCATGCTTTGGGGCTGTTTCTCTGCAAAGGGACCAGGACGACTGATCCGTGTAGATGAAAGAATGAATGGGGCCATGTATCGTGAGATTTTGCATGCAAACCTCCTTCCATCAGCAAGGACATTGAAGATGAAACGTGGCTGGGTCTTTCAGCATGACAATGATCCCAAGCACACCACCAGGGCAACGAAGGAGTGGCTTCGTAAGAAACATTTCAAGGTCCTGGAGTGGCCTAGCCAGTCTCCAGATCTCAACCCCATAGAAAACCTTTGGAGGGAGTTGAAAGTCCGTGTTACCCAGTGACAGCCCCAAAACATCACTGCTCTAGAGGAGATCTGCATGGAGGAATGGGCCAACATACCAGCAACAGTGTGTGCCAACCTTGTGAAGACTTTCAGAAAACGTTTGACCTCTGTCATTGCCAACAAAGGATATATAACAAAGTATTGAGATGAACTTTTGTTATTGACCAAATACTTATTTTCCACCATAATTTGCAAATAAATTCTTTAAAAATCAGACAATGTGATTTTCTGGATCTGTTTTCTCATTTTGTCTCTCATAGTTGAGGTCTACCTATGATGACAATTACAGGCCGGCCTCATCTTTTTAAGTGGGAGAACTTGCACAATTGGTGGCTGACTAAATCCTTTTTTTTTCCCCACTGTATATGTTATATTGTGTATGAAATTCTTACAGCATTTTACAAATATACCAAGGATACATCCACTTGAAAATGCTGTGGATTTTCCATGCAAATTGCAAACAGAAAATTTCCAACTTATTAATCAGGTATGAATTTGTTGCAAATTTTCCCCATCTTGTTCAATGTAGAAGTCAAAATGTGCAACAAAACTCAACTTTTGTAGAATTTTCTGCAGACTACCTGCTATACCTGCTAATCCACAGCAAAATCTACAGATGCAGTGTTTAAAATTAAAAAATTCATCCACCAAAACCAAGTCGCCCCTACTGTTATTTCCATGTTCCCCTGGTAGCTTTTTTTCCCCAGACTCCTGAGTTGTTGTGTCGTGTCGATATGACTGCTGCAGCCAATCACAGGCCAGCAGAGAACCATGGAAATATCACCAGGGGAGCACCAATAGAGTGGTAGGGGAGGATTCAAGACTGTTTTTCTCCACAAAAGTCTTGATTTAGTGCAGATTTGTGAATTTCATCAAATTTGCTGCTGAAAATTTTTGCAGCAAATCTGGCTACTCTGGAAAAACAGCACAAAAAACCCACTGCCTTATATAGTACCGGCAAGGTGAATGAGATTTTGGTTAATCTTATCCACACACTGAATAAAAAAAAAAATAAAGTTTTGGGAAAACCACATGTATGTTAATTTAAGCCGCAGAATCGCAGAGAAAAATGCAGCAAAAGCTCAATGAAAAGTCAAAAAAGACCATGTATCTTCACTGAAAACCTTCTAGGGGAATACCGAGAACGTTCTAGTCATAAAATTGTCTCAGGCTTGACTAGGCAGTAGCCCAGTAAATGATGGGAGCAGACAGGATAATATATAAATAATGATAATGCTGCCTTCCCATTACCACATGAGTTACTATATGTGAGTAGATATACTACCGCATCTTATCTTATATATATTTGCCAGGAATGCTAAGAATCTGTCTAAGCAGATGATCTTCAAAAGGTATAATGCACTAAAAAAATAACTAAATGTGCAAAAAACATAAAAATGTTCAAACAATTATTCATGGGACAAGTGACTGACCCAAGATACAGTGGAGACGATTTATTAAGACTACGTGTAGTATGCTACTCTTAATAATAGGCCACACAGGAGATGCACCAAAAGTATTAAGAGGCTCTAAATAATGTTGGTGATAAAATCTGGGGGCTGGTGTGGGTTTCAACCATTATTTGCTTCAGTTTTCTAACTTAAATAATCTTACATTTGTTGGTCTGTATAGTCTCACCCCTCTACATCATGCCCACTTTCAAGAAGTCGCGAGTGTTGTGCAAAAGGTGGTGGGGGAGGAGTAGAATCACAATTTTTGCTGCAAATACAGTTGTGCGTCAAAAATGTCATAAATTGGTACAAAATGAACGATAAATTCCCCCATAAAGTTAGACATGGACATTAAAGGGGGATTCCCATCTCAAGGATTATATTCAGACTTGTAGCTGAAGCTAACTGAAGTGTTTTACCTAATAAATTGCTTTATCTATCTTGCTCTGTCTGTGAGATACAGCTAAATTTCTCTCCTCATTGTTTACACATGGTTGCCTAGGTTACAGTCCTGGTTACAGGTTGGGATGATGACTCCCGGCCGTCTATATTCTCTGCTCTCTGTATTTCTGCATTAAGCTTTTAGTTTGTGAAGTAGAGTAAGATAGTTTAGATAAGTTTATTTAGCAGTGGCTCTTATCTGTTTATGTAAATCCAGAAATAACTGTGCCTATTAGAGCAAACAGGAGCTCCAAGCTGGAATGAGCTGAAAACCAGGAAGTGGAGGGGAGTGGAGACAGTAGGGCAGCTGAAATCCTAAGATGAGAAAACCCCTTTAAGGCTAAGGCCCCAAGTAGCGGGCAGCAGCAAAAAAGCGCTGCGGGAAAAACATTGGTAGCAACGCACCACAATTATAGGGAAACCGCCAGTATTTCCATACATATAATTGACCTGCTACGTTTTCCAAAACCACAATGGTTTTGGAAATCGCAGCATTTCCGCTGCACATATTTTTCTGCAATATGTGGATGGGATTTGCTAGAATCCCAGCCACCTTGCAGTGACTGTAAAACACTGCGTGGGGCCCTGGCCTCCATATCTTCTCCAGTAATGCAAAATAAGTAGACCCTCTATGGAAGTCAATACATGGAATGGCCCTTTCTCTCCAGTATATAGAAGTATACCAAGAGGTATTTACAATATATGCTTGAACCCTAAACTTTACTTTTTTGTTTAACACTCTTAGGTTTTGATTTTTATAGTATGGTTTCTCAAATCTTTAGCAACGTAACCCTATAGGAACTAATTTGAAAAAAAAAAAAAAAAAAAAAACTTTATATCAAAATGCTAATTTTAGGTCTAATCATTTTAGGTCTATCCTCATCTCCAACCATCACCTTACATTTTTGATTGTTTTATTGTTTTGTACATAATTTTTAATACTAAATTACTTTTTTTTGTTTTAACAGCATAAATCCAATCAAACCAAGAGCTGCAGAAGTTCAAAAAAAGTACCAATAATTTATTCCAGTTTAGTTATGATCATTTCAGTAATGATGATTTTACAATATTTCAGCATCAAAAAAGCCCATTCAAAAACACATCAAAACTGTCACCATTGGCCATCCCAGGCATCAACCCTAAAGCCATTAAAGCAGATCATTCTACAACTCCTAATATATTCAGGTACATTCTGTATTCCTAAGGGTAAGAGCAAGAAATATGGATTATATCATTTCAGTGATTTATTCTACCACTTGCAATAATCTGTGATCACCCTTGGACCTCACCACAATGTAAGCCTTATTGGAATCTTTTAATTTTTTTTTCTTCAGTCACAGCATGTACCTGACTCCAGGCTCGGTGACAAAACCTCTATTTCTAAGTCAGTGATTAAATGTTCCTCCTCACTCACAAATCCCTAACCCTACGGTGACCTGATCTGTCCTTTTTTGGCCATCTGTTTCACCTCATGTCACCTCATTCTCCAGTACGCCAGACACTGTAAGTCAATCAGTATGTTTTATAAAGACAGTATGCGTGACCTCAACCCACTAGACAAAGAATGTCACTTATGTAAACGTTATGGCTATAGTATTAATACTGAAGAATTCCAGCCTTCTATTTAAACACACTATCCCAAAAGAACTGGAGACATCGACCTACCGAGAAGATAAATGCAATTTATTGTTTCAGAAGCCCACATTGAACTAGCAATGAAGTGGTTGTCAGAAGACCGGGAGCTCTGCAACATCCTTGGAGACAGTCCCCCTTGGAAACAGACCCAAGTTTTAGGGCACACACACTCCATTTCCCATAGTACCTTAGTTGTGAGGGAGTTTATGCTGGGCAAGCATTGAATAAACTGGCCTTTGAACCCTACAACAAACATCCCACTACTTTGCAAATGGCAGCACCAAAATATTTAGGGTCATGCGTAAAAATTGTAGCGAAAAAAAAAAATGGATATGACAACTAGTTTGTGATATAATGTTTATTTTAGAACTTGGCTCATCATGACTCAATCCTATCAATGAAGCATGACATCACACTGTTATAGATAGCTTCAATCTTCAATAAAGCCTCAAAATCTGATAACGCAGCACTTGTTTCACAATATATTAAGGAATACCATGGGATCAGATGTCTGAGATGCAATCGTGAAATTTCTCTTTTTAAACACTAGCAGGTTTTGCCCAAGTTTATTAAATTGCCTACCAATAAGATACAGAGTTTCCTCTGCGGACTTTCTCTTTCCATTATACCTATAGGGTATAATGCCAGTATAGGGTATAACGCCAGCATTTCTGTAGGTATAATTGACATGCTGCGATTTAGAAAAATGCAACGGTTTTGGAAATCGCAACATTTCCGCTGCACGTATTTTTCTGTAATGTGTGGATGGAACTTGCTGGCTGTTTTTGCCATGGTGTCTCTGCCGTGGCCAAACCGCGGCGTTTATTCCACGTGGGGCCCCCGGCCTCTAATGGATTTTCCCATTCTATTATATAGACAAGCACCCTAGCAAATTGTCAAAACAAATGAGTCAATTCTACCATCAACCAGTGAGTTTTAGACATTTGTCCATGATCATACAATAAAAACTCAAATGATCTAACATGTGTTAGGACCCATTAAGCAAAATAATTTTTTTAATAGTTTTTTTTTTTTTATTAAGTAGATTTGCATTGCACTTAAAGCATGTCTCAACTCTCAAAAAACTTTTGATTTTCTGGCAGCATGTGTGACATTGATAAATAGGGTAATATACATTATTAATGGATTTTGGCTCCTTTTCGTAAAACCCTGTGCTGAAATCCACTTTCTGCCCCTTGTGTATTCGTTACCTTATTTCTCTCACTGCTTCTCACTGAAGTACGGGTGTACGGGCTCTAATAAAGCAGGGAATCGGAGTCTGGGAGGTCTCTCTAAACAGATATATCTTGGCCATTATAATGCAGAACAGTGGTTTTGGTGTCATATTAAAGAAGAAATAGTCAGGACTGGCAGAAATATATGCGCCTGCAGCTGTTCTCAGTCCGAACTGTGTTTTTAACTGATTATATTTCTGAAAATAATAAAAATAAAATAGCAATGAGAATCTCATCTTTCAGATGACATCAAAAGCACTGTTCTGTGTTTTTATAATGGCCAAGATAAAACTGTTTAAGGCCAGGGTCCCACGTGGTATAAACACCGTGTTTTGCCCACGGTGAAAACGCCACAGCAAAAACCGCTGTGTTTTACAGTTCCTGCAGAGTGGCTGGGTTTCTAGCAAATCCCATCCATACATTGCAGAAAAATATGCACAGCAGAAATGCCACGATTTCCAAAACTGTCGCATTTTTGGAAATCGCAGCATGTCAATTATACCGACGGATACGCTGACGATTTCCCTATAGGTGTAATTGAAGCAGAAAGTCTGCAGAGGAAAACTCTGCAGACTTTCTGTGAAAAGTGCACAGAAAGGGAAAAACTGCAATGTGCTTGTGCCGCGGTTTTTCCCGCAGTGCTTTTTCGCTGTGGCCCACTACGTAGAGCCTTAGCCTTAAATGATCTCCCAGACTCCGTTTTCTTGCTTTATTAGAGCCAGTGAAAGAAACAAAGCAAAGATACAGAAGAGACAGAAGTGGATTTCAGTGCAGGATTTCACAGAAAAGAGCCAAAATCCATTAATAAAGCATAAAATAATAAAGTATTACAATATTTATTAATGTCACACTTGCTGCCAGAAACTCAAAAGTTGTTTTAAAGCTTAGGTACACTTTAAGGTATGGCATGGTTTTCACCCCTGTATTAGGAAATACCAATCATAAAATTCCCTATCTGAAGCCAATAAGGTTGTTACACCAAGTTTACAGACATATCATGGCAAAAACAAAAAGTGTAATGTATAATATAATCTGATTTATGAAGACTAATGTTTTGAAATTTAGGATAAAAAGGTGAAAATTAGTGGAAAAATATTAAAAATAAAAAAAAGCCTTTTAAAATGAATAGTGTTTGTCATATTTAACAGAAGCGAGCACAGCGTGTGCTTCATGTGCACTTTAATGTGTGTCCTTCAAATGATTAAGTGGATGGAAAAGCACATTAAAAACATGACCTAATTTTCCTTTATATAAAGGATCTGGGATGCTGCACAGTAAAATGTTACACAATTCAGAGCAGTTCAGTTTACAGTTCTTCTTCTCCTCAAGCAGACAGCGCTGTGTCTGTGTAATAGCAAAAGAAGGGATTATAGGTGGAATCTTAAATCATTATCGTCTGCTTCTATGGCAGACATGTGGTTTACAGTCCTGCCCTTAGTTATGTATGAGACAGAAGAATATGTTCACCTCACATATATCTCGGATGCTCTTCTCCAGGCTGAGTAACAGCTTTGGCTAGCATCCATAGGTATTCATTACACCAGATCTAATGATATTACCCAATCACCTCATTGCGAATTACCAGAGATGACATACTGAATCTGAAGATGATTTATTTATCCTTCTAGAAAGATCTGATTAACGGGGTCCTCCCACATCGACGGCCCATGTCCATATAGGATGTTGCAAATGGAGTCACCTGCTGGGGATAACCCTCCACTCACCAGTGCAAAAAGAAGCTAAGAAAGAATAAGTTCTGCCATTTATGTCCATGATCTGTCCACCTTTACTATATGCGAGTCTGGTTTAGGACTCTAATTTTTCACGTTACAAATTTAATACATGATCATGACATGCTAGTAAAATACTTCATAGACTCCAAAGACATCAGAACCACTGAGTGGTCACATATAGACGCATAGTATGAACATCTTCCAGTAGATCACAAAATCAAGTCCTTTTTTGTCAAAACTGGTCATCTTGCACCACACACCTTGGGATATGTTGAGAAAGGTAAGGAATATAGGACATATGTAGATCTTCAGAAGCCAACCTAGTGGATTACTCTCAAAAGGGGATTGATGTTTTAATTTTGCCATTCGAGATGGGAAAGGACAGCTTAACTTGCGTTGAACGTATAAACTTGTTGCAGCAACCAGTCATACATCATGTCAATAGCAACTGGTCTGTATAACATTATGTCAGCTCACCTGTGCTGGTGCCAGCCATCCCAATCTCGATTATGGGCAAAGGCCAAGTGCCCAGGATTTTTAAGGACACCTCCCTCAGTTCTTCTTCAAAGGTGGCTGTTCTTCTGTTACTGAACCAGCTGATACCATTGACCACATCTACCCATCATGAACTCTGCCGGACTATACTGATAACCAGACTCAGCATGCCTCAACCAACTGATCTACTGTCTGACTACATCTCCTGTAAGGCCACCTTGGTGCCACATCCCGGTGTCCACTTTTCAACTGTGTGCCAGTCCATACTAACAGGGACAACTCAGAAGGTAGGAAAGTCCAAACCTCATTATGTGGGTTACAGCGAAGAACGCACAACCCATGGCCACTAAACTGATGGCAGATAAGGGGAAATGAAGATACAGTACACAGAATACACTGTGCTGTCTCTTCAACTGCTCTAAATATATTTTTGCAAGAGGTGAAGAACGTCAATAATGGGAATATCTAGCTTTGCACCTTGTAAATAATAGTTGCATCTTTTCAGAGTCCACAGTTCATGTGTCCACCAAGTTCATATAATGGAGGTTGATAGTATTAGTTACTATTGGTTAGAGAATTTTGAAATATGAAGCCATAAGGAATACTTTCAACACTTGCTGGATGTAATGGAGGAAAGACACAAAGATTTAAGGATAAATATAAAGCAGCAAGACTCTACCCATAAGAAGTGATGAGCAGTGATACCAAAAATAAGGAACAGTGATGAATAATTGACCTCTCAAATGGAATGATCCCCGACCACCATCACACCTTACCTCCAGTGTAGGGTTTCCAGTTGTAATATTTCCCTCGGAAAGGCATATTATCGAAGTCTGCACATTGCTTTTCTCTGAAGTCACGTGACCCTGATGGACAAGGCTATGGAGGAAAGAAAAAACAACTAAATGTAACTTCTAGAATGCTGTGGGTAATGGCATGTGTCATGTGTTGTAATATACATATGGTAGTACATTATATATTTTAGGAGTAACTGTGCATATACATAAAGAAATACTCCCATTGCAAGCCTAAAGGATTTAAATCTAGAGTTGAAGGGGATATATCCCCTCTTATACATTTATGGCATAGTCACAAAATATACCATAAATACCTCATTCATGTGGGCTCCACCTTCACTGCCTCAATGGAGAGGTGGCCTGGTTCTTTCTGTAACTAGAGACTAGGAGTTGTCTGCAGACAAGTGCAGCTACCTCTACCATTGCAATGTATGGCAGCCTAGAAACAGTGAAGGGGTGACCAGACCACTGATTTCCGTATTGATGGGACACATCTGTCAGGTATTTACAGCATATTCTGTGACTGTGCCATTTATGCTTTAATGCCCCTTTAATGCCAAGTTAAATCTGAAGACCAGCGGGCACATCTGCTTTAGGGCATGGTTTCACAGCAGTCTTGTCAGTGTGGAATTCTAATGAATTTAATAGGAAATCAGCAAAGCCACTCACAAGGTTGTCAGATATTCTGCTGTGGATTAGAAACCTGCATCGTGGAAAAAAGTGACAAGTTTTGAGGCATATTCCACAAGGAATCCATAGTGGGTAGTCACATAGGGTTAAGATCACTTAATGGGATTAGTCCACAGAAGAAATCTCATGGTTAGCAATGGATTTCTACTTTGCATTCCATGCTGTGTAAACATGCCTTTAAAGCAGACCCATTAAACTAGACAAGGCTGAGGCCCAAGTTCTCATTATATCATCTGTCCCAAGTACAAGTGATTAGTGTCTGATCGGTGGGGTTCAGATTGTTTGGAATCCATTGCTCATGAGAGTGGGGTTCCTCTGTACCACCATGTGAATGGAGTGGCAGTCACACAGACCTGCTCCCGTCCCATTTATCTCAATGGGACTGTCTATAAGAAAGTACAACGCTCATCTATCACTGGATGGAGCTGCTGCACACCTGTGCAAATGCTGCTCCCTGCAGAAGGAGACACAAGGGATCCCCATTCTCGATCAGTGGGGACCTAGATGATGGACCTCCAAACTGAATCCACACTTACCACCCATCCTGTGGTTCAGATAGGCATGTTACCCTGTACAACTGTACAGTAGTAAAGGATTGTACAGTTGGAACGCAGATTTCATTGTATCTTGTGTAATGTTGGACAGGCAAAAATAATCGAGGTTGTATAAACAGATTTAAGTGTTACACCAGTTCCTCAACAGCTTTAATCTCTAATGCATGTCAAGGATCCCATAGCAATTAATCCATCAGGTATCTCCTTATAAACACACATAAAAAACAGATGAAGAATCTCCAATGTAAACAGAGCTGCGGAGAAGCAGTCACAGTCCTGCAGCACCAGCTGTTCCAGGGTTTGTGCTGAGATGTACCATTAGCCTCCTGCTAAGGGAATTATCCAATTGCTGTGCAACATAATGAAGTCCATCAACTACCAGTATAAATAATTTTATGAGGAATGCAGAAGAGAAGAGTTCATGTTTAACATATGTCCTAAACTATTACAGACTGAACATCCAAAACAGCAAGCAAATGTCTTTGGACTCTGGATAGCAATGTCCAACTGGGCTCTATCATGGTTTACCTTTTATTGTTGGCAAGAGTAATGCTACTGCGCTATTCTTACTGTCAAATATATAGGCATTGTTGGGAGACCAAAGTAGCCTCCAAATACCTCTATACCCATGACCCTAGGCAGCATATTGTCCACATTGTCAGACAAAGCAAAAGATTGTCCACATATAAAGCTACTTCTTTCATTCAGTTCCCTATATTTAAACCCCATACATTCACATCTCATCTAATCAGAAAGGCAAGAGGCTCGATTGCCAGGGGCAAACAGCAACGACGACAGAGGACACCACTGTCTTGTCCCCCTTTCCAGGCCAAATTTCTCCTATAGCTCCCCACTGGCTCACCCCCTAGCTACCGGTACTGTATATAAAAGCTAAAACCATTTCAAGAGCCGAGGACCAACCCCTACTTTTCGTAACACTGCCCATAGATATCCGAACTCTCCACTATCAAAGGATTTGGCAGAATTAAAGGCATTGTCAATGTAAACTAAATGCAAATGTGAGGACAGCATAAGAAGATGATATTGAATCGATGGAAATCTATAGTTTTGGACCATCAGAGATTTCCAGAACAAAGGGCTCTGTAGACAGCCTAAAGGCCTTTGATACTTCTCATAGATGTATTTATTGGAAATCTGACCATTAGGTGACAATAAGTCCAGTGGCGTAACTAGGAATGGCTGGGCCCCAAGGCGAACATTTGACATGGGGCCCCCCTCCGAACCGCCGCTACCAACCCCCCAGACCGCCCCTTCGAACCCCCCCCGCACAAACTGCATTCCTGCGCACACTATTATGCCCCATAGTGGCCCCTGCACACAGTATTATGCCCCATAGTGGCCCCTGCACACAGTATTATGTAGCATAGTGGCCCCTGCACACAGTATTATGCCCCATGCCCCCCCATCCCCCCCCCACTCCCCTGTGGACCACCCATGAACAATTATTATACTCTGGGGTCTTTTCAGACACATAATGACGTCGGCTGACGTCTGGGACGTCACCAAACAGGACCGAAGCTTGCCGGAGCGCAGGAGAGGTAAGTTACAGTGTTTTTTATGTTCCATCACCTCCCCTGGGCCCCCGATCGCTATACTCGGCCCGAGTATAATGATAGCAGTGTTTGTGGGGTTCGTGGTAGCGGCTGCCACAGGGCTCTGGGCCCCCTAATGTCCCGGGCCCTGTGGCTGCTGCTACCCCGGTATTTACGCCCCTGAATAAGTCCCAGAATGGCTTTTCCCCATCCTGCACTATGCTTAAGATACACATCGGGGAAAGTTCCTAAAGAAAATATTACAATTATCCACAGGCCCTTGTTCATCTAACAGAGGTCAAGAGTATCCTTTGACCTCTATCAGCCTTGTGTGCCTAGGTATAGCACTTTCAGCCGTACAGAAAAGTGCTTTCCTACACATAATTCCACTGAAAAGGTTTTTACCCCATAGTATACATTTTTTTGTTTTTTTCTTTTACAGTGGGACTTATGGATGGCTGATCCCACTGTATGCCATCCTTCACAGGCCTTTGCCAGACATACTTTATATCTTGTGATGGAAGCGACCAAGAGCCGGATTCTTAAAAAAATCCTGCAAACACATTAAAGCTCTGTTCACACCACAGTCTGTAAGTATAAAGTATACACATACTGAAACTGCCCCATTTGTTTCTATTACTATTCACTACCTTTTGGCATACATTTGACATTTTGGGTACATTTTTGGTAGTTATTATTTTACCCTATACACAAAGTTCATTCCAAATATATATTGCCAGTCGGTATTGTCTATTCCATGAACCTGTATGGAGGGGACACAACATAATTTGCATTCATGGAATATAAAATGAGTCTAATTAAGTAAAACAATGAAAGGCATCCAGTTGTGCCCAAATGTCACACAGCTTTCTGGGAAGTACAGCCACAGACTGTAAAAACAAATGTTTCCCTTTAAGCTTAATGTTAGACACATCAGTGCCAACTGGAGCCATGACAAAAGGACAGGTTCTTCCAGACACAGTATTTGCTTAACATCCAAAAAAATGATATTTAATGCTCACATTAGAGAAAAAGAAATAGAAAAATATTCTAATTGAATGACATTAGATGGCTGTATCTAGGGGCACAGGTGCCACATTCTGCAGATCTTACATACGTTAAAACAGAACGGTCATTTCCAGTGTGGCATCAAATGACAGATGAGAAATGTTGTGAGTGGCGCTGATGGGACGTGGCAGGCTGCCCCACCAAAGTACAAGAGGATCCTTTGGAAAAGCCAGATTCTGTCATATCAACGGGCCCAAAGGTTCAGTAAAAGAAACTATTTGAAGTTGATTTTCAGCCCAAAGGTGGTCAAAGACTATCAAGAACTGAGACTGAACACTTGTTTGACCTACAGCTATACCTAACAAACTTCCCATACATATACTTACTGTACCTAAAAAATCTCCTATAGACACTTACTGTACCTAACAAATCTCCCATACACATACTTACTGTACCTAACAAACCTCCCATACACATACTTACTGTACCTAACAAACCTCCCATACACACTTACTGTACCTAACAAATCTCCCATACACATACGTACTGTACCTAACAAACCTTCCACACACCTACTTACTGTACCTAACAAACCTCCCACACACCTACTTACTGTACCTAAGAAACCTCCCATACACACTTACTGTACCTAACAAACCTCCGATACACATACTTACTGTACCTAACAAACCTCCCACACACCTACTTACTGTACCTAACAAACCTCCCACACACCTACTTACTGTACCTAAGAAACCTCCCATACACACTTACTGTACCTAACAAACCTCCGATACACATACTTACTGTACCTAACAAACCTCCCATACACACACTTGCTTTTTTCGGATGAGTGTGCATTTGCTTCAACGGGAGTAAAAACCTCTAGATGGTGGGTCGTCATCCCTTAGAACAGAAGGATCAGCACTGAAATTTAACATGCCTGATCCTTTTTCATCTGACATAACCAGGTGGCAAATCAGGAGGCTCCCATACACATTAGATCAGAGATTTTCAGACCTCACCCGCCAGTATATAATGTGACGCTTGAGCTTTTCCAGCAAAGAAATACTACCATGGACTGCCAAACAAATGCCACTGTGCTGTACACATAATACTTTCACCAGTGGCGACACACAATACAGCACACATAATATCTGTAACGCTAACAAATACCAAACACCAGCACCCAGCAGAAAATACCACCCACAAGAGCCAAACACCACAGTGCAACACAACATCGCACCCCAGCCGCACCAAACAAATACCACTGTGCAGCACAAAATACCTAAGAAGAATTGCCGAACACCACAGTCCAGCATCACTGCTATCAGCACTGCACTCCAACCTCTCACTCTCTGAGTAGCAGGTACAGTCTCTCCATTTTCACCTCTAGCACATTTCCAGCAGCATTCTCCCCAAATACAATCTTTCATACTTGCAGCAAATCATTCCCAATTCCATACCTCCCACTGTCAAGAGTGCCCTCACAACAGTCAGAGAAGGTACTAGTCTATTAATCCTTTGCCTCCAGATTGGAGCATTAGCCTACAGAAGCACTCTTGATAATGTCATCACAAGTCCTTCAGCCCTTCTAGTGACAGAGACTGCACTGATAATGCAAAGCTGGCATTATTAGTGCAGTTTATGCTTTGGAGTTCCAAAGCTGACACTGACAGGGACCTGCGCCCTGCCAGTCAGTGAACAGTGCCTCAGAGTTTGAGGGGACCTGCGCCCTGCCAGTCAGTGAGCCGTGCCTCACAGTTTGAGAAGTATTGCATTAGATGATCAATCATTCCTGCTACAATTGGCTGGTGCAGCTGACATTATGGCCACTAATTGACACTTGCTGAGACAATTTTTATGAGTTTTACAAAATGACTTTATTGATACAGTATGTCCTGTGTACTCAATAGTAATAATGATGTTCTGTACAGATTGGTGAAGAGCCCGGATTCCTAGTTGGCCCAAGGCCCATTTGACTCTTGATGGGGGGGGGAATTATAATAGATGTATGATTTCTGTCAGAGGGGACCCTTACCCCTTGTGTGAAGTCCATATGCCAAAATACGCCTGATAGGTAAGGCTAGGTTCACATCTGCAGAAACCGCCAGAAATCATCAGAGAGAAAAGTCCTTCACTGAGGACTTTTCTCTCTGCTGGTTTCAGTATAAAAGTGGTGGACATCCAACAGACCCCATTATAGTCTATGTAGTGTGCCAGCGTCCGCGGGTAAACCCTTGGCAGACTGGAACGACAGAAAGCCCAGTGCAGATGTGAACCTAGCCTGAGAAATGTCTTTATGAGACAACCTCTTTAAAGTTATGGAAACCTAACATAGTGCTCCCAATGTAACAGTATGCTGCTCCTAAGTGCAATACAGTATAAAAAATGCTGAAATGTTATTACATATTAAACTAGAACATCTGTTTGTAAGTCAAAGACTATTATTGAAGGCACAAATACAGCAACGTCAATACTTTGCCTACTGGTGGCTAGGCTGTAATGATAGCTTATTGTATCTGTAGTACTAGTGCACCGTATAACAAATACAATACCTTCTCAGAAGCCTTAGTAATTACAGCTTATTTTTATTCTGCTTCCTACCGCAGCATGTCAAGGCTGTAGGATTTGGAAGGTGAAGCCATTGCACATTTTAAAACTATGCGAATCATACTGAAATGCCAAGTGAAGTCTGAATATTTGTGAATTACACCACACGACTAGTAAAAACATTGTGTTCCCTGAGCAGTATGATGCTGCTTTGGTATGTGTGACTTAGCGGTAGAGGAAAAATACAGAGGAATCGGCAACAACAAGATGTAATGATTCCACTTGGGTACAAAATAGAATGCCCCAATAATGACAGCATACAGTGTCGTGTAGAAATCAGCACTACTTCACTAAGGAAATAGACTTCATCCACCTTACAAGTAAAACCTTCCAAAACCTTCTTTATTTTTTCCAGTGTTTATACCCCCCTGGAAATGAGAGAACGGAGTAATGCCAGCAAAAATAACACTTAAATATAGAAAAGAGGTGACTGAAGGTTATTCAGCACCACTGGTGGAAACATGAACTAAACCATCACATCCATGAAGTCAGGACACAGGCATGAACAAATATGCCAATCCCGAATCACCGGTCCTTCGAATATATTCAACAAATTTTTCAGATTCACTTTTTTGGCAAATTTTGTAGCCAATAATTTGCTAACTGAAGCTCAGTTTGTTTGGGTTGGATTGATTAAGTTGCTTATCTTTATGCTTTATGTAACTTAGACCTAGACAGAAAAAAGTCAATGGGGGACATACACACGTGGACAAAATTGTTGGTACCCCTCGTTTAATGAAAGAAAAACCCACAATGGTCACAGAAATAACTTGAATCTAACAGACTGGAATTTGCCAAACTACATGTTGCCAAGCCATAAAGCTTCTGGAAGAATGTCCTATGGACTGATGAGACAAAAATTGAAATTTTTGGCAAGGCACATCAGCTCTATGTTCACAGACGGAAAAATGAAGCCTATCTTGAAAAGAACACTGTCCCTACTGTGAAACATAGAGGAGGCTCTGTTATTTTCTGGGGCTGCTTTGCTGCATCTAGCACAGGGTGTCTTGAATCTGTGCGGGGTACAATGAAATCTCAAGACTATCAAGGGATTCTAGAGAGAAATGTGCTGCCCAGTGTCAGAAAGCTTGGTCTCAGTCGCAGATCATGGGTCTTGCAACAGGATAATGACCCAAAACACACAGCTAAAAACACCCAAGAATGGCTAAGAGGAAAACATTGGACTATTCTGAAGTGGCCTTCTATGAGCCCTGACCTAAATCCTATTGAGCATCTTTGGAAGGAGCTGAAACATGCCGTCTGGAAAAGGCAACCTTCAAACCCGAGACAATTGGAGCAGTTTGCTCATGAGGAGTGGCCAAAATACCTGTTGAGAGGTGCAGAAGTCTCATTGACAGTTACAGGAATCGTTTGATTGCAGTGATTGCCTCAAAAGGCTGTGAAACAAAATATTAAGTTAAGGGAACCATCATTTCTGTCCAGGCCTGTTTCATGAGTTTTCTTTTTTTTAAATTCTGTTGAAGCATGGTTGAAAAGCAATGTCTGAATTTCATTTGTTCATTTTCATAGAATTTTGATATATTATTACTTTTGTCAGATTCAAGTTATTTCTGTGACCATTGTGGATTTTTCTTTCATTAATCGAGGGGTACCAACAATTTTGTCCACGTGTGTATACGAAGACTAGCATTTTTATATCTCCTGCACTGGCAGAGGGCGAGTCTCATTTATGAGGAGACGGCTGGTAGTTTTCAGGTCTCTACCTATATGCAAATAGGTAAGAATCTGAAATGGAGTCACCCATTGGACATTTCAGCTTGTGTCTGGCTTATTTTCTGAAATTGTTTTTTCTCTGAATCACAGCAGAATTTCAGAGTAAAACTTAGTTCTCTGACAGGTTCCATTTAAGCAGGTTTGGATTAGAACACCAGAATACACAAGGATCCTTGGATGGCACCAGACACTGACACAATAAAGGTCCAGGAGAAGACAACCCAATTTGGTGCTGACTTTAGGACCAATCCCATACTTTACTATCTCAAACCTTACTGATATGTCCTGCATGTGCAATGATAACAGAGAAGTGTAGGGTGTGTGGTAAAGTGTATGGTAAAGTGCTGGATGGGGTGTATATCTCGACTGGTTTCCTCAGCCAGGCGAGGTAACGGAAATCCAGGAAGATACATGATGCCTTAGCAGAACATAGTCTACTAGGGATTTTCTTTAAATTACATGGGCTGGATTTTCTGGACTGGAGGACAGGTTGGTAGTGGGAGTCTTCCAGTCCACACCCCTGGTCCACTACTGGGTTTCCCCCCCTACTCCCAGGTGCTCTCAGCTGAGGCTTCCTGTGAATGATTATTGAGGAAGAAAGCCTGGTAAAAGGAGGGCTGACAAGTTGCAGGCTGGGAGAGAGCACCCCTGGAATGGAGGTTTGCACACATTGATATTGTGTTTGCAGATATGTATTTGCCTGCACTAGGCACTAGTGTTTCGTAAGAGCCAGACAGGCTTAGGCTTTTTGTTTTGTTTATACAATATTGTTTTGTGCTGAAGCACCTAAATAAAGCACCGTTGGGAGTTTTAAAACCCGCTGCCTGTGTGAACTTGGTCATTGCCAACCCCCACCGTGTGAGCTGTTCCCTACAGGTGCCATTAAAAATTAACATGTTCTTTATATATAGAGGGTGACCCTCAAAATAATTTCCTCTAATGGGCCCAAACAACTGTAGTCCAACTCTTAGTCTTAACTTTAATTCCAGTGCCTTCTTTTAACGCAAAAGTGACCGTGTACATAAGACAAGAATAAGCTGGAATGCATCCAATCAATTGTACATCAGATGGTTGGTACAAAAGATCTCACCATTCACATAGCAGAATTAGGCTAGGGTCACATCTATCCCAGAGTCTCCATTGGAGACTTCATAGCAGAAACCGCCGCACACAGGACTTTACTCTCCGTGGGTTTCAGTGTAAAAATGGCAGAAACTCCAATGGACACCTGACGGACTCTATTATAGTCTATGGGGTCTACGGGGGGGTGTGGGTAACTGCTGTTTTAGCAGTCCGGCTCTCTGTTATTTGGGTCCCCCATAAAAGTGTATTTTCAGCTGACTACAGCCAGGGCTGTGGAGTTTGAGTTGGGGCCAGCTTTAAAACAAAATGAATCACAAGATTTTTGTCTTCTGACTGACCATGGCGGAGTCAGACTGGGGAAAAACAGAGGACTTGGAGTCAGGGATTTGGCGCACCAACTCAAGAGCCCTGAATATAACCAATTAAATTCAACCTGAGAGATCAGATTTTTTTTGGCAGATGGTGGCCTGCCATCAGTCATCATGGGAGGTGGGTCGCTGACATATAATTTTCAAATGATCAAAATCAGCCTGTTTTGTTAACTTATCTTATGCTTTGTTAACTATCGTTAGCTTAAGAATCAGCAGAAACTGTCACTACAAAGACATACCATATTGACAAGAGAATGGTAATGCCCAGTAAGCAGTTTATTCCTACATTTCCAGGAATGGCACAACACAGAATACTAGGAAAATTTGGTATATTGTTATTTCATGTGAAATGCAAGTATTTACTAAACCCGACATGTCAGGAGAACAGATGGTGGCTTTTTATAGTGTATAACAGGCAATGATAAAGCAGAAAAGCAGATATGCAAGCATTAGACACATATAGAGGTGCGACATACGATTAGACCGGGGGTTTCCATGAAGCCACTGGGGTTAGTAGAGCCACGGAGCGCCATGTAGTACAGTTTTACAGCTGCTGGCAAGATTTTTCATTTCCTGCCTTTTACAGTCTGCATTAGGAGTTTTCTAAATTAATAAACATTGTTTTGTAAGAATGCGCGGCTTTCTAATACTGAAAAGTGGCCTGGAGGAGGAAAGTAATTTTCATGTATGAAGAGCAGTCAGGGAACAGGAGAAAGGAATTAGTTTACCCTGGAGAGGTAGGAGACCTTTTTTACAAAGAGCAGAATCAGCAAAGAGTTACGTCTTAAAATTATTAAAGGGATGATGGATGCTGACACTGAGCATAAACGGTTGGGGAAACACATTAGTCATGCACAGAAGATCAGGTTCTTGTATGGTTAATTCTAGCATTCATCATTAGTGGGGCTCCGAAATCCCGATCAGGAGGCAGGCCGTCACAGCCCCTACATGATTTTACATGAGAACATAGTGTTTTTTACTTTTCAATGACAAAGTGATGCCACGTTGTTGTGGCCCAGGAAATAACCTGGGTAAAAGAGTAGCTGCCCATACTCATATAGCAGCGCCTATAATATCCGAAACTGGTCTAAAGAACTAGGTAGGCAAAATTGCCATAGTCTAGAAGTTCCCACTAAAATGCTAAAAGGGTCTGCCAGGAGTTTAATACTCATGACCATTCGCTCCTTAAGATAGGATATCAATATAAAAACACTTGGGACATGTCAGAAGTAGTGAGAGATCCTCTTTAAAGAAGCACTCTGGCCTATTAGTAAGGTAAATTACATGTAACAATTTTTCCACAGGCAGCTGCACTTTCAACGATGACCATTTGAATGAGGTCCCTTTTTTTATAGTGATCAATTGGTCGGGGTTTAGACACCCCGATCCTGCACCGATCAGCTGATCCAGCCATGTATGGCATAAGGAACTACTGCACAGGACAGAGCTGAAAGTAGATCTGCTCCTTTTCAAGGAATAAAGCATAGAGCAGCAGCCCCATCCACTGTATAGCAGTGATGCCGGAGTACTGTGCCTATTACTTGAATAAGAGAAGAGCTGGTTCTGGGTCTGTCCTGTGTGGTAGCTTGTCCGATCAAAGAGGGTCTGACACAAGGACTGCGCGTGATCAGCTGATATGGCCATGTCCTGATGTTGGACCCTCGCTGATCAGATACTGATGCTATGTTGTACAAAAAAACACCACATCTTAAAAGTGGCTGTTCATATTCTCCGCCATAACATACAGATTGAGTGCCCAACCCTTCAATGGATTTTTGATCACACTATGAATCAATTAGAAATTTGGGTTTTATAAAGAATAAATTCATACATTTTAAGACACATTATGATGCTTTAAGCACAGCCAAAAGTAATTTTATACTGGTAAGTATAGCTCAGTATTCTCAAAATCATTCAGATGGGTAGACTATGGTTCTACAGCATGACATGCCAGACCTCAAGCACACAAATAAACATTCAGCAACCTCTAAAGGGTCCGGATATTTTGGGTGGCGCAATCACAAGAAGCCACTAAACTAAATATGATAAAGGGTAACAATAAATAAGTACAATACTGGTCTTTGCTTATAACCTCTGCGCCAGGGCCTGTCTGCCTTATTTCCTGATCACAACCATTTAAGTATGTGGGTTCCTGAAGACTAGCAAAGGTTTTGCCAAAGTCTGTTTGGACTCATAGCACAACCATTAGGATAGAAAACTAATGATATAGTATATGTGCATTATAAAACACTACATACACATCAACACACATGCACTACTAATATACTATAATGTGCATGTCTTACGTTTTTAGATTTTTATACACATGTGGACAAAATTGTTGGTACCCCTTTTTTAATGAAAGAAAAACCCACAATGGTCACAGAAATAACTTGAATCTGACAAAAGTAATAATATATAAAAATTCGATGAAAATTAACAAATGAAAGTTAGACATTGCTTTTCAACCATGCTTCAACAGAATTTTAAAAAAAAGAAAACTCATGAAACAGGCCTGGACAGAAATGATGGTTCCCTTAACTTAATATTTTGTTGCACAACCTTTTGAGGCAATCACTGCAATCAAACGATTCCTGTAACTGTCAATGAGACTTCTGCACCTCTCAACAGGTATTTTGGCCACTCCTCATGAGCAAACTGCTCCAGTTGTCTCGGGTTTGAAGGGTGCCTTTTCCAGACGGCATGTTTCAGCTCCTTCCAAAGATGCTCAATAGGATTTAGGTTAGTGCTCATAGAAGGCCACTTCAGAATAGTCCAATGTTTTCCTCTTAGCCATTCTTGGGTGTTTTTAGCTGTGTGTTTTGGGTCATTATCCTGTTGCAAGACCCATGACCTGTGACTGAGACCAAGCTTTCTGACACTGGGCAGCACATTTCTCTCTAGAATCCATTGATAGTCTTGAGATTTCATTGTACCCTGCACAGATTCAAGACACCCTGTGCCAGATGCAGCAAATCAGCCCCAGAACATAACAGAGCCTCCTCCATGTTTCACAGTAGGGACAGTGTTCTTTCCAAGATATGCTTCATTTTTCCATCTGTGAACATAGAGCTGATGTGCCTTGCCAAAAATTTCAATTTTTGTCTCATCTGTCCATAGGACATTCTCCTAGAAGCTTTGTGGCTTGTTAACATGTAGTTTGGCAAATTACTTTTGTCAGATTCAATTTATTTCTGTGACCATTGTGGGTTTTTCTTTCATTAAATGAGGGGTACCAACAATTTTGTCCACGTGTGTACATAATTTTTATTACTTCCACACGGCTGCCTCTAGTGAAATAAAAGGAAACCCTGTGGGGAGACACGTGTACATGGATCATATTAAAACTAATAGGACCAAAGTAAAAATTATTTGGAAAAGCCTCGGAATGGCGATGTAAACTGTCTGCCAATCACTGGCTGATGCCGGTCCCAACTTAGGCCAGTGGTCATTTCCTGTCTGTCTAGAGGAACCAATGTGTCTACTAAATAATGTTCATCAGCCAGACAACCTTCTTAAAGGGGTTATCTTCTTAGGAAGTGATATCACATCATTTGAATGATATTGAGCTGCAGCATGGCCATGTGACCAATGAACATGATGTCACTTCCTGAGAAGATGGAAATGGACCTCAATATCATAGTCATAGATAACTAAGAGTTGAGGTTTATGAGGTTGACTATTTTTCCACTTTCCCCCATTTCTTTAAAAAGAGGACCTGTCCATTTTAGTAAATTCTTTTATTCCCATAAAATAATTCTGAAGCTGTTTTTTTACAACTGTATTTTGTGCTGTTCCTTTTTTGACCTCGTGGAAATTATAGAAGAAAAAGACAATGGGGTGTTATTGGGACACTCATTCACTACGAGACTGTGTAGGCACAACCCTTTTGACAAGAGCAGTGGTTAAACCTAGTTAATTTATTAATATATATTCCTTGGAGGAATAACAGAGGAATAGCAGAACATAGAATTTTAAGAAAAGGTGCCTTAGAATTTTTATTTTTGGGGAGAATATAAGTTTTTACGAAATACCACCCACTTTTTTCAGACACAGTTTGCTCCACAAAATCATTACAAAAAATCCCTATTTTAGGTAGGCTCAGAGTCAGGTGTAAAAACTGCAATGCTGCAGGATAAATATAACCGTACCTATCAATCAAAGAGTAGACTGTAACTAAGCAACGTAGCCATGAAGTGTTATATTTACTTACATCAGTGTTACATGATCGGTAGCGCTTCCTTTCCCCCAGGCAGTATTTTCCTCCTCCTGATGGTCTGTAAAAAGGCACTGTGCTTTACTTATGTAAGTCAAGTATTTTCATTGTGCTGATAGTCACACATAACAACATGGAACTCTGGGTTTTATTTTTAGTTTATAAACGGCAATTTCTAGAAGTAGCGAAAATTACAATTTGACCTTTCCTTATTAAATCTTTTCATTACCTTTGAGCCCTGGCGGGGATAAAAGGGAAATAGGATCAGGCTAGAAGATACAGAGATAGACAAAACATGTATAGTCGTGACGGTGACCTCACTGGCTCTTGGTGATATCTGGCGTAATACTACTCTAATTCAATAACATCCAGCTTGGCGCATCGCACTAAGGGTGACAGGGGACCAATACTTATTGCTTTAACCGCTCTTGGGGAACACAATATTATGATGTTTTATTACAGAGCGCCATAGGCAAAGAACGGCAACTTTTCACTGAAAACTAAGGGAACTACGTGTGACCAATGTATGCGAAATACGCAGACAGGGAAAAAAATTTACCATTGAAAATGCACCCTGTGTTTTACATGGTTTACACCACATGTATTAACTGTTTTAGACACTTTCTGACAATTGTGGCACCTTGTACATCAGGCGATGGAGTTTACAAAATGAGATGGCGCTTGTCAGGGAATAGGATGTGGCTTAAGATGCAAACAATGCATCAAAAATGCACAATTTTGGTAGATTTTTTGTTGGAAACCACTTACACTAGATAGTCTAAAGACACATCAGATTTATCATCCAACATCCTTGTGATTTTATAAACTTTCTGGCCTATGTGTGTACTGTCTAAAATTTAGATGGTATTAGTAAATCTACCCCAATGCATTAAGTTGTTAAAATAATTTACTACCCATAAAACACTCAAACACCCACCCCAACCTTCCTCAAGTTAAAGGTTTTTCAAGGATATTAAACCAACTAGCAGCATTAAATTAAATTTCTGTAAGGAATTATGTAAAACTTGGTGCCTTAAAGGAAACCTGTCAAGTGTTTTTTCCACCCTAAACTGGCCCCAGCATGTGGAGCATCAAGTAACTTCCTTTCCAATGGTGACCCTCATTAAGATTTCTGTTGCTGGAACGTCAAGTTATAAGCTTTAGCCTTAAATTGGTACATATGCAAATTTACTTTAACTATTTGGAGGGGGCGGGAAACAGCTTTATCTAGTCATGTAGTCATTGTGCTAAATCACATTGGAACATACTACCAATGTGTCTATCCCTAACTTGACTCAAATTTTCTTAAAAAGGGGTTGTCCATTTTAGTCTGTCAAGGGTTTTGCAGTCTGCTACAATATAAAAATAAAAAAAATGCATACTCACCTGTCCCCTATGCTTCCGTGTCCTCCCGCATTCCAGTCCTTCTGCTCAGCGGGTCCGGTGTTCCGCTGAAGCCGCTGATTGGCCTCGGCGGTCACGAGACCATTGAGGCCAATCAGAGAAGGGCATGCAATGTCACTACCTGACATCACAGGTGTCTTCCTGAGGCCTGCTGTCACCACTGATTGGCCTCAGCGGAAGGGATCCGTGACATCACAGCCAGGGAGCAGTTTCACTTTGAGAAGACACCGGAGCAGAAGGACCGGACTGCACCAGGAGGACACCGAAGCATTGGGGACAGGTGAGTATGCATTTATTTTTATTTTTAAATTTCAACAGACTGCAAAACCCTTGACAGACTGCGTATATCTCGTGACAGAGTATTGCAAAAATTTATTTATTTTTTTTAAACTAGTTATCTCGTGTCATTTATCTCAAGATATGTTGAGACGTTAAGCCAAGAAAAAGGTAACGAATCACATTCTTTATATAGAAATCATGATTCACTTTGGCAACCAATAACCAGATCAGTTCAAAAATATTGATCACAGTGATCAAAACTCTCAAAAAGTGGAGGTGTTACCCTGAGCAGCCAATCAGAGTTTAGATTTCATTTTACAATCTACACTTGAAAACTGAAGCGGATAGGTTGCTACAGGCAACCAGGCCCCTTTTGATATATGACATCCAATGTGTAACTTTTTGTATACTCACATATTTAACTTTGTGTTTAACTCTAGATGAACAAATAAACAGTAAAATTATAAACATACAAAACAAATATGAACATAAAACAGGATACAAATGTTTCTTTAGGTTGGCTCAGGCTTACTTTAGCTACTTACGCTGGACTGTCACAGTGTCTTATGGATGATGAGACTCCTCCACCACAGGTTCTGGTGCACTCTCCCCATACAGACCATGGACCCCAGTCTCCATCGATACTTTTAGGCCAGGTTCCAAAAGTTACACATTCACCTTGGTAACACCACTAGAAATAAATGGGCCAGAGAGGATGTGAGAATAAGTATAAGACCTGTATGAAGAAACATATTCAGACAAAGCTCCACTACTAATGTGAACATTTATTACAGTGCCAACTTACACATGTTACAGTATTATAAAAGAGAAAGGTTTTTAATATCTTTATGTTTATATAAGCATTGGATATATTGGAGATGTCTTGTAGTCATATAATATACACAAATGTGTAAATGATCAGTTAAGGCGAAGTTCAGACCTGCACCAGAGTCGGTTTCAGTTTTAAAACTATAGTTTATAGTCAATGGGGGTCCGTCAGACTCCATGTGTTATGGCTATTTTAACGGTCCACCTCTCCATTGTTCTAGTCCTCCAACAGAGCAGAATAACCGAGAGGCGATGCTAGTGTGAACCTAGTGTAAGAGATTTTTCGCTTTGAAAATTCCTTACTTTTTAAGGATAGATTCACACTGGTGCCATACTCTCAGTTGTTGGTTTCTGCCATGGGACCCGAATGACGTAGAGCCCGCCCGCTAAAACAGCGGTTACAAGCGGACCCCATAGACTATAATGAGGTCGGTTTCAGAATAAGTCCGTGCAGTCTCTTATGGAGACTCCGACGCAGATGTGAACGAAGCTTAACTGATCAGAAAGTGTCCCTCCTGCTATAATGTATGGAAAAACTGACAGTAATTTTTCAATTTCCCTGCAGTGCCACCACTGGAGAAATTAAGCATTACACAGCGTCCATTCAAATCAATAATACAGGAAAGGACTGGTCCTCCGGAGCAACATTTACTCTGTGAAGCTGCTCTTCAATCTTGTCAAGAGATGAGGACCCTGAACACTGGACCCTCCTCTAAGATCTCAGAATTGAATATGTGCTTCTGATCTAAATAACCTCTTTAAAGTCAATATGGCTGCAGAAAGAGTATATTCACATGGAATGACTGTGCCATACAGTCATTCCATATTGAAACATACAAATTGTAAAAATAAAACACTACTAAATATAACAGAGATAAAGGAATACAGTGTGAGGCAGACAGTATACACATCATAGTAAGTACAAATAAAGCATATTAGGCCTATGGAGAACACAGAAACCAAATATAATACACTTATAACATCACCCCTCCCTAAACCCCCTCCCTCTCAACACACATGCAATGGCAAACTCAGAGTCAACAGTTTATATTCTGAGGTTACATTTATTCAGTAAAAACATTGGAGCACTTGTTATACACCGCATAAGCAAGAGTTTGTTATGAAGAAATGGTCAGGATACCTCGCGAAATATTAAACAAGGCAGGCAACACCCCTAGGAAGACCTGGTCTCTCGAGGTCTCCTGAGGAAAGCCCTGGGATGTCCAAGCATGCTCCACATACATTGTCAGATTTTGGGAGGGCCTTCCTCTTAATGTACAGGTGCATCTCAATAAATTAGAATATCTTTGAAACGTTCATTCATTTCAGTAATTCAGTAATACAATCCATAATCAGCGTCTTCCATGATTGTGTGTCCTACTGAACCAGACTGAGGGACCATTTAAAGGCTTAGGAAACCTTGGCAGGTGACACTGAATTTACAATACTGAACTTTTTTACAATATTCTAATTTTCTTAGATTTTGGTTTTCATTACCTGTAATCCATAATCAACATTTACAGAAATGAAACACTTGAAATAGAACCCTCTGTGTGTAAAGAATCTAGAAAATATAGGAGGTCACTTTTTTAATTTAATTACTGAAAGAAATAAACGTTTCAAAGATATTCTAATTTATTGAGATGCACCTGTATAGTCTACGCTCTATTCATATAATGGCATTTATTTTGGTTTTCAGTTCCTGAAGTTTAGGCAGGTGAAGATCCAACAAATGCAAAGCCAGTAGGTTCCATTTGGTATCATATTTTGCACTATATCTGGTTAATTTTGCTGAATTTCTGGAGATTTCTCCAGACTAGCTTGGCAAGAGGATGGGGCTTAGCAGAATATGGTGATTGGCTGAAGAAGCAATAAAGTAGGTCAAAATTCTGGTGGTATAAACTTAGATTAGAAAATGTAAAGAGGCACCAAAGTTATCAACCAGCATCAGCCAAAGATAGCATTAGTAAATATGCCCCTATGCTTCTTGGAGAACATATCTCTGTAATACAATTTAACATCCAAGTCTGTCTGGGACTACATGAAGAGACAGAAGGATTGGAGCAAGCCTACATCCACAGAAGATCTGTGCTTAGTTTTCCAACATGTTTGGAACAAACTCTGTGCAAGGTTCCTTCAAAAACTCTCTAAGGCTAAGGCCCTATGTAACAAAGCGCAGCAAAAACAATGTTGCGGAAAAAAACGCGGTGGAAACGCATAGCATTTTTTTCCGCAGTATTTTTTATTGCAATTTTGCCGAGTTTTCCTCTGCGGACATTCTGCTCCTATTATACCTATATGGAAAACGCCAGGGTTTCCGCAACTATAATTTACATGCTACAATTTTCAAAAACGCATTTTCTGCAATGTGTGGATGGGATTAGCCAGAACCCCATCCACAGCAGGTACTGTAAAATGCAGTGTTTTCGCAATGTAGTGCTTCAACCTAAGGCCCAACATTGTGGAAAAGAAGCTTTTATTTGTTGCAGATTTTGCTGCAGTTTTTGAGACAAAGCCAAGAATGGCTACAAAAGAAATGGGAAATATATTGGAAGCTCTTATACTTCTCCCTTCTGCTCAATCTGCTCAATCTACTCGCTTCAAAAACCCACAATAAAATCTGCAACAAAAAAAGCTGTTTTTCCGCAATGTGGGGCCTCAGCCTAAAAGTGTCCCAAGAAGAATTGATAGAAGGCAAAGGTTGGTCACACCAAATATTGATGGGATTCAGATTTCTCTTTTGCTCTATTTCTATTAATTTTGTTAATTGACTAAAATAAATTATTAACACTTATATTTTGAAAGCATCCTGATTATACATCAGTTTTCCACACCTGTCTAAAACTTTTGGTACTGTGTATTGTCCTCTGTATCAGTGCTGTAATACAATTTTTCTGGTTTTACAGCAAAAAAAAATATATTTTTAGCATCATGCTGACTCTGCATTTTCTGGCTCCTCTGGATTTTCCAAACCAATTTTCTGACTGTTGACTCAGTTTAATTGGATTTGTTACAATCTGTCAATGGTTTGTTTACAGAAAACTCCTTTTTTTAGAAAGTAAAACAGGGGATCAAGTGTGGTGCCAATTAATTAAGCAAACAAGCCTTACAGGCCGAGTCAGGTGCTGCAAGACATCGCTACATCAGCAGTATGTGAGAGCAACAACTGGACTGGCTAAGGGTGCATTCACATGGACCGTTTGTATAGCTTATGAAGATTAAACTTCCTTTTACGATCCACTCATGAGTGTGGGGGTCAATTTACCAAGCCCTAAAATCAAGCAGACTGGAGTCAACTTTTTTACAACTTTTTTCAAAATTAGGTGCAATTTGCATTTTACTGGTCTACACTTCCCGAGCAAGTAACAAAGTAACAACAAAAACAAACCACATAAAACATAAAGAACATAAAATAATAGCGGTCTATTAGATGCAATGTTCACTGTGTGTAAGAAAAAACGATGCCGGCAGGCACCATCAACACTCCATGAAAATCGTCAACATTGAGGACTCACACACTTACACATAGGGGGAACCTCCCAGGAGTTCCATTTCAGGTACCAGGTTGCAACTTTTTAATAAGGCAGAAAAAAAGGTTGTGATCTCATTCTAGCAGGATAGTGGCGTATGATGGAGAATAACATCTCAGGAGAGACGTGTGCACCAAATTGCAATACAGATTTCACTGGCTTTAAACTTTGCCTTCATGATCAATCTCCCCTAGTGAAAAACTGAATAAAAACTGTATCAAGATGCTAAGTAAGCCCACTAAAGTTTTTACTCACTGTTTTTTGCAGTGTTTGAATCAGCTGAAACTTTTTTTTTTTTCTTTGAAATTTGAGGCCTCACATAAACCATGCAAATTTTGGCCCTTAACACATAATGGATGATATATAGCATCCAAATGCAAAATGATTGATTGGATAAAAAAAATAAAATAGGCAAAATAATAAAACAAAAAACATTTATACGCAATGCTGTTTCCAGGATCTGTATTAGGCTGAGGCTCCACATTGCGGAGAAGCTGATTTTTTTGTTGCAGATCTTGCTGTGGCGTTTTGAGCCAAAGCCAGGAGTGGATTGAGCAGAAGGGAGAAGTATAAGAACTTACTATATATTTTCCATTCCTTTTGTAGCCACTCTCGACTTTGGCTCAAAAAAAGCAGCAAAATCTGCAACAAAAAACGAAGCTTTTCCGTAATGTGGGGCATTAGTGGTTTCCTTTACGTCAAAACGAGGAGTAAGTATCAAAAGGGGTCATCCAAGACTGTATGTTAATGGCCTATCTGGTTCTGTACACTGAGCTCTGAACAGCTGATCGGATGGGGTGCCAAGTCTTGGATCCCTACCATTCAGTTGTGCAGTACAATGTATGAGCCAAAATCAGATGACTCTGTACACTGTGTAGTGGCTGTGCTGTGCTATTGCAGCTCAATTTTAGAGATTTATGTATAGTATTCTTGGGTGTGCATACAAATCGTAATTGAAAAATAAAAATTCTAAAACAATAAGATCAATCGATAACAGATAAAGAAACTTAGTGGCCTGGGAGAAGTATTCTCGGGGTTTTCCCAAAGACCAGAGCCTTAGATATGTCAGGGTGCCAATTGATTACAGCTTGCTGACCATTAAGAACCATAGCCCCAAGTTCTAAAATCTGAGCAATAAAAACAACCAAAAAACACCGACAAATATACACCAAAAGTGAAATATTATAATATTAGAAATACAATGGAATCAGTCGACCATTAATATGTCGGTCATGCGTAAGATACACCAATGATCCAAGAAATATACCCAGACAAGATAGGGATGTAGTTACACATTCTGCCCACAGCTTTGGATACATCTTGCTCACTGCTGGTTGCATGAAAGACTCTTTGTAATTCAGCTCACTGCCAAACGAATAACAGCCGCTTGGGTGTTCTAAGATTTTTTGTGGTTGTATAATGAATGATGAAACGAAAGAGAGCACTTTTCATGTCCTCCCAACAATCAACCCTGTAGGATAACCCCATCCTCTGACAAAAAGGGATGCTTCCAGGAGGCATGAGACTGCTACAGAGAGACGGAATGGTCTCACCAGGTCACATACAGTAGCACAACATCCATGCAATTGGTTATGTGTGAATGAAATTACGTCAGCCTAGAATGCACAGAAGAAATGGAGAGGAAACAAGCGGAGATCGAGGGTGAGAGCCGGTCAATGGGATCATGGCCAGATTCCCAGATGAGGCAGCTAAAAGATGCTAGGAAGAGAAAAGCCACCATTCATAAAACACAGAACAAAGTAAGTATAGCAGCAAAATACACAGCACAGATTCACAGAAGGGAAAGACCTGAGTAAATTTCTGATGAATCACAATATGGACAAGATGGAAATGTGGTTTTCTTCTCCTTTTCTGCTACAGCAGTAATAAGGACCTTCTACCGTCTGTAGCAAAATTATTACAACAGAGTCATTTTAGCATCTCACTCAATTCATACTTTACTTAACATAGCAGTAACTAATAAAAATAGATTCACGGAAATCCTGGTTTTATCCAGACCTGTAGGTTCTGTCATAAATGAACTACACAACTGTTGCTATCCTAACACAAGGAATTATATAGGCCACAAACTGCCCTCAAATTTGGTGGAGAATATTGTGTATTCCCAATACTGACTTTTTTTTTCCACCAGAACAATATTGCATTGCTAGTGTTTTTCATACTGATGGCCTATCCATGGGATAGAGTATCAGCATCTGATGGGTGGGGATACCTTGATCTAGGGGGTATATTTGTAGATAGATGGATGTCCATCTGCTCAGAGCCCACCTATCACAAGAATGGGAGAGTTTTTTCCTCCATTTTATATGAAGTTGTGCTCAGGCAGCGTGAACGCAGGAGATAACTAAGGAGGGGAGAAATGGTTCTCAATGAAGATATCCAGCTGGTGTATGAAAACTGAATTACAGGCAAAGCTTCACTGAAAAAGGTAAGAAAATGTTTAAGGGTTATTGCCCTTAGGACAGAATACGGTACTGCTTGGCGGGATAAGATACTTTTGAGGTCTGTCGAGGAACTGGTTCTCACTGAGGAGACCCAACAGGTATATGGAGACTTACAGGCAATACTCAATGGGGAAAAAGAAGACTCCCCCCATAGGAAATAGACATGCATCTGTACAGTCTCCTTCTTCTGGAGGAGCACTAATTTGCATAGACCATTACAAAACATTATCATACAGATGGATCATTCAGATGGATCTGCCTAATGATGGACAACAACAGGTAACAAGGGACCCTATGAACTATAATATTAGGTATCCATCATTTTCTCAGTGATTTCGCTGGACGAAAAAATTGTGCCTGCAGGACTTTTTTGTCCACAATTTTAGAGGGACTCTGCGCCAGAGGCTTCAATAAAGATGTGTAGCCTAATACTACGAAACACTATTTTGGAGAGCAAAGCTATATAGCTGCCTAGTCTCCGCTATAAAATATTTCCAACATCCAATCATGAATGTTAAAACACTGGAACATAGAATATGGGACGCTGTGGTCCCTTTAAATAGTCTATGTAGCCCCTAGGTTCACAGCTGGATCACTGCTGAGATTTTCGATGGTTGTTCTATATTGCATAACAGTATGTGCTTACTACATTCAGCATAGCTCAGCATAAAACTGACAATGATATATATAAAAAGTCAATGACTAATCAAATATTTGTACGATTGAACAAAACACCCGTCACCATATTAAAGATAAAACACAAGCACCTTACTGTCTCATATACAATACACAATGGCAGATATTATTTATCAGCGCTAGCTCCAAATCTCTGAGCAAACTTATAAATAAGAATGTTTTATGTCCTCCTTAAAAGGCTTTTGTTACATGCGGTAGAGAGTCACTCTCAAGCTATACTTCTCATTTTTAGGCATGTGAGCTTAAATATATTTCATCACCCAATTCAAGATGTAAGCTGCCAGTGACAAATGCAAACCCGGATTAAACCCTTCCAAATCTGATAGCTGCTTATGTTAACCTAAACTATAAATGACCCGTAGTTACCAACTGAAACCAAAGAGAGTTATTCTAGATTTATAGAACGTTTGTCTCATGGATGAAGCAATGTTCAAAGCCTTATCCTAAATTGTCGGTAAAAGAAATAAAAAAAAAATCAAATCATGGCCAATTACAGAAATAAGTATAAAATAAAACAGGTAAAAACAAGCCCGACTAATCTAAAACCATGAAATAAAATCTCCATACTTTCCCAGATACATACAATAAGTATTTCCTGCCCAGCGTTCCTTAAAGTGTTCCTCTAACTCTAAAACGTTATTCCATAAATAAATAGTACGAGTTAAGATATGAGACCTGGTAATATATCTTAGGAAAAAAAAAATGCTTCTTTCTCCATTTATTGGGCTGCTTTCCACATTAACTGTTCACTTAGTGTGATATCACTAATAGACTCTGTATCCAGAAAATGAGTATCAGATGGTAGCCTCACAGACAGATTGATTTTAATTTAACCATAGAAGTCTACGGAAAGGGGAGTGGTTGTGGCAAGGAGCACGATAAACCTCAGGTAGAAGCCTGATAAATTGAGAAAGAAACATTTTTCTTTAATAAGATATTTTACAAAGTTTCTCATCTTCACTTGTACTATTTATATATGAAAGGTTGTTTTATAATTTAAGGTACACTTAAAGTCCTTATCAGGTGTTCCCCAAAAGACTACAAGGTCAACAACAAGGTCTGTCACTTTTTCAACAGGGAAGGTAAACAGATTTCAGAACCTAGTTCATAACACCACGTGACTGTGGTGCCAAATTCATGTACCCCTCTGTGAAATCATTATGGGAGAGAAGTCACTGTGGTATTCATCAATAGGGCACAATCATCATGTGACATAATGTCGCTGAATGGCTGAAAATCAATCAGGTAAATATAATAGAAAGTTTTATATTTTGAGTCCTTTCAAGCCTATTTTGGAAAAAAAAACCTTTACCACATGTACTGTATATAAATCATATAGAAGGCATTTTATATATAGCAGTGAATGAAGGCGTTGGTGTCCCAGATACAGCTGTTATGAGAAACTTTAAGCTAGACCCCTAAGAAATCACAAGCCTTATAGCACTGCAGTATGAAAGGTATTCAAAAAAATATCTATTTAGCAAATTTCAGAATTTTTAGCATAGGAACCAGGGATTTAGTCTTTCTTGGTTCTGGTGGTCCATTCCAAAGATTTGTTTGGGGCAGAACTTGTTTGTCACGAACCAG
Source organism: Leptodactylus fallax (assembly GCA_947044405.1). Taxonomy (NCBI): domain Eukaryota; kingdom Metazoa; phylum Chordata; class Amphibia; order Anura; family Leptodactylidae; genus Leptodactylus; species Leptodactylus fallax. Next base: position 1,575,806 of record CAMRHE010000374.1, on the reverse strand, counting down.
AAGTTCTTTTATTGTGAGGAAACTTAAGAACCAGTTATACTCATCTTCCTTCACCTCTCCTGGGCATCCCTGCAGAGTCCAGCACTCCCTCCAGGTCTTCTTCTGAACCCCTGGGTGACATGTCACGCTCCTGGGGGACCATTATGGCTTGTAATTGGGCCTCAGTGGTCACATGGGGCATGCTGTCATAACACTGTAACGCACATGCCATAACCTCGATGAGCTGCAGGTGACAGCAGTTCCTCCAGGGCATATGATATCACCCAGGAGGCCAGACCCACAAGGATGCCTTGAAGAGGTGAGGGAAGGCGACTATAACTGTTTATTATATTTCAGCACCTTCACTTATTATTTTCTGGGGTCTGAAGAAACCTCAGAATATAACAGTGGTTTGTGAGTGATGAATACCCAATGTTTCGGGTTCAGGTTAATGCCGAAACTTTTGGAAAATCTGAGTCAATTCTGGTTCGAACCGAACTGGTTCGCTCATCTCTAGTATTCATGTAAATTTATAAAAGAAGTTTCAAGATGGTCTAAACTGTATGAGAAACACAGTCATTTCAGGTGTTTTTCAGAAGAGACCATAGTAATGTAAAGTTGTTATGGGCATACTGTACATAGAGGAACCCCATGGCAAATATCCAAATGGAGCCTCTAACACCACCACACTCCTAACAAACTTGGACAGGAAGAGATTATTCGTTTTTTTCTCCCATCTCCTTTACATGATCCCTGGGTTACTTCCCAACACTCTTGTTTGCTAAAACTGTGTAATAAGGACACCCCTAAACAGGTTCTCAACACCCATTAAAATAAGGCATGTGGCTAACCTATCCTAAGGCAGGGTCCTCTCTATCCAAAGGCTCCATAGTAGTCATATGGGTTGTGTCTATGGTAGGGACTGCACACCTTAAATGTAGTCCTATGAAAAATCATTTTAGTATAAGATTCTTTAAAAGGGGTTATCCAGCCAAAATTTATAAAATAAATAAATAAATAAAATAAAAAATGTTGAAATGCTTAAATAAACGAAGTCATAGTTGCCCTACTAACCTCCTGCAACTTCCGTTTCCTTACTAGGCTCGGCACAATAACATCCTGACATGACAAGGACAAGTGAACACTAGCCATGACCTGCAGGTAAATCAGAGAGTAGCAGGTGATGGGAGCGTCAGATCAGGAAAGTTGAGGACCAATAAGGTGAAAATGGTTTCTTTTATTATTTTATCTCCTTCCAAAAAATGTCAATTTGGCTGAACAATCCTTTTAATTATTGACAAAAAAATCCTAACAAAATGTAGTCTATGGGCATGACCAGATAGTGATGCAACTGAACACAGCCACTGGGTGCCACTGGGGGATTGACTTTGGCCATATGCAGTTGCTGCAATGTCTGGTCATGTCCTTTAGGTTAACTAATGTCAAAATAAACGCTTATATAACAGATCTGTTCTTTAGGCCTAATTGGTAAACAGGTTTCATTTTAATTGGCAAAAATTCTTATAAAAACAGCAGACTGTCTCAAGCAAACTTTCGAGCTTTATTGTGCATATTATACCAGTTATCAAAACCACAAGGTATGTGGGTAGCCGACTAGAGTCCATCTGCTTTGTATCCAGGCAATAGCTTTGCATCTTGTTGTAAGCCAAAAATTAACAAAAAAAAAATCTCAGTCTGCTGATAGAAATGTCTGTCTGCAAAGCAGAAAAGGAGCAAAAATAGCAAAGATGTTTTTATATACAAGATGTAAATACCGTGCTGTGCAAGACTTTAAGAAATAGAAATTTTAATAGTTTATTTTTCTCAATTAACAAAATAAAGTGAATGAACAAAAGAGATAAAGACGCAGGTCCATCAAGTCTAACCTACACTGTTGATCCAGAGGAAGGCGAAAACCCAATGAGGCTGATGCCAATTGCCCCATGTCAGGGGAAAAAAAAATCCAAGTGTGGCAATCAGTATAAAACCCGGGATTAACTTGTCTTTACCAAAAATCTGGAAACTGTAACATTCAGGCCCCTCTTGAACTGGCACATTGAATCCACTAATGCAACATACTATGGCGGTGAGTTCCATAGCCTCACTGCTATTACAGTAAAGAATCCCTATCTATGTTGCTAGTGAAAGATGTAGAGGATGTCCCCTTGTCCCTGTTACCGGCCTAGGTGTAAAAAGATCATTAGAAAGTTCTTTGTACTGTCCCTCCATGTATTTGTACATTGTTATTAGATCTCCCCGTAGACATCTCTTTAATAAACTGTATAACCCCAAATTTGTTAATCTTGGTCGCCCTTTCTCTGCTCTCTCTCTAGTTCAGTTATGCCTTTCTTGTACACCAGGGCCCAAAATTGTGCACAATATTAGCTGTATTTGCAGACAATAGCTTATCTGTGGTATACTTGCAGACAGTTTGTGGAGGAACTCGGCAGGGAGGTTGTTCCCACCATCTTGGAGAACTAAGCACAGATCTTCTGTGGATGTAGGATTGCTCCAATCCTTCTGTCTCTTCATGTAATCCCAGACAGACCGGACAATGATGAGATCGGGGCCCTGTGGGGGCCGTATCATCACTTCCAGGACACCTCCTCCAAAGGGCAAAGGTCACATCAAATATTGATGTAATTTAGATTTCTCTTTTAATTATTCACTTCATTTTGTTAATTACCTAAATAAACTATTAACACTTCTATTTTTGAAAGCATTCTTACTTTGCAACATCCCCCCCCCCACACACACACACACACCTGCTTAAAACTTTTGCACAGTACTGTATATTGGAAAAGAAGTAAAAATGAAACACTGTGTTACAGTGAAAAAGACCGACTCTACCACAAACTGTCTAAATCCAAATAGCAAAACTGGATCTTAGCGTCCTCTATAACTGTGTTTAATGAACAATGGAAAAATGTGCACCTTGCTAACATACAATGCTAACATAAATGAGCACGCCTTGCTAACATACATAGTGTCCAAAGTCAGCATGGAAAATACTTTTTAAGTGGAAGCCAGTCAGGCCTTCTGAATGAAACCATCAGCAAGGATTAACAGAGTGTGACAGCTTCTCTAAACTCTCTCTCTTTATTTTAGCACCAGGTCGAAAGTCAAAAAGTGGTGTAGTCTTTGTTGAAACCAGGCCAGCTAATATAATCAGTGCTAAAAATGGATGACAGTTGCCATTGCTAGCTGCAGTACAATGCGAAGGCCTGAAAGCTTTAACAATGAAAGTCATAGTGCAGGATTCTGGGGACGTCACATATATAAAGGCAGTCACATCGGGTCCATGAACGCAGACCAAGTAAGATGGCACATGGAGTGCCTATGGGTCTGGTAAGCACTTTCTGTGCTGCTATGTTGTGCCTACATGAGAAGACAAACAATGAAAGGGTAGAATACTTCCATAACATGGAATTTCTTGTTTTTCTCTCCTTAAGAAAAAAACCCCAAAAACTCTAGATGCCTCTGTATAAAATCTGAAGAACACGGAAGCATAGGCACATGACACTTCATGAGCTCCCCATTATGGATTGGAACAACACAGATCCATACGATACATATGTAATATGGCTGTATCCATTAAACCTTAAAGGTATTCCAATAAATGCAAGCTGTCTTCTATCTAACTGGATAGGGGATAACTGCAACATCAGTGGGGGTGCAATTTCTGGGACCCCCAATGATCACAAGAATGAGTCTTCCAAGTCGCCCCCATTTCAGAGGTCAGTCACACATGCCAAAGATAGATAAGCACTTGCACTTGCACTTCTGTTTGGCAGTCCCATGGAGACAAATGGAGTGTCAGCGTGTATGACTGATTGCTCCTCCATTCAGATGGTTCTATCCAGTGGATGGAACCAATAAAGTCTGGGTCCCCCTTTCCAAGGCCCCTATAGGAGCTGTGTGGCCTGCTTCTATGGTGTGTACACTTTTAGCTGCATGCCATCTATTCTCACAGTAAACAATGATGCATGCTATAGTCCCATTAAAACAACACTGATAAGCAAACATGTACAATAACTTCTCAATGTAAATATGTGAAGCAACTGAACAATTAGAAATAAAACACTTGTTGATTGTAAGAGTAAATGTATATACAACCATAGTGATACCCATTGATCGATATGATATTGTGGTATGCAAATGAATGAATTATTTAATCAATAGAAGACGTGACTAAACAGGCGACTAAGGCTGTTAGTTTCAGACCAATATCCGATATCGTTTTGAAACTAATGGCATCGATACCTCTGCAATGGGGGAAGATGCCGGCAAAGCTGAAATTGCACTGAACTCAGCACATCATCAGCTTTACTATTGGCAGATAACACCACCTGCTTTAGGGGACATGAGACGTCCTCTTTAAGCAGTGAAGCCCACACTGTGCGTACAGAAGGCGCCCGTCAGCTGTGTTGCACTAAAGAAAAGCCACCTGAACTATCAATGAGTTCATTATGAGAAAAATGCCAGGAGCCAAGAGGAGACAGTGGGTTGCTGGGGACTGTAGTTTCCCAGCAGCAAGTGGCAGTCGTGTGTGCAGAAAGACGGCTTTTTTTTTTTTTTTTTTTTTTTGAGCCAAACCTGGGAGTGGATTCAGCACAAGGGATATGTATAAGAGGTTCCTATATATTCCCCATTCCTTTTTAAGCCACTCTAGGCATTAGCTCATAAAATGCAGCAAAGTCTGAAGCAAAGAAATGCAGTTTTTTTTCTGCAATGTGTGGCCTCAGCCCAAACATGAAAAGAACACAGGATAAACAGGGATGGAAAGACATAGAAAGACATCACCTAGTATGTTTGTTAACAGATAGATAGATAGATAGATAGATGAATAAACTTGCCCCTTTTTCGATGGTCCCAGTTTGGCACAGGGTCCCTTCGGCGGCAGGAATGCTGTTGGTTACACATCTGTTACTTTTGCTCAGACACCAGAGCTCTCTACACACTTCCTAGGAAAGAAGGCAGAAGCAAGTTGGTCAGAATTATAGATACAAAGTCATTGTTTGCTGTCCATTGGGATAATGTGTGGAACTAAGGACTTAGTATTGTAATGTTACTACAATAAGTTTTCCAAGTATAAACTTTACGACTCCAGGTGGAATGTGAAAATCTCTCGGCTCCTTACAGAACCATTAATAGTAACAAAGTATTCTCTTGTTCTCGTCTTGACCGAGTGACCCGTGTTTGCCTTTGCATGTAACAGCAGTTTCTATTTGCTCAAGACTTAATACCTTATACAAGACACTTTACAAATGTACTTATCTGACCACACATGCAACAATTTCTCCTTTTGCCAAAGGAACAATGGCTTCCTCTTCAATGAGTGTACATGGTGACACAATGAATGTATTACAGTTCTGGTGAACATGGATGCAGAGTGCATGTTGGATGTACAGTGGGTACAGAAAGTATTCAGATCCCTTTAAATTTTTCACTCTTTGTTTCATTGCAGCCATTTGCTAAAAGCAAAAAAGTTAATTTTATTTCTCATTAATGTACACTTAGCACCCCATCTTGACAGAAAAAAAAACAAAAATGTAGTTTTTGCAAATTTGTTAAAAAAGAAAAACTGAAATATCACATGATCATAAGTATTCAGACCCTTTGCTGTGACACTCATATTTAACTCACATACTGTCCATTTCCTTCTGATCCTCCTTGAGATGGTTCTACTCCTTCATTGGAGTCCAGCTGTGTTTAATTAAACTGATTGGACTTGATTAGGAAAGGCACACACCTGTCTATATAAGACCTCACAGCTCACAGTGCATGTCAGAGCAAATGAGAATCATGAGGTCAAAGGAACTGCCCAAGGAGCTCAGAGACAGAACTGTGGCAAGGCACAGATCTGGCCAAGGTTACAAAAGAATTTCTGCAGCACTCAAGGTTCCTAAGAGCACAGTGGCCTCCATAATCCTTAAATGGAAGAAGTTTGGGATGACCAGAACTCTTCCTAGACCTGGCCGTCCAGCCAAACTGAGAAATCGTGGGAGAAGAGCCTTGGTGAGAGAAGTAAAGAAGAACCCAAAGATCACTGAGGCTGAGCTCCAGAGATGCAGTAGGGAGATGGGAGAAAGTTCCATAAAGTCAACTATCACTGCAGCCCTCCACCAGTCGGGGCTTTATGGCAGAGGGGCCCGAAGGAAGCCTCTCCTCAGTGCAAGACATATGAAAGCCCGCATAGAGTTTGCCAAAAAACACATGAAGGACTCCCAGACTATGAAAAATAAGATTCTCTGGTCTAATTTTGGCGTTAATTCTAAGCGATATGTGTGAAGAAAACCAGACACAGCTCATCACCTGCCCAATACAATCCCAACAGTGAAACATGGTGGTGGCAGCATCATGCTATGGGGGTGTTTTTCAGCTGCAGGGACAGGCTGGTTGCAATTGAAGGAAAGATGAATGCGGCCAAGTACAGAGATATCCTGGAAGAAAACCTCTTCCAGAGTGCTCTGGACCTCAGACTGGGCTGAAGGTTCACCTTCCAACAAGAAAACGACCCTAAGCACACAGCTAAAATAACAAAGGAGTGGCTTCGGAACAACTCTGTGACCATTCTTGACTGGCCCAGCCAGAACCCTGACCTCAACCCAATTGAGCATCTCTGGAGAGACCTGAAAATGGCTGTCCACCAACGTTCACCATCCAACCTGACGGAACTGGAGAGGATCTGCAAGGAAGAATGGCAGAGGATCCCCAAATCCAGATGTGAAAAACTTGTTGCATCATTCCCAAGAAGACTCATGGCTGTACTAGCTCAAAAGGAAGGGGCTTCTACTCAATACTGAGCAAAGGGTCTAAATACTTATGACCATGTGATATTTCAGTTTTTCTTTTTTAATAAATTTGCAAAAATATCTACATTTCTGTTTTATTTCTGTCAAGATGGGGTGCTGAGTGTACGTTAATGAGAAATAAAATGAACTTTTTTGCTTTTAGCAAATGGCTGCAATGAAACAAAGAGTGAAAAATTTAAAGGGGTCTGAATACTTTCCGTACCCACTGTATAGGTGCAATAGAAGATGGCCTGAGCTTAGACAATATATGAAGCAAACTATTGCTTGGCACTCGAGAAAAAGATGGGGGTCTTGTTTCTCCTGTGGCAGACATCACAACATGGGTGAAACTGCTACCTATACCCCTGCCGTCAAATAGTATATTGAATACAGGATGTCCTAAAGTATTAAAAATTGTTTCACCTAAGTAATGTATGTATGGTCCTCCACAGCAAAAGCCAGTCTGATATGGGTAATAGATGTGGGCCTTAAAAAGGAATTGTAAAAATTGGTTCTCTAAACTCTTTAGCCCTACTAACTTTACTGTGGATTATTGTGGGTACTGTTGGAAGAGGTATCCAGTTAAAATGAAAGAGGCAGGACAAAAAAAGACCCCAAAAACTGGACAATGAAGTGAGTGAAACAATCTAGATGTTTTTTAAGGAAACACACAATTATTTTATTATTTATTTATGCTTACTTGCATAGCGCCATCATATTCCGCAGCACTTTACAGACATTGACAGTCACTGTCCCATATAGGGCTCACAATCTACATTCCCTATCAGCTAAGAGACCCTCCACATGAATTAAAGGGGTTTTCTGGGATAAAAATATTGATGACCTATCCTAAGGATAGGGCATCAAAAACCAGGTCTTTGAGGGTCTGAGACCAAGCACTCCTGTGAATCAGCTGTTCTCAGTAACTATGGAATTTAACAGGAAGCAGACAACTCCATTCCCTGTGTAGTGGCCAGACCAGGGTATTGCAGAGCAGCTCCTATTCACTTGAAAGGGAGCTAATCTTCATTGGTCATAATAAAGTGGGGCCCCATTACCAGTTTTGCTATGAGGCCCCATATTTACAAGTTATGCCCCTGTCAACAGCTTTCTCATGCCAACTCCCCCATACACATGGGGGCAGAATTCTAACTGGCTGAGGGGAGAAAGAGGAAATTCATCATTCACTAGGAAAGCGTCAGGAGGCCCTGACTAGAGATGATTGGTTGAACCTATAGAAAATGTCAGGTTCGGCCAATATACATCTAATGCGTATGGCAGGTTTTACTCAACACTTACACAGATTTTTATTGCTAGTTGTTGTAAATTGTTATTCCTTTAATTATTACTACGCGGTCATAACTCTTGAGGCGGCAGGCATTGTTGGTGGTCATAAAAAATGCCTTCAATCTGTTCCGCTACTCAAAGCCCCCTTTTTAGATGCAGGATCTAACCCAATGGTAACATTGACTCTGAATGTTTTCATTTGTTTTACTGTTCGGCAGTTTAATAAAACATGAGAATAATAACAGGCAGTTGACATAAAATATATTATTGCACAGTATAAATCAAATTGCTTCCTGAAGTTTATGTGATGACTCTTTCAACATCCAGGCAGGAGGCTGAAACAACTTTGAACAAAAAAATGTCTGCCAGGTGTTTAGAAATGCCTTGACAAGACTGACAGCCATTATACACAAATAACGCGCGGCCACGGTACAAACTAGTATACTGCTCATAAAACTATGGGCCTAACAAAATAGATGAAAATCCGGATGTTACATGAAAGTGGCAGGGACCATTAACCAATGCGGAACGTGGCAATCTGAAAATTGGTCAATTAGAAACAAATGAAAAAAAGAAAGTCTGGGACAAGTTAATTATAATGCCTGAAGTTTTTCTACCCCCGGAGGAAATACTCAACTTAGCATGGCCTTTGTTCTACCAGACAAGTGTTCTCCAACTTATCCTATCAGGAACATCTCTTAACAGCTGTTATCAATAAAAGAGCCTGAAGCTATTGCAGAAAGTCGACCCGCAGAGGTCAACAAAGCAGCAATTTCTCTTTAAAACATAAAAATTATCTGGTAGCCATAGCAGAGAACTTGTGTACTGTAAAAAAAAAAAACAAAAAAAAAAAACCAAAACATAAGGTCCACCTAGGAACATGAAGAATTCAAAGGGTATGATCATTATATATTGTCCGTGGAAGAAATCTGAAGCTGGGCCCATGACATCCTCATAGTAGTTCTGTGGCAAAAAAATATTTTGGAAATTTATCTGGAGGACGGAGTTGCAGACCCAATTCACATGAACCGGATGCAGATTGCATAGCTACGTGCATGTGAAATTCTATCATGTGAACATAGCATTGCACCTTTTTGTGGTCTTTTTTTGCACTTCGCTTTATTTATGAAGTATTTTTTTTCAGATGTTATGCTGCCCTTGCCACTTTTGCTGTTTGACGTGAAAAAGGTGACATGGCCTCCATATTTATTTAAAAAGGGGCAAAAAAGGCACAAATGTACTCCAGTACATGGGTAGCATAAAAAAGCCTGTCAGGTCAGACAGTATATGAAAGGTGTAACTGCGCCTTTTTTTTATAAAAAAAAGGGGAAAATAAAACATAACTTATTAGGGTGCATCTAAACTAACATGTTCACAGCATTTAACAAGGAGGTGTGCATACATCATAAATAGACATCACAAGAAAACTAGTTTAGGCTAAGGCCCCACGTAGTGAGGCGCAGCCAAAAAGATCTGTAGGGAAAACCACGGAGGAAAGGCATTGTGTTTTTATTTCCCACAGCGTTTTTCACTGAAAATCTGCAGAGTTTTCCTCTGTGGACTTTCTGCTTCTATTATACCCATAAGAGAAACGACAGTGTTTCCGTAGGTATAATTGACATGCTGTGATTTATAAAAATGTCAGTATTTTTGAAATCTCAGCATTTCCGCTGCAGAATTTTTTCTGTAATGTGTGGATGGGATTAGCCAGAATACAATCCACTTTGCAGGTACTGTAAAACAGCGAAGTTTTTGCCGTGGCGTTTCCGCTGTGGCCAAATCGCAGCATTTACGCTACATGGGGCCCCGGTCTTGAATAGAAAAATATGGCCAAAAAAGGGACAGATGATAAATAACCCCCATTGTGCTCTTAGGCGCTATTGTGAAAAATAAGATGATAACATTGGTGAGTATCCTAAAATTTTCCACCACACCGATTCTCAGATTGAAGGGTGGCAGCACTGGGTAAGGTACATAACATAATCCAGCACTAGTGACTACACATTAGAGGACAATCTGGATGCCTTCCAAAAGGCATTAGGTCATCAGTCTATTCCACCTAAAGGTGCCCATACACATTAGATTACAGTCAGCCAAATGTGCCAATTTTGGTGGAAAGAAAGATGGGACATGTTGAATTTTTACATACTTTTTTTTTTCTCAGGGGATGAAAGTCAACTCCAGAGATTGGGCATCAGTGTTGGGCATAATTTTTCTCCCTTCTCTGGATTCAGAATGTATGCTCGATGTATGAACATGTATGCTCGATCTAGCATGTGTACGAAGGAGGGAGGGGGGTAGAACAGCTGTTGGCCGATTGAGTCTTTTTTGACATCCATTGAAGGTGTGTGGATAAATCAGTGGGTTTGGTCAACTTGGATCTAATGTGCACAATCAGTTAGATCAATGTATGGATCAGATGATGAACCCTGGCTCAGTATCTTGTATCTCAGTGCTCTCCAGTCCATGCTGTACAACCATAGTCGGCTATAGTACAGTTAATGCTATTTGTTCTTTTTATCTGTGATTTTGTCTTATTTTCTCTTATTTGTAATTGCTGGTGAATTGTCGGTACATTTTTCGTGTCAGTATTTATTTGGTTAACAGTCAATTTCATAGCCTCTTTTTTAAGATGTGTTCACCTGAATATGCAGCATTGACACTGCTATGACATGTATCTGTGCCTTTAAGGGAGCAAACCATTGGGGTTGAAGACTGAGCCCTTGTTACAACCTTGACTGAGGAACTCCAAGTACAGGAGTTATTAAGCAGCAAAAATTTTCACACATTTCAGAGAAAGTTCACAGAAGTAGCCACATGTCTGAAGGACAACAAAAAACAGCTCTAACAGATCAGAAGAGGACAGCAATGCTGGCATACAAGACGTAAAAGGCTTGTAAATATCACATTATGTCTATGGAATCTCTCAGCACAACACAAGGAAAGCATTTGTGGGTTTCGGAAAGACTGGCATAAACCTGCAAATAGGTTCTCTGCTAGGAAGCACTATGGATAAATCCACTCAATGGGTTCACTAATGTTCAAGGAGGAGGAGGCCTTTAGTCCCATAATTTTATGTTTACGTCCCATAATTTTATTAAGACATGACAATGACGTGACAATTTTTGCTCTGTACTGGCAACTATATTTATAAACAAGCACGTTTGGTGCACTGAACAATCAATGGTCACATGGATCTATATTAAAGCTATGGTGATGGCCTCCGAACCTCTTTCAAGGATGTAGCTTATACTTAACAACATTTGGAGTCCCAAATCATGGGATCTTTTACCACCTAGGACACAGTTGCAATTTTACCTCTAGCCCCACCACTCCTGAGCAATCAGTGCTGTTAATTTAAGCACCCAGTATGCTGATTAGGATCTCTGCTATCAGGTGGGCAGTACTGGGTTGAAGCAGATAGTCTGAGACCACCCACCTGACTGTAGACAGCAAAATAAGCATATTGGGTGGTGAAACAAACAGAACTGATTCTGTCCTCTTTGCATTGAAGCTTAATATATTCTACATGAAACAGTATTAAAGGGGTTTTCTAGGCCCCAAATTGAGTTTCCATACTGATGACCTATCCTCTGTCGGGATCCGGCACCAAGACTTTGCACAGATCAGCTTTCACAGCTGCACTGGGTGCTTCTGGGTCCAGAAAACGCCTTTAAGCAATAGCTTTTTCTATTCTGCTATGACATGAAGCATCTCAATGCAATGGCTGGGTATGGGCCACATACTTTCTCAACATGAGTTACAGTAAAGGCAACGCACTGTATAAGGACAAGGTCACACTTGTCATGTGCTAAAGAATACCTATCATTTCATTTGATTTTTCAGGATAAACTGTTATGCGTGTACATGAGAAGTAATACATAAGAAGTTTGAGGCAGGTGAAGGAAAAAAATACTGCAAATAGTGCAAATGAAAGTGAATGAAAAAAGAGAAATCTAATTCACATCAATATTTGGTGTGACTGCCCTTTGGAGGAGGAGTCTCCACAGTCTTACAGCGGCATAACAAAGTTTCTGAGCCCCAGTCCAAATTCTGTAATTGGGCCCCTACCTATCTTGTGCCATTTAGAATAGTGGTATATTTTATACGTCAGAGGGACCTTTGGGAACCCTAAGGGCTCAGTAGCGACCGCTACTGTTGAACCCCCTTTAGCTACACCCCTGCCCACAGAGCCCTGATCTCACCATCATCCAGTCTGTCTGGGATTACATGACAGATTGGAAGGACTGAGCAAGCCTACATCCACAGAAGTGGTTGGTTTTCCAAGATGTTTGAAACAACCTCACTGCATTCTGGTTTGTAGGACCTATGGATAACATTGGACAGGTTGTCAGAACCCCAGGGGCCCCACAGCAGCTACAAAGTCTATACACCATTTTCTCACATATCACTGAGGTACTGTAAAGAATCACCTTCACTAACACACAAAGTAACAGACATAATGCCTAAGATGATGCTTTGTAACACTGCAGGCTATGTGTGATGATCTCCCATCACCCCATCACAGGACCATGGCACAATGGTATTTTATTTCTGCTCTTTAGATGCATATATGCATGTGTTTTATGATATAATGCCATTATACAACTCATTTTACTTATTTTATACTCCTGGATTATAACATGGGAATGGCACCTAAAAATATATTATATATATACACATCGTATCTATCTATCTATCTAATTTTTATAATTTTATTTCTTCAATGCAGAGCTTGCAAAGTTAAACTTTAACAAAAAGCATAAAATGTCCATTCTCTTACTTGTCGGTTACAAAAATCTGATCCTAATCCCTTTATTATTCCAAACCAACCAAAAATCATATTACCAATTAAAAGAGAAACTTTATCTTAATTAAATAGGAACATCTGGAAACCATAAAAGAGGTGGGAAAGGAAGTAAACATAGACACATAGTGGGAATACACCTAGGAAGCGGGCCTATTGTTCGCCACTAATTACTAATGATAACACATAGACTTAAAGCAGCGGGATAGAAATTAAAACATCAAATGCGTCAAGATAGGAAAAAAATACAAAAAATCATGAATATTTAATGTTTTAAATGACAGTGAAATTTAATGAGGTTTGAAATGAAGCCAGAAAATGTCAACATCAATTATGGATGTGAATGTGGATTTCAGACTTCAGTGCTTAGTAACACAGTAATAAAAAAACAGAATTTTTATGATGTTGCTGCTACAGATACCGGATACCGCCATGGCTCATCATTACTCAGGTGCCCACAATATTACTTTGATCAAAGCCATGTGGCTTCACCTTTACAAGATCTGAGGACCACTCCACAAGTGTTAAACTACATCCACACCTCCCCATTTCTTAAGAAGGTTCTCATGACCATAAGCTAAGTGGTGCCCATTAGGCAACATAGACCCCTGAAGATCACTTGTTATCTTCTATGAAGTGGCAGGTGGCCACCTTTCTCCTGTTATGACCAATGCTGGAAAATGTGGTATTATATTAAGCTCATGTACTTAAGTGAATGACCACCTAATACTAATAAGTCTTCCAGCTCAGAAGCTAACCTTTGCAGTGGCTAGTTTGACTAGTAGAGTTGAAACTTGAGCAGATGAATTAAACCTACAGTGGGTACGGAAAGTATTCAGACCCCTTTAAATTTTTCACTCTTTGTTTCATAGCAGCCATTTGCTAAAAGCAAAAAACTTCATTTTATTTCTCATTAATGTACACTCAGCAGCCCATCTTGCCAGAAAAAAAAACAGAAATGTAGATATTTTTGCAAATTTATTAAAAAAGAAAAACTGAAATATCACATGGTCATAAGTATTCAAACCCTTTGCTCAGTACTGAGTAGAAGCCCCTTCCTTTTGAGCTAGTACAGCCATGAGTCTTCTTGGGAATGATGCAACAAGTTTTTCACATCTGGATTTGGGGATCCTCTGCCATTCTTCCTTGCAGATCCTCTCCAGTTCCGTCAGGTTGGATGGTGAACGTTGGTGGAGCCATTTTCAGGTCTCTCCAGAGATGCTCAATTGGGTTGAGGTCAGGGCTCTGGCTGGGCCAGTCAAGAATGGTCACAGAGTTGTTCCGAAGCCACTCCTTTGTTATTTTAGCTGTGTGCTTAGGGTCATTGTCTTGTTGGACCAGTCTGAGGTCCAGAGCACTCTGGAAGAGGTGTTCTTCCAGGATCTCTCTGTACTTGGCCGCATTCATCTTTCCTTCAATTGCAACCAGTCGTCCTGTCCCTGTATCGGAAAAACACCCCCATAGCATGATGCTGCCACCACCATGTTTCACTGTTGGGATTGTATTGGGCAGGTGATGAGCAGTGCCTGGTTTTCTCCACACATATCGCTTAGAATTAACGCCAAAAAGTTCAATCTTCGTCTCATCAGACCAGAGAATCTTATTTCTCATAGTTTGGGAATCCTTCATGTGTTTTTTGGCAAACGCTATGCGGGCTTTCATATGTCTTGCGCTGAGGAGAGGCTTCCTTCAGGCCACTCTGCCATAAAGCCCCGACTGGTGGAGGGCTGCAGTGATAGTTGACTTTGTGGATAGTTTGACTTTTCTCCCATCTCCCTACTGCATCTCTGGAGCTCAGCAACAGTGATCTTTGCGTTCTTCTTTACCTCTCTCACCAAGGCTCTTCTCCCACGATTGCTCAGTTTGGCTGGACGGCCAGGTCTAGGAAGAGTTCTGGTCGTCCCAAACTTCTTCCTTTTAAGGATTATGGAGGCCACTGTGCTCTTAGGATCCTTGAGTGCTGCAGAAATTCTTTTGTAACCTTTGCCAGATTTGTGCCTTGCCACAATTCTGTCTCTGAACTCCTTGGACAGTTCCTTTGACCTCATGATTCTCATTTGCTCTGACATGCACTGTGAGCTGTGAGGTCTTATATAGACAGGTGTGTGCCTTTCCTAATCAAGTCCAATCAGTTTAATTAAACACAGCTGGACTCCAATGAAGGAGTAGAACCATTTTAAGGAGGATCAGAAGGAAATGGACAGCATGTGAGTTAAATATGAGTGTCACAGCAAAGGGTCTGAATACTTATGACCATGTGATATTTCAGTTTTTCTTTTTTAATAAATTTGCAAAAATATCTACTTTTCTTTTTTTTTTCTCTGTCAAGATGGGATGCTGAGTGTACATTAATGAGAAATAAAATGAACTTTTTTGCTTTCAGCAAATGGCTGTAATGAAACAAAGAGTGAAAAATTTAAAGGGGTCTGAATACTTTCCGTACCCACTGTATCTGTGACATATCTAAGCCCAAACAGCACTTATGGACATGGGTTGTTGTAATGGGCAACCCTCTTTAAAAGGAGTTTTCCAGCCATGTCAATGTTTTTAAGAAATTGCTTAGAAGATTTTAACATAATACAAGAAGCAATACTCACCTTGATGATCCCCTGCTGCTCCCATCCTACCTCTTCCCAATCATGTGCTTGTCTCTGTATTGTGACCTCTAGTTGTGACATACGGACAAGGACATGTGACCATTGCTGTCAATCACTGACTGTAGCAGTGACCTGCCAAAACCACTAAGATCACTGCAGCTGCTAGTGAACCAGGTCTGGATATGGACAAGGTGAATATTACTTGTTTGATTATTTTATAACATCCTAAGCAGTTTTGTAGAAAAATTTACATGGCGGGAAAACCTGTAACATTCATAATAGGCTGACAGCCATGGTCATACAGAAAAAAAAGTATGGCTTATGTAAAAATGCAACAAACTATACATACAATTAATTATACAATATTGATAATTGTATAATATAATTTCAAATAATAATTTTATTTTAAATCTGGAGCTGCTAACTTTTTTCTGACTCCGACTCCACCCAAAACTGGGCTCCATAACTCCAACTTTGACTTATTCCACATCCCTGTCAGGCATTTCCTTACCAGACATGCCAAACCCAGTCAGGTTCTCAAGGCTCGAAAAAGAAGTTGATCACAACCCAAACGATGAGAGAAGAGATGACAATTTCTTACCCCATATTTACATTGACGAGATGTTGCTCCATATTGAAATCGACACTGCTCATCTGCATCATAAACTTGACCTGGAGCCACTGCAGGGTACACAAAGTCACGTTTTGGAGGTTCGTTGTCAAGACATGTTCCCCGGCCTGAACTGGTTAACACAGAACAGAATTAGGACTGATAAACTTGGATAAAATACTAATCATAGTCTTAATAACATGGCTACAAGAAGGAATAAACTTCTGACTGGTTATGGAAAGCTATATGAAACCACTGTGCATACTGGAGAATAAGAGCTGTTTAAGGGTTCAGTCTGTATCAGGGGTGCAAGCCTTTCATGGGAATCCACCTTCTTATATAGCACTTACAGATTCACATGTTCCAGTATATGACATGATCTGGGTATCATTACTTTGGCCAGTTAATGCTATAATCTACGTCTAGGTGTCTCTGACAGTGCAAGAAAAATTGACCAATAAGACTGGGATAAACAGAGCATTTCTCGAAGAACTCAGCAACTACATGGTAGGAGATAATGTATGGGCAGTAAAGAAATAAAAGTATCTCCTGCTTCAAAATCTCTTGATATATTAGGTGTGATCACACTCAATGAGTTCTCATGTGTCCTGAGCCAAAGACAAATGAGTAATGACACCTAATCACTGCTCTAGTCCCAGTTCTCATTTGGTTAAGACAACGTGGATCTTTTTATCCTCTTACACCCCTGTCAAAAGATTCTGAAACTGGAGAACCCCTTAAGGGGGAATTCTCACCACAGGCAAATATTGTCATAAATATCTAAATGGGGGAACCAATTCAGCTATTAATGTAAATTAGTGGAGGGGACTTTCAAGGGCAGCTACAACTATATCCATTCTCCACCTAGATGTGGTGGCTTTCAGCCGTTTCACAAGGTGGGAGAGGGATCAGTGATAGGGCTGGACGATTAATCGAAAAATAACCGAAACTGAACATAAAAAACTGCTACTATACTGTGGGTTCTCTTTATACCACAGAGTATAAAAAGTGGAGACCTGGTAGAGGTGAGCAAACATAACAAAAAGTGTTATTCACCTCTCCTGGGCTCCGGCATAACTCCCTGCTGTCTTCAGGTCTTTTTCCTGACGTCAGCATTCGCGAGGCCTATGATTAGGCCTAGCGGCCCACATGGCGTTGTGATACATAGATGCAAGGGTCACGACGCTGAGTGCCCACGTGACCACTGAGGCCCAATCAAAGGCATCAGCGGTCCCTGACATCATGTAAAAGACCCGAAGTCAGAATGGAGTCACGCCAGAGCCCAGGAGATGTGAGTAACACTGTTTATTTTATGTTTGCTCACCTCCACTGGGCCTCCGATCATTATACTCAGTAATTGCACTATGAGACTATGCTACTAACATGATATAAGTTGTTTAGATGTCATATTGTTGGTGGTAGACACTCCTTAACTGTAAACTCTAACCCTCTGTTGAAGAAATGTGACCCATT
The DNA here is from genome assembly GCA_947044405.1 of Leptodactylus fallax. NCBI lineage: Eukaryota > Metazoa > Chordata > Amphibia > Anura > Leptodactylidae > Leptodactylus > Leptodactylus fallax. Next base: position 1,558,259 of record CAMRHE010000374.1, on the reverse strand, counting down.
TTTCATAGATATATTTAAATACATTTTGTCCTTTGTAATATAGTTTGATAAAAAAAAAATAACAAAAAAAAATTTACAAAACAACTTTACCAAATTAAAATAATTTTTTAAATCCTCATTTGCTAGCTTGTCTCACGTCAGTTCCAAAAAAACATCCAATAATACACCTACATTGGCACAAACTAAATGCCAAGTCAGAAACATTGCTGAATGGCGTCCAAAAGTTGTGGTATGTTTTCCTGTGCCATGTCATTTGTTTACTGCCAATAAGGTGCAAGTGAGATACACATGTCTAGACTGGGGAAAGTAGTCTCAACATGGACCACTAAGTCACTCGCTGGAACTGGCTGTCGACCGACTCGCTGCCCAAGTATCTGTTTAAAATAATAATTATGACAAAAATCCCAAAACAAGATTCCCGAGTTTTAAAATCTACTGAATCACAAAATGCTTAGTTCATTCTTGGTCCTAAAAAATGTTTCCACATAAACTTGCGTTTTCTTTCTGATACCTCAACGTCTGCCAAAATAAATCTTACAGAACAAGCTACTTTCAACATTTGAGGATCATCAGCCAGAAAATTAATCAGGCTTTGCCCTACAGTCAACTATATTTTTGGCATAATAATATTTTTTGTAAAGACAGATTCCCCAAGAACCACATAAGAAATTTTTTATGTAGTGCAAAGACGTAGAGCGATCAATCTTTTCATTATATTTGGAAATTTGTCTATTGTACAAATCTATATGAAAGTGAAACAAGATGACCATGCTGTGTATTACCCAGTAAGAAAAATCTGTTTCAACTGGAATGTCCGGAAAACAAGACCATTGATTTAATCTGTCATCAATATGCTCATGTTGCAATCATGTAATAAATGCATTTCGTACTATGTAAAGGTTATTTCCCCTAATTCACTTACACTGTGATCCTCTGACTCAGGATCACCCTTTATTAGCCAAGTGAAGAGGCTTTCAAAAGAGCAGCTATCACACTGGTGGACTTGACCAGTCCATGTACTACACTGTGCCAAGTACATCCCCTACTTAAGGTGATACTGGTTCACATTGAAGAGATTCAGCTGTGGTAATGTGTCTTAGGGTAAGTTCTCACTACCGTTATTAACGTCTGTTGCTCTTATCCATCAAAGGATGAGAGCAATGGGCATTAAAAGCAACATCGTAACTGATGCAGACAGAGCACCATCCATCTCTATTCTCTACAATGTACAACAACATGATGGATGCTTCCTTCCGTCATGTTGGGTACTTTTCTGATAGAAGAGAAAGTTGTGCATGCAGGAGTTTTTCCATTACAAAAGTAAACAAACATGAAGGAAGAACGCTTCCATCATGTATTTTACATTAGAGAATGGGAACAGACGCAGATGGAGGTGGTTCCGTCTGCATCCATCACTCTATTGTCATTAATGTGTGTTGCTCTCATCCTAGGAGTGTGAATGTCTCTCTTACAGGTAATGTTCCACTGAAAAAATATGCAAATGATCTCTCTTCCAGACTGAAGAACCTGTTGTCTAGTGCCACCTATAGGCAGTGTTGGACTGGCCCCTCAGAGTAGCAGGGAATCTTCTGGTGGGTCCATGGTCCAACACAATAATGGACCAGCAGAAGACACCAAATTTGAAGGCTACTATCCATTTCCTAGGGTTTGTTGCAGGGTGGGCACCTAAATCTTATTGCCTGGTGTGCCCAAGGAAACTCAGTCTGACACTGCCAATAGTTAACTACCTTATAAGTCAAAGTCAGACCCATAAAAGAGCCTTGACATAGGACTAAGTATATTAGCCAAACCAAATATCCACCTGCAGACAACTGTTTGGGACTCTCGTCAGTACACAACTGGAATCGGTAGGTTAGATGAGATGCCTCTGGTGGCAGCTCATTGAGCCAATTTTATAATACTGTACTCATATATTCACAGTAGGGTCTACTTTTTGGTAATGCATCCAGGTTGTGATAAGTTTAGACAGTATTCCCCAACCAGTTGCCCAGGAGCCACATATAACTTTCCAACTGTTGGCAACTTCAGATACTATTGTGCATTACAATTACAGTATAGCAAGAAATTGACGCTATACACAGGACATAACAAGAATGCCTAAATTTGTGGGTTCCACCTTCTGGGCTCAACAACTATGTTTAAATCAAGGGCCCCCACAACTTTTTCATTCTAATGCTATAGGTGCTGGCTGCTGCATCCAGGCGAAGAAATGGAGAGGTGACCACGGTTGTCTCCATTCTATTTTACGTGTGCTCGTCTGTTACCATAATTCCCACAGATGTGAATGGAGAGAGCTGTGCTCATGCATAGAAGCCTCTTCATTCATACCCTATCCAGATGTAGTGGCCAACAGCATGATGCAAGACAGTTGCCGGATAACATAAGTGCTAGTCCAGAGGTGGATATGCTACAAATGTCCCCTCTTTATAATGCATGTAACAGAAATTATCCTGATTGATAAGAGTTAAAAATGTATAGAAAAGCAAACAGTACTCACTCTAGAAAGCTGGTGATGTATTCCCTGCTACATGCCGACCAGGAGAAAGGGTTTGTGTTTGACGTAATGTGAGCTGCCATTAACTTTGCTGCTTCGTGACCTTTGGTCCCACATGAGTTTCCAATTCCATCGTGATTCATGCCAAAACTAGAACATATGAGGAAGAAAACATGTGGAGATAAGCTGGTGTACCGTATGAAAATGTATGACAAGACCATACAGCAAGAACCTCAACTACATCCCAGAAGCTGATAGTAATTATTATCATCCCCATTATATTGTAAGCTCTTAAGAGTAGGACCATAAATCCTTAATATGATGCTGAAAGCAAAGTCCCTAAGGTTTCATGCTACAGCGTTGTAGGCACACCATGTTCTGTATGTGTTCCATATTATGGAGATATTCTACCCTATAAGCAGAAGGGCCTGTAATATGGCATCCAGTGGAGCATGCCACAGTTATTTTCTGTAAAATTATGTAACAAATCAGAAGAAGATTTCTACAGATGCCATCTTATGGCTTATTGCACCTTGAAGGTTGTATGGAGCTGTAATCGGGCCATGTGTGTCAGTCTACCAAACTGACCAGGTATCCAAAAGATAAGTGATAAGTGTCTGATAGGTCAAGATCTGACTACAGGGATCAGCAATGATTATGAAAATGGATGCCCTGTGTCCCCTAATATGAATAAAACAGAAGACAAGCAAGTGCAGGCTGCAACATTCATCTTTATGGCAAAGGCAAGTGCTTTATTCTACTTTTCTTCAGGAGCCTATCATCAATCCTGTGGATATGTCATAAGAATCAACTCAGTACAAACCCTTTAAAATGAATGTATTGCCATTTTTTTAATTTATTAATTAAAACCAGATAGTGAAATCTATTGCTTTTTCTAATTTGTTCTTATTTTCAAGTTTACTTGGTGTATATAATTATGAGGCCGCCATCTTGAGCTTCTCCTTTGCTCTAGTATCAGATTTAGTGATATGCTTTACACCATTGTCATGGCCATAGTCAGCAATAGTCTGAAGATGACTCATTGAAGTCTATGGGAAAGTTTTCTAAACATGCTGTACCAGGGTGGAGGAAGTGATGGGTCAATGGGTTATCTATAGAGGTGTTATCTTTTATTGTAATCCTGTCTGTCGTGTTGGTGATGTAAATGAGGTAACTGCTGCAAGTGTCAGTCTATTATTATGCTTAGTGGGCAGAATGAAAATTGCAGGATCTAAAACTTAAAAAAATACAGTTAACGACATGGAAAAATCTAAAAAACAAAAGCATCCAACAGTCTTTAAAAATGTGTTTCACATAAAGCTTATCATCACAGTTTTTTTAGAGTTTTTATCACAACATTACTTTTTTAACATCAGTACAAGTAAGTACTTCTGTATGTATGTTCTGCATGGTCTTGGATATGTTTCTGAGAGACAGGTATGGAGCAGATTCCTCTCTACTTACTGCCTGCAGTATATGGCAGTTAGTCACCGCCCACCAGTGCAGGGAGAACTGTAAATAGCTTATTTGCATATTGATAAAAACGAGATATCTTGGCAATGGAGTCACAACGGAAAAACACTGTTTCATTCAGGTGACCCTATCCTATCTAGCTGTGGGGCTGGTTTCATACGCTGCGTTCTGGTGACAGACTCTCTAACAGTAAATAACACAGAATTTCATTTTTGTTCCACAGGTTACTTCTTAAGAGTAAACCTAAATCATCCAGGCGGTGGACATAACACATAGGAATTAACAATCAAAGCCTGATTATTTGGCTTTACCAGACAAAACAGAAAACTGCAGTCATAACATCCTGTCACTCCGCCATACCAAGCAGGCAGACAGCTCGAGATATTTAAGACGCAATACAGATTCTATCTGTGTGCCCACATCAGTAATTCCTCCAGCAAACGTATAATTATCAAGGGGTGAACCACATCCTCTTGTGGGTCCAGACTGTCATGTCACAATGTACACTGAACAACTATCTGTCTGTGACATGTACAGTATGCGGCCTGCAACTCAAATACAGGTGTCACTGATAAATTCCACAAAAATACCAACATTACAGTAGACATGCTTGGCATGCTTTAAGTATACAGAAGAACGAGAACCTTCCAAAAATGCAACTACATATTAAAGGAGGGAGATCAAAATTATATATATATATATATATATATATATATATATATATATATATCTATATACACACACACACCATACACACACACCATACACACACACATATATATATATATATATATATATATATATATATATATAAATAAAATCAAATAGTATTCTATAGACTTTCACCACGTTTCATGGGAGCCTAACATATATTATATAATATATATGTATACACATATAGACACACACACGCACATATATATGCATTATGTGGTTAACACTGTTGCCTTGCAGCACTGGAGTCCTGTGTTCGAATCCAGCCAAGGACAACATCTGCAAGGAGTTTGTATGTTCTCTCTGTGTTTGCGTGGGTTTCCTCCAGGTACTCCGGTTTCCTCCCACACTCTAAAGACCTACTGATGTATGTAGATTGTGAGCCCTATATGGGATAGTGTCTGACAATGTCTATAAAGCGCTGCGGAATATGTTGGCACTATATAAATTAGCAAAAAAAAATTATATATTATAATATATATCAGATTAAAGCTGATTGCTAGTGGTCGCAGAATGGTAACACTTTACGATCTACTTATTGTCTAAGAACTCATCTAAAAAGGGGGGATTGTCCAATTCACAGACCCCCTCTACTCTAATGTGGCTCATCACCTACAAACAGTTGCAGGTATTGGGGAACACAGAACAAATTCAGAGTTACATACCACAGAGGCACAACGTGTTATTGCACCTATTACAACAGCTTGGTTTATTAGCATACATGTTGGCAAACCGTATTGTCTACCACTAGCTTTGATCCTGAAGAAGGTGCCCCGGTTCAGTGATCTACAGACAGTAGCAGCAGGTATTTCATCCTCTTTAATTGCCCTAAATCTTACGATTTGTCAAATATTGAAAGATTTGTATGTGAATTTGCTCCAGACCTGACCTAATCCTCCTCCACCTATGACCTGATTTCAACCACAATCTAACCTCATTTACTTCCAAAGAACAACAGCCTATCAGTAAATCCCATCATTTATTGTAACCACAGTCCGGTCAGTGGAAGCGAGACTAAATGAAAACAAAACAAAAAAAAAATCTGCATGCTGTCAGGGAACATACCGGGGCCGATTCTAACAAGGTTATTTGAGATTCTGCTAAAGACCAGAACATGGAGGCCTGAGCTGCACTTAAGGAACGTGTCAGTCCTTGAGGAATTTAGAAGGCATTTTATTGCATCAGGAGTCTTTAAAGCAATATTTCATCTTAGCCAAAATAATTTAGTCTAAGATTAACACTGACGAATTTGTGTATGCGTGTGTTTTTTCTCTTCTGGCTTTTCCAGACAAGCCATTCACTCAAGTGACATTTCATAAAGGAATTTCAACTTACGAAGCACAATGTGTATTGTACAGGCGGGTTTTTTTCAGCCTAGGGATTACAATTTTATACACAGGACAGGGGGCCAAAGGTTAAACATGGTGTAGTAGATATTACAATGATGCAGAAGGCGCATTATAAAAAAGGAAATAATGACAGCAAACTATTAATTAAAGCATAAAAAGGCATTAAAATATGGCAAAGACATTTTAGCCAATATGCAGCCAAAAATATTTTGGTGATTAGAACCCCTGGACCCAATGTCCATATCTCAGCCCAGTCGTCCATAACCAGGGGTCTCAAGTCTGTCACCAGCGACTAGCACAGGGCTCGACAACATTCGGCTGTTGTAAAACTCCAACTCCCAGCGTGCACACTTGCTCTACTGTTCTTGATACTCCCATGGAAGTGAATGGAGCATGTTGGGAGTTGTAGTTTTACAGCAACTGGAGTACCGAAGGTTGCTGAACCCTGGTCTAGAATGTCAACCCAATCCTGCAGATAGATAGGTTAGCTTTTTTCCCTTGTGGATTGGTGCCTCTGTTGCCGAGATATCGCCATTTTTTTCAATATGCAAATCATCTCTTTGTAGCAATGAGGGTGTTGCCCCTTACCTCTTTGGAGCAACAACAGCACCCTGAACTCATTTGCATATTGACAAAAACAACTCCCCTCAGCACCTATCTGTAGGACTGGATTGAAATAATGGGTTCCAGCTGATTTGTTCTATGTAGATTTAGAAAGGACTCATCTCGGGTGCTGCCAACACATGCATTAGTCCAAAAAGTTGGGGCAGTACATCTAGGCTTCAGTGCACATACATCACGCGTCCATTTATTACAGTGGAAACAAGATGTACTTGACCCGGCTTGCTGTGAGCATTTCTCATAATAAATATTACAGGGTTTGCTTTAAACAACCCTGACCATGGGCAAGTTTTGGGAAGCCAAGTCACACGTCCATAAGGAAATGCTGATGGTTTATTTTTCCAAGTTCCCTTGAACACCGAAATGACAATTCCTTTGGAGCTGGAATCTGATTTACCTACAAATTCACATACACAGAGTGGAACCAATTTTACAGAAATCTAAAGAGCCTATCTATATGTTTTTGAGAATACGCAGATCTGCCCTAAATTCTGTGGTTAGTGTCTGAACCTGACCACTACCACAACCAGAAGACCAGAATTAGAGAGATGTTTTGGGCTCCCTATTGACCCATCTTCTTAAGATAGCTCCCCTCTGTCAAGTATTAATAGAACGTTTGGATGTATAAGGTATTCATTTAGCATCTCAAAAATTCTACCTTGAGAAGTCTACTTTCCATACGATGCTAAGACACAATTCTCATTTAACACAAACTGAACCACTTCACAGAAACCAAAATTGTTTTTCTAAGCTTCACATTTATGACATTTCAGCCTACTTAGGCAATAAATCATAATGGCTGAAAACCCAAAGAAGTATTCTGTTCACATTTACAGAAGTAGAATGTTTTTATAAGAGAAACAGACACGAGACATAATAATCAAATTCACCGCGTAAGTAGATAGACAGGCAAGTGGTAATTATTCGCACAAGCAAGAAAGTGAACGACTGGCTGTCTGTAGGGTAAAAAAGGGAGAGTAACAGCACATGTAGAGAGATAACCGGATGTTTTCCATGTGGGAACTGTATATTCGTGCAGTGTCAAATATAGCCATCGGGATGGTAACCGTCAAAGATACTAATCCTTGGCTTGCAAAATTCTACAATTTTGTTAAATCCTTTTCCTATGGACTAACTTGTTTGATATAAAAAAATTAGAAACATGGGGAAAAAAACTATAGTGTCAGCATTACTCTGCACCAGATGCCACAAAAGAGGGCACTTATAAAACACCACCTAGATGGCGAGCGAAGTGGATGGAGGTTTCTGCAGCGTAGAATGTTTTGTATAAAAGTCATATGATGGAGCCACTATAAGGAGAATATTAGGAAACTGGCCATATGTTTCCGCATTTCCACTACATGAGTCCTTCATGCTTCACTCGTTCTATGATAAATAGCTCATTTTAAAGTGATGCTGTCATTAGCTGTATATGTGAGCTGTATATACAATATTCAAGTAGCGCACAAACTACAGCTGAATATTATATGTTGTCCCTTATACTTTTTTTTTTTGTATATAGACAGAGTTTTGGTACACTGTTCCAACCAGATAACAGCAGGGGAGGGGGTACCATGGATTTTGTTCATGATATCACCCCCCCTCCCCATTATCAATCAGAAAGCATACTTGTCATGTAACCCTTTATATGCTATGGTCAATGCTAACCATTTTTACAGAAAAAAAAGTAAAAACAGTCTTTTCTCCCCTTGTTGGTATCACCACATCCATAACAACCCCTAAAATAAAACTAGTACGTTATTTATTGTACACGATAAAGCATTAAACTTTAAAATTCAGATGGCTAAATTGATATTTTCTGATCATCTCACCTCTCAAAAACCAAAAATTAGTAATACTGATCAAAAAGTCATATGTATCCACAAAATAGAAGGTCTCATAAAACTACATTGAATTTTAATGAGACTGTTAGGCAGGGTTCACACTACCGTTGATGTCCTTCTGATAGTGTCCGTTAAAAAAAGAAAAAAAAAAAAAAAAACGGACACCTATCATAACAGACATTAACGGACAGTAACTGATGTTAATGTGTCCGTTTTTTTAACTGATCCAATTAATGGATTAGTTAAAAAAAACGGACACATTAGCATCAGTTAGTGTCCGTTTTTTAACACTGTCCATTTTTTTAACACTGTCTTTTTTTTTTTTCCTGTTTTCTGAGCATGCGCAGGATAAAAACGGACATAAAATAACGGACAGTAACTGATGGCTATCAGTTACTGTCCATTATAAGTCCGTTACCCATAGACTTCAATATTAAAAAAATAACGGACACTTGCTGTCCGTCAAGAATCTGTTTTTTTCAAACGGACAAAAAGTCCTGCATGTAGGATTTTTTGTCCGCAAAAAAATAACGGACTTCTGACGGATTTGGTGTAAACGGACACTAACGGAACACGGACACAATATAAAAACCCATTGAAATGAATGGAAATTTTAACGGATTTCTGACGGTTCAGCTAGTGTCCGATGCTAAAATCTTGTAACGGACAAAAGCAACGGACACTACTGACGGACACCAACGGTAGAGTGAACGCCCCCTTAGTGGGTTAAACAACTGGAGCTTAGCTGCAATACCAATGTACCCGCCAATGTACAAGATTGGTGGGTACTATCCATACAGTTATACTACCTACATTGCAAGTGAAGTGGATGAACTTTGAAGCCACTATAAGGAGAATATTAGGGAACTGGCCATATATTTCCGCATATCCACTACAGGAAGCAGAGTTCTTCATGCTTCGCTCATTCTACGATAAAATAGTTCATTTAATTCAGTATGAAATACTGACTGGCTCCACAGACAGTATGAAATGCTGACAGGTTCCCCAATTGGAAAGGACTGTTTTACTCTGAAACACTCTGGCATTATACAGATCACAAACTGTAGTTTTAAGAAGAGCAGGGAACTGGGAAGCCGTAACCACTGACGGCTCCTCTTCTGCTCCTCCCTGTTGGCTTTATCAACTGATTTCTCCCTATTTACATATAAGAAAGGACCTGTCAATCAAGATGAGACAAATTCAGCAGCAGTCCTGTTCTGTATGGACTTCTAACGTTGCAAGCTAAATTTCAAGTCAAGGAAAGGAAACTTAAAAAAAAAAAAAAAAAATCTATAGTAACACTTCACAATGCATATGACATATCTGACAGCATTGGAATCACATCTGAACTCAATGAATTCTAAGTAAGTTTTCTGGTTTACAGAGGTGCAAATGTGTTGTATCCTTGGTGCACGGCCCTTTTTTGGTCAAGGATGTGCCACACTGTTCCTTCTGCGCCTTGCTTGCAACTATTTCAGAAAGTGGGTGGAGCAAGGCAGAGACCAAGGTGGGCCAGGGCATTTCAATTCTCAAGGGAGTGCACCGGAATCATTAAGAGGCTTGCCAGTCTTAAAGGGATTGTGCAGTTATGGGCACTCATCCCAATCCACAAGACATGGGATAACTGTCCGGATCTGACTGCCAGGTCCCCCAGTGATCAGGAGGACAAGGAACCAAAAGTCCCCCAAAAGACTCCTTGTGAATGCAGCAGCAGTGTGCTTGCATGACTGTCGCTTCATTCACTTCAATGGGGCTGTGGACGCTGCCAGAGATTACAGTCCTGGCAGCCCCATACAAGTGAATGGAGCATTGGTCAGGCAAATGCACTGGCGCTCCATTCTAAGGAGACTTTAGGAGGACTTTTAGTCCCCCATCCTCCTGATCACAGGGGGACCCAGCCAGTTGGATCACCAGCAATCGGACACTTATCCCCTGTCCTGTGGATAGAGGATAAGTGTCCATAATGGTACAACCCCATTAACAAATCCCCCCAAATGTATGTCTCCAGTCTAAGTTTCAATTAACATTACTCTAATCCCCCTTCCAATCTGTCAAAGTTCTAACTAGGCTTTCTTTTATTTAAGGCTACTATTGAGTTTGCCAATTTAGCCCCTGGGGTCACGTCTTCCCCCAGCTGAACCCCTGCTTCTTTATAATGAAAAAAAAAAAAAAAAAAAGCTAAATGTAATAATTAGTCATTTAATGTGAGAACATGCCTCTATTCTAATCGCCCTGCTGCAATTCACAGCACGTAACAGATAATTTGGTCACTATTTCAATATCATTTTTTTGCGCTAGTACCTTCTAGATATTATTCTGTGCGAGGAACATGCACAATGTATACAGATTGCTCTCTATTTAACAGATATAACCATTAGCTGCCAAGAATAACATCACACCCACAGTGTCTGCATCATGCTCCAGTTTTCACTGGACACCCAGTGGACCCTCTAACATTAACACCTCCCAAGTCTGAGCTAACTACTTTCTAATTCCTGTGTGTTGTCTTACTTTGCCATCTGATCTCATTTAGTGATTCTTTGACAGCTTCCTGTGTGGTACTCTTTTCAGTGTCAGACAGGCCCTACAAACCACCGCAAGCTCATTTCCAAATGTACCTTTTTACTAGAACGTCTGCTGCCCTTCAGTGCACTTTTCTCCAATACAGCTGCGATGACAGTGCTGCAATTGTGTCAGGCGCTTCAGGAGAACAATATCACAAACCCTCTAATATGAATGTAAAACCACCCGCATGTCACAGCCTGCTCTCCCCCCCCAAGGAATTTTCTTACTCTGCAGGCATATGTTTCATCTGTGCATTAATCAATCTAATGTACTGCAGGACTATGGAGAACAAGCCGTGGAGAAAACCTTAGAACCTAAGAATATTTAATATAGAATATTAAAGAATATTTAAATATATAATATATTTAATATAAAAATTACAAATAAAAAAAAGAGTTGCCAGGTGAAGACTTTAGAGACCAAAGAATGTTACAAATTTTTGCCATGGTGATTTATGAGGCTACTTGTTCTTTGGAGTTAGTTAGTAATATCTGTGCGTGTGATTTTTAGTTCCACCGCTGTATGGAAATTTCTGAAAATCAACACATTTTTAGACAAGGAAAATGAGACTGACACCTCTGACATCTCTGGGGTAAACTACAAAAAGGGAAGCATTTTCTAGAGTTAAGTAAATTCTTGAACAAGAGGTCATGAACTGAGGGCTGCAGGGGGTGATATGGGAGGAAAAAGCAAACCAACACTGTGATGTATAGACATTACTAGTGCTGGAATGTAGAAAAATGACCCGAAAGTCAGAATAGCAACGTGTTACTAAACAGTTATGATGGCTGAAATGGTATTGTAAGATTCTGCCAAAAATGCTGGGACTGCTGATGAAGGCTTTGAATGGAGCTTCTGATAGAGTGTGAACAGAGCCTGACTGGAGTATTTTGTTATGCACAAAACTGGGCTCCAGACTTGGGTTGTGGAGTCAGAGTCGAGGAGTTAGAGTTGGAAGCTAACTCTAATCCAACTAATTATTAGATATTATATTATACAATTACTGATATTGTATAATTAATCAGATACATAGTTCATATTCATGTTACATATTTACTTTATATAGGAATTCAGTCACTGGCTTTTTAATAAATTACGCTAGGTTCACACTAGTGTTCAGGTTTCCGTGATTCGAGTCTTCATGGGGACGCAAAAGATGGAAAAGCGTTTACACATGGAAGCCCATGGACCCCATAGACAATAATGGGGTCCGTCGGGTTTCCATTGTTTTTATACTGAAACCAGGAGAGAGAAAAGTCCTATGGAAACTCAAACACTAGTGTGAACCTAGCATTAGAAGATCTTTACTGTTCTGACTGACCATGGCTGTCAGACACCAATGAAGGACATGAAGGCTGTTAAAAAATACAGGAGCCAATGGTTTGCCCTATTGACTCCACAGCCTTGCTCCACACAGAGGCTGTTCAAGGGCACTTGTGTGCCCCGGTAAAAAAAACATTTTGGGGTTTATTCTATGGATAGAGATTGATTTCAAGGCCACAAGGGAGGTGTCAATCAATCAACACGGGAAAGATTTTTGGGAACCTCACTTCTAGGAGTTGAGGAAACCCACTTAGTTACTTAGTTTTTGAAGGGATCAAAAACTGTTAGAACAAGTTGGCTTGGGTCCTGTTCATCTAATTTTGGGAACCGTGTTTGGCATACACATTGGGATTCTAATAAATAGATACAGTCATATGAAAAAGTTTGGGCACCCCTATTAATCTTAATCATTTTTAGTTCTAAATATTTGGGTGTTTGCAACAGCCATTTCAATTTGATATATCTAATAACTGATGGACACAGTAATATTTCAGGATTGAAATGAGGTTTATTGTACTAACAGAAAATGTGCAATATGCATTAAACCAAAATTTCACCGGTGCAAAAGTATGGGCACCTCAACAGAAAAGTGACATTAATATTTAGTAGATCCTCCTTTTGCAAAAATAACAGCCTCTAGTCGCTTCCTGTAGCTTTTAATCAGTTCCTGGATCCTGGATGAAGGTATTTTTGACCATTCCTCTTTACAAAACAATTCCAGTTCAGTTAAGTTTGATGGTCGCCGAGCATGGACAGCCCGCTTCAAATTATCCCACAGATGTTCAATGATATTCAGGTCTGGGGACTGGGATGGCCATTCCAGAACATTGTAATTGTTCCTCTGCATGAATGCCTGAGTAGATTTGGAGCTGTGTTTTGGATCATTGTCTTGCTGAAATATCCATCCCCGGCGTAACTTCAAATTCGTCACTGATTCTTGTACATTATTCTCAAGAATCTGCTGATACTGAGTTGAATCCATGCGACCCTCAACTTTAACAAGATTCCCGGTGCCGGCATTGGCCACACAGCCCCAAAGCATGATGGAACCTCCACCAAATTTTACAGTGGGTAGCAAGTGTTTTTCTTGGAATGCTGTGTTTTTTTGACGCCATGCATAACGCCTTTTTGTATGACCAAACAACTCAATCTTTGTTTCATGAGTCCACAGGACCTTCTTCCAAAATGAAGCTGGCTTGTCCAAATGTGCTTTTGCATACCTCAGGCGACTCTGTTTGTGGCGTGCTTTCAGAAACGGCTTCTTTCGCATCACTCTCCCATACAGCTTCTCCTTGTGCAAAGCGTGCTGTATTGTTGACCGATACACAGTGACACCATCTGCAGCGAGATGATGCTGCAGCTCTTTGGAGGTGATCTGTGGATTGTCCTTGACTGTTCTCACCATTCTTCTTCTCTGCCTTTCTGATATTTTTCTTGGCCTGCCACTTCTGGGCTTAACAAGAACTGTCCCTGTGGTCTTCCATTTCCTTACTATGTTCCTCACAGTGGAAACTGACAGGTTAAATCTCTGAGACAACTTTTTGTATCCTTCCCCTGAACAACTATGTTGAACAATCTTTGTTTTCAGATCATTTGAGAGTTGTTTTGAGGAGCCCATGATGCCACTCTTCATAGGAGATTCAAATAGGAGAACAACTTGCAATTGGCCACCTTAAATACCTTTTCTCATGATTGGATACACCTGGCTATGAAGTTCAAAGCTCAGTGAGGTTACAAAACCAATTTTGTGCTTCAGTAAGTCAGTAAAAAGTAGTTAGGAGTATTCAAATCAATAAAATGATAAGGGTACCCAAATTTTTGCACCGTTCAAATTTTGGTTTAATGCATATTGCACATTTTCTGTTAGTACAATAAACCTCATTTCAATCTTGAAATATTACTGTGTCCATCAGTTATTAGATATATCAAATTGAAATGACTGTTGCAAACACCCAAATATTTAGAACTAAAAATGATTAAGATTAATAGGGGTGCCCAAACTTTTTCATATGACTGTATATAGATAGATTTCTGTTATTCTATTCCTTGCACCAGGCAGTGTTACTCTACTGTTCCTGCCATACAGAATACCCATTGATAAAGGTCAACCTGACTGAAACACTTGGGGACACTACTTATTGTGAACGCTGTTTGTATCTACTGCCTGGATGATATATTGGTCTTCAATAAACCTCTATGTAAAACGCATCAGATAGTATACCGTGAATTTCTCTACAGTATAGATTTTTGTAAGTCAGACTGTTTGGCTGGTATAGGTCATGATACCATCTAACCAATAGATCCTTTTTTTATAATGGAAGTCAATGGCACAAATATTAAACTATATAGCCTTATTTATGTAGACTTTTGCAGAAACTCTTTCAATGTGTACATCAAACATAGCACTCAAACCTGGTATGAAGACGTGGTAAAAAGATGGTATATTGAGAAGCAGCAAAAGGTAAAAAACCCACCATATCCACCTCGCTTATTATTGTTTTTGCATTAATCCTTAGTTTTTGCCATTCGCTGTGTGTTGGCAACAAGTCTGTTTCAACAATGTATAAGTGATGCCCTCACCCTCTAGACATTGACACTTCAGTGTCATATGATGCGGCGGTGCTGGAGCAGGGAGGCAAGCGATGTTATAGAGCCTCAAGACTGGAAAACAAATCTCCACAGCTGTATCAACATTCTTATAAAGAGGAATATTATTTTATCAAATGGCCCGGCTTGTCACTAATAATTAAAAATGAAGGGGAGGAAATTGTGAATAACAGCTTGCTATTCATGGGCAGGTAGAGTCAGCTCAGCAGTCAATAGGTAGAGGAAATACTTTGGACATTTGTGTTCCAGACACTACATTTAGAAAGCAAAAAGTAATAATTAGTTGGCTCATGATTGATGCCATAAATGTAATCGCTTCTGTGTAAGGAGTGCATGGACTCCATAGATCAAGTCTCATTGATTTATGGTAATAAGACAACCATGTGAGGAGTTTTTCTTTAGAATAAAATCTAGCCCCATTTCTATAATATAGTAAAGATAAGATAAAAGGAATATCTATTTAAGGAAGACCTCCACTACTTCCCATCACTGTACCCCACTTGAGATTTCACCTGCCTCCACTATGTTTTGCTATAAATTCCAAGATGCTTCAACACAGCATCATATGGGCAGCTAGAGACAGCGCCATCTCTGTCTGCTTCGGAGGCTGAACTTTCATCTCCATTATAACGGTGTGACAGGAGCCTTCCTATCATAAACAGTAACTGTGATGGGAGAGTGGCTCAAAAAGCAGAGGCCTAAGAGCATATGTACAGGCAAGGTCCTTATGAGACAAACTCCTTAGCAATAGGCCATGGATTTATAATATTGGAAAACACCTTTAACTTATAAGATTCTTGCTGCCTACCTACAACACTCCTATAACGGGATCTCAGGAGCTTACAGCATGCAGTTCATACATTTACTCAATGACTTCAAAGAATATACTGCAGTACTTGGTAGCATTGAAACCACACTCAGACCATAGATAAACAGTATTAAGAAATTAATGGGGTTATCTAACACTAGAAAAACACATCTGCTTACCTCCAAAAACATTGTCACACCTGTCCTCGGAGGCGTAACTTGAAGCTCGTGAGCCCCAATGCAAAATCTGTAATGTGGATCCTTCCAACCTTGTGCCATTTAGATTATTGGTATATCAATGTGGCAGAGGTACCTTTGGATCCGCTGCACCCCCTTTAGCTATGCCCCGTGTGTCGTATTCCAGCTCAGTTCCATTCATGAGTACACACTACACCACCCACTACAACCCACAGACAGGTGTGGTACTCTTACTGGAAGAAAGCTGCTATGTTTTCTAATCCTGGACAACCCCTTTAAATCAATACGGAAGACATGGTGTTAAAAAAAAAAAAAAAAACTAAATTTACTTGAAGAATCAGTCCAGTATTGAGAGGAAGTATGATTATATGTCATCCTGAAACATTTTTTGTATATGCTACTTTTTGGTTATATTCTTGATTTTGCAATGCATGATGACACATAGGTAAATACTGTAGAAGATTATATATTATAATTGCATTCATACTATAAGACGACTCACCTATTCAGGAAGGTCTACAACCTCCAACAACACTACTGTCACCACACCACCACCTGTAGAGTCTCTACCCCCACCTTCTGTCTCTATCCCTCTTCCCCCATAGATTGTAAGCCCTTGCGGGCAGGGCCCTCTATCCCACTGTGCCAGTTGGTCACTGTTAGTATTACCTGTTTTGTATATTTTGTGTACCATATGTAAACCCTCAAATGTAAAGCATCATGGAAATAATATAGTGATAATAATAATAATAATAACATATAATCCAAATTAGTCTAGGTTCACATCTGTGCACGGCTCTCCGTTGTTCAGTGCTGCTGGTGGACCACCTGAATGACAGAGAGCTGGACCGCTAAAACAGCAGTTACCCGTGGACACCGGCAAACAATAATGTGGTCCTTCGGGTGTCCGCCCTTTTTCTACTAAAACCGGAGACTCCAGTGCACATGGCCTTAGGGAAACACATTTTATGGGAGTGTGTCAACAAAAAATTACCTATTATTTATTAAAGTTTTTATGCTAAACATACTCTTAGAATTTGAGATTTTTAAAAATTTTTTCCAATATCTATATTTTAAAAAATTAATAAAATCTTGCAGCTTTCACTGTGGTCACTAAGCATAATCTCACACTTCCTGTTCAGTAGATTTCTTTACAGCAGGAACCTCATTCAGCACAGGCTGAATGACAATGACAGATATCATTTATATACAATATAGAGAACACCATTCACAATACGTTATGATCACAGCTTATTTAGTGCTTATTTACACAGTCGTTTTAAAAACCCATGAATTTCCATGGCTCTATTCACGTCTGTTTTTTGTTTTGTTTTTGGATTTTTAGGGAACGTCACATGTCTACGTGCATAAGGTTAGTTGCAGACGACCATGTGTATTTTGCGGTCTTTTTTTGTGGACAGAGTGTCTTCAGGGTGTCATCAGCATCAGTGCCGTATGTCCACAAAAACGGACAGAGTGCCATCAGTGTGTGATCCTAGTTTGTGGATCCACCAAAAAAAAAAACAATGATGTCCCTAGCTTGTCCGCAAAAATGGACGGCACACTGATAACACACGGAGTACATCAGTGTGCCGTCCTAGGTTTTTAGTCTCCCAAAGGCTTCTATGGACGAGTCCATTCTGCAAACACGGAACAGAATAGGACCTGTTCTATATTTTACGAACTCTCGGCCTGCACACTGATCAGTGGAAATCACGCTCGTCTGCATGTGCCCATAGAAATGAATGGGTCAGTGTGCTACCCATGAAAAACACGGAGAGCACAATGATCTCGCCCACGGTCGTCTACAACTGGCCTAAGCCCCTTAAACAGACCAACACATTAGGTCCGTGAAAAACGGGATGGTCACGTGCATAAGACATTAATCTCCCTCTCTCACAATGACCTCTGCATGGGTCACAAAGCATGTCTACAAAAGTCTCCCATATACCACAAAGAACCTCTCCAGACTATTATGGCTATGGTGCATGCGGCTGCAGTAAAGGACATCTCTAAATGCTGTTAACAGCAGCTGAGGCAATATGGCCGCCCCATAAAAGAAACAGAATTTAAAAAAAAAAAAAATTACAATCAGAAAGTAAAAACAGATTAGGAAAAATGTAATATGTTTCCCTACTTTGTTTTATATAGTAAAAATAAAAAAATAGTTAAAAACATATAGGTGAAAGATATTGGTTCCCTTTAAGTAGAAAAGGTTTTTAATGACATTTGCCCTTTAAGGAGCTGCAAGAATAACTAAGGGTATTTAAGTGCACAATTAGCAGACCCGCCAAGAGTGTGGTGGTTGCTACAGAGATACTGAATAAAACTACTCTAAGGACGCTGACAGTGAAATGCACAGCAATGAATAAGCTGGAAATGGAAGTAATTCTCTGGAACAATGTAAAACAGATTGCATAATAACATATTTTGACTTTTTTTTTCCAACTCACTTGTGACCAATCTCATGTGCAATGGTAAATGCAGAACCCAAGCCAATGTCTTCATTAATGCTGCAACTCCGCTCCGGCTCACACATTCCAGCCACTGAGGCCAAGCCTAAATAAACAGAAGGAGACACAAAGGGTCAGGCCAAGGTGTTTCAGTCTTATAAATGCCTGGATTCTTTTTAATAACCTCCACATATAGAAGGAGCAGTTGGCAAAAGGTTAACTTTCGAGCCATTTACAAAATCACTGGGGGGGAATTTCACTTTGCAGGCTAGACATTAATATTTTTTGAACTGCAGTCAGTGCTGGAAAATGTCTAGACTAGGGGTTAGATTTATAAATTTTACTTCTGGTAACTTGGGACCACCTAGTAACTTGAGCCAGGAGAGGGAATTCAACAAAGTATTTCTGCTTTAACATTCTTGAAGCAGCAGAAAGAAAAAAAAAAAAAAAAAGGATCCACATTATTTTTCTAAAGAGATCTGTTTAAGTTTAGTGTGTTCAGAAAAAAAAATAAGCAAGTTTTGTTTACTGCAAAAAAAACTAAAAAATATTAAAAAAATTCTAATTTTGTCAACAATAAAAAAAATGCGTAAACATGGCACACTCCAAACTAATTTATTTGGATGTGTTTTTGGTATACTTAAACAGGAACAAAAACATATTATACTGTAAGTAAACTGTAGAACTAAATCACATATGATCAGAAGAGTAGCCTGAAGCTTCTAGACTCTTATATAAAATGAGGGGGTTCGGTGTCCTGGACACCTTGTTACCATACAACTATGGTGAGGAGGAGTGTGAATGGTGCAGTTGCCAAACTTGTGCAATGGAGATAGCAGAGTTCTAACAGAACTGGATATGAAAGTGTACAGCATATATGACCAATGAACTAGTTTAGTGGAGTACCACCTCTGCTTTTTGTTTTCACTACATATATCCACCAATACTATGCCTTGGGTGCAACTCTCACCTCTACATCTTGTAAATCTACACTACCTCCCATGGACTAAAACTTTGAAACACCCGAATGATACTGAATAATCATCTTTGTGGACAGTATTTTATTATGGAGTACATATAAATATACACACAATTAGGAATGGTGGAAATTCATGAACATGGAATGAATAATGGCAAGAAAATTATATCACTGGTCAAATCAAAATCTTTAACTTAAAAACAGACTTACGCTAGGTTCACACCTGCGTCCAGGTTTCCGTTCTTTGGGTCCTCTTGGGGACCTGAAAAATGGAAACCCAATCTGCTTAAAAAGTGGTTACCCATGGAAACCCGTGGAGCCCATAGACTATAATGGGGTCCGCCGGGTTTCCGCCTGAAAAATGCAGAAAGAAAAGTCCTGCTTTCAAGACTTTTCTCTCCGCATTTTTTAAGCGGATTAGAGGATGGAACCCAGCCTTAGCAACCTTATTATTGGTAATATGGAAAATGCCCCCAAAAATATGGATAGCGGTTCCTAACACAATTGAGTTGTAGAAGTGGACAACCAGTAACAAGATGGATGGATAGTTCAATAAATATTTAAAAAAAAAAAAAAAAAAAAAAAAAACAGCAAAAACACTTGCATTTTTCCCTGGTTTTCTGCTGAGTTTTTTTTTTTTTTCCTCCCCCATATAAGCCTATGGGGAAAATGTAGTGTGTTGTCAGGTAAAAGGAACATACTACATCTTTCAGAAATGCATGTATTTTTGAAAACACTACAATTTCCACAGCATTTTTTCATGCAATGTATGAATGAGAAATGAAATCTGGTTGTCTTTGCTGGAACTGTAAAATGCTGCATTTTTTTCATCTGCATTTCCACAACAGCCAAAAACAGTATGTTTCTACAATATGTGGCCTCAGCCATAGTCTGAGCTACAAGAGGGCAGTGCATTTTAGAGAAACAATGCTCACATGGTTATTGGAAGTCAACTGGGAATGGATAAGACTGGACTCAAACTGGAGGTTTTTTCGTCACTCTTCTTTTCCGTCATTTATACAAATGTCAGGAACGTCAATGTGATTTTTAAGCCAATAGTAGGCATTCACCTGTTATTTCCACTCCATAATGTTTATTTGCTATTGATGGACAGAATCGCATTCTACTCAGTAACAAATGAGTACAGCCTTATATCCCAGTAAAGTACAATGAGATCTCTTAGAATCCGTCAGGCTGATTTGTCAAGGCTCATAGACCTTACGTCAATATGAGCAGAGCCTTCCACTAAAAGACTATTTATTGATCCAAGCTAAGGTTGAGTAGGCAATGAAGGTACTCTGCCAAAGGAATACACCTAAATCAGACAAATGGTAGACCAAGGTCAATTATTTGTCTACTTTCAATTTCCTACTAACCCCCATCTAATCTTTACACTTTCACTGGATCCCTCATTGCTGCAAATCATACACATTGTCCTTCAAGGGCAATAACGTAAAAAAAAATATCTATAATAAGCCCTACGATTCCTACACACGGCAGTAACCCTCTTATACGTTTCATTATTAAATAAATGTTGGGGCAATATGTATATACTCATACAGTAGATAATTTGCTACCAACAAGTCTCTTTCCATGAACATTCATATTGACCAAAACTGCTACTTATGAGGCAGCAACTGCTAAAGGGGGTCAAACACATTAGTCTACGGTTGATCAAACTAGATAACGCTAGGTTCACACTAGCATTTGAGTCTCAGTACGAGACTCCGTCCCCCATTACGCTTAAAATCGGTGGAGAGGAAAGTCCTGCAAGGTTTCGGTGGAAATCCGGGGGACCCCATTTTAGTCCGCGTGTAACTGCTTTTTAAGCGGATAGGGTTTCCATTTTGGAGTTGGTAGGCCAAACCATTGACTCCTGTATTTTTCCACAGCCTTTATGTCCTTCATAAATGGCTGACCGCCTTGGTCAGACAGAAGCAGTAAGGATCCTCTAACACTAGGTTCACACTAGCATTCAAGTTTCTGTAGGAGATTCTGTCCCAGATTCCGCTTGCAAGGAGGACTTTTCTCTCCACTGCTTTCAGCATAAAAACAGCGGAAACCGGGCGGACCCCATTATAGTCATTATAGTCTGTGTGTAACAGCTTTTTAAGTGGATAGGGTCCCCATGCGGACCCGAAGGACGGAAGCCCGAATGCTAGTGTGAACCTATCGCAACTTAACCAAAACTGTAACAATAGTTTCTAGTCCACATATGATCTTTCCGTGAAAGAACGTTTTCAGAAATATCGTTCGACCGCCTTTAATGCAGACAACAGTGCAAACAACTGCTCTAGTACCATAGGTAGGGTAGATAGGTAGTATAAGCCATATTGCTCAAATTATGTATCCATAGTAGGTTTTACAGCAATAAACTGAGAAGATACATTCCTTGCAATAAAAAAACAAAAAAAACAGCAGTGACCAGACCCATGATGTGATGGCCACTTCCTCGTTGCCCTTGCCCAATTGCCAATCCCAAACTTTGTCTAATACATAATACTTTTTTTCTTTTTTTTGCAGACACTAGATTATGACTATCCCTATTCAGTATGGGGGAAAATTCTGACAATTTACAGTCACGAAGGAAATCGATTTCTATGGATTTTCCGTGATGTGAATAAACGTCTTTCTCCTGATTTACATGCTGATTTATACAATAAATGGGATAACTGTATTTTACCGGAAAAAAAAATTTTGAAAAGCCCATACATTACCATTTAGTGAGTCTTGCTTCTTGGAAAAATACACACTTGGAAGAGAGCATACCCAAAGGAGAAGTGAACTCCTTCATCACAGAATAAGTGAATGGACCACTACAGAATATATCCAATGCCATGATTGTTCTAGAGGCAGAATAAGCTCTTAAGAGGTCAGTGTATGATCTGATTGGCATGTATTACGTTTCCTGTTGAAGGAACCTGTGATTTGTTACAAGCTGGCAGATGAACGAAAGATATTCCTGGTGTTTTCCGACTGGAAAGTCAGACTGTTACAGTGCCTGGCCAATTGAGTTAACACTCTGCTGAATAAAAGCTCCTCTCATGTTAAACTGATTGTGGTATATACCGTGCAGTGCCTGAAAGGAAAACGGGAACGCACCCTCTGATTTAATCAATAGTAATAAGATAAACTTTACTTCCAATAACATATGGACCCTGCAGGATACAAGCATCTGCACTTGTACTTTATAGGGTCCCTCTCTAAAAAAACAACACCTGCTTATTTAGCTCTAGACAGTATCAGGAAGTGCAGACCTTTGGATTTTACTATATGCTTTGAGGGTTTTTGACACATTTCTGTAGCTTGAGGGTAAATTGGTCCCTTACATCTATAATCTGCCTATATCTCGGAACAGTAACAGCCACAAAACTGTAGACTTTGGGACCCAATAAGAATGGGGATACTTGTGCCCAAAAATTATTTTGATGTTCCACCCTCCATCTAGACAGGCGATATCCTGTAGGGTACATGAGACCCTAGATCTTAAGATGGCCATTCAGTTTACATAGCTACCGGTCAACAGGTATTGCTCCTGAGCTCCCCATATACATGCATGCATGGCTCGGCTGAGCAAGCTTGTATTCTCAGTGAGGAGAGGGGAATAAACTGTTGCCAAATACTTTTGAAGGTGGATTACACTATCTACCCCAAGATGTAAGTATTGAGTGTGCTGACATCCAACATGCTCGCTCCTTCTTTCACCCAACAACTGCTATCATGGGATAGTCCTGAAGCTACCATATACATCAGATCATCAGCTGTTTCCACAGAAATCCACAACCCACCATCCATTTTATGTACTTTATATGGCAACCTTGAATGACTTCAAAGGCAGCTGCAAATGGGGTTATCTACCAGTGAACCTTTGGTATCAAATATTTTGTCAGAGCCAAAAAGCAAACATAACTTTGCATTTTTTTTACAAATCTTAAAGGATTTGTTCGGGATGAATGGAAATCCCTACACTAATCTAAACACCCTCCCCCCTCCTACTTTCTAAATAACATAATTAATCAAAAATGTATAGTTACCCATATCCCTGAGGTGGTCATGTGACCGCCCCAGGGACATTTTCAGATTTTCTCGTGACGATCCGTTTCCCCATTTCCGGAAACAGATCATCACTACTACTCCCCCCCCCCCCCATTATACTTACCTTCCACGCTTCTTCCTGCGAGACGGCTCCTCCTTCTTTACTGATTCTGCAGGCGCGCCCTCTTCTCCAAGCGGTGCTCTGTGCACTGCTGCTGATAATCCACCTCTACTGTGCAGCTTCCGCGCATGCGCAGTAGAGGTGGATCATCGCTGCAGAGAACAGAGCAGCGCTGGAGAAGA
Source organism: Leptodactylus fallax (assembly GCA_947044405.1). Lineage (NCBI taxonomy): Eukaryota > Metazoa > Chordata > Amphibia > Anura > Leptodactylidae > Leptodactylus > Leptodactylus fallax. The sequence continues at coordinate 1,534,473 of CAMRHE010000374.1, read as the reverse complement.
GCGCACGCCTGCAGAATCAGTAAAGAAGGAGGAGCCGTCTCGCAAGAAGAAGCGTGGAAGGTAAGTACACAATGGGGTCGAGGGTTGGGCTGAGTAGGTAGGGAAGGGTGGGATAGCTAGACAGGGAGGGGGTGTATGGGAAGGAGGGAGAGAGAGGATGGATGGAGTGAGGTGAGAGGGGTTAGTGTTACATAGCAGGATGCTGAACCATGTAAACAAATGCAGGAGATACCAGAAGCTCCCAAAGACACCCAGAAATCACTCAAAACACTTCTAAATGTATATGGGTGCATTTATTAACCCATTAATAGCACTAACAGACATTTAAAAAAACAAACAAAAAAAAACAAAACATTTTTTTGCCTGGAAAACCCCTGTAAGATTCCTGGGTTCCATTCACTAGTTTTTAAAAATACATCATCAACAACTCACATCACGGGGAACAGTGATAGAGATACATCAGCCATGACACATCAAGCGCAGCCACTATATTGAGTAATCTCTACATTTTTCCAAAAACATCACCAGCTTTCATTGCAACAACTTGACAGAACAGTACATGGAATTATATTTCCAGAGGAGTTCTGATAAGTGGAAAATGCAAGGGTGAATATAAAGCAGAATGAGCCATATGTAACACTGGGAAACTTATTCCAAATACAAAAATTATTATAACATTGCAAAATATGTAAAATACATACCCAAAGTGCCACATGGCTTGTTTTTGTAAGTGCAGATGTCATACCTGTCAATACAAAAGGTGAAAATGAGGATTACAATATGGGATGATATAACAAGTTCATAGTGATCATCTTGCCATAGAAATGTTCACGTGAAACACCAAACTAAAACTTTGGCCGCGTTATGCTCAGTCTCCTACTCACGTATCTGCTAGTTCTCAAGGGTCCCCTTTCAAGTCATGTCACAATAACTACCATCACGGTGTTGTGTCACTACCATCTCATCTGCTTTATATATGAATACTTCCCTCACTAGATATGTCAATCTCTCGATGTGTGGCCATGGTTTAGGGGATCCAGAGCCTAATACAGGCACAATTGTAAATTTTTGTTTAGTATCTGTAAGACTCTCAAATTTAACAGATTTAAGAAACGTTTTAGCAATTCACTGTATGGTTGCCATTCAAATAAAATAAGCAAGGATCTACCACTTCTGTAACAGTAAAACTCTCCAATCATTTCAGTGAAGGACAAGATGGAAAAATTGTCCAACCACATATATTTGGTAAGACTTAATGGAAAGAACAATATCTCCACTGACTTTACAAACTGGTACAATGGTAAAATCCAGAATATTGCACGCGTTCTTGAAGCAGTTGTCAACTTTTGTCTACATTCTACAGTCCGGCTTACTTAAGTAATCATATTGTCAATCCAACCTCTCCCCAGCACAGTGCTTAATAGTAACCAATTAGATTTCAGATTTGCTTTTTCTTAAAGCAACCATGTTTTGGTATAACACACTTTTTTATGTTTATGACATAAGCATTCTACAAGATTAGAAAAAACATGGCTGCCTTCTTCCAAAAACAGCACCACATTTGCCTATGGGTTATGACTGGGACTATTGAAGTGGATAAAGTTGAGTTGTAATACCACACACAACCTGTATCCAGGTGTGACATCTCTTTCTAATCTCGTACAACCCCTTGAATTTCCAATGTCTAACAACTTATGGGCTTTTAAAGTAATTGCTAAATTTTATATTGAAGATTCACACTTACAGTATTCCTTCTACATATCACAAGGCATTATGGGAAAGGAGCTGGGGAGCTCATGCGCCCTCTGTTGGATGTAACAGATCCTCAATTTGCTTTTGACTCACCGAGCCTTGAGACAGCAAAAGGGATTTTAGCCAAGCCAATTTCACTTATCTGCATACAGCGCTGTTTCCGGATTGTTGTCCTTCATCAGTACAGAGCAAAGTGAATTGGCTGGCTTAGTGGGAGGCAATGAGTGGGTTAGGGACAAGAATCTCTCACATTGAGGAGAGCACCAGTGAAGGTATGTAGAGATTTTAATTGCCTTTTGCCCTCTACTTAGCATCTACATATCACAAGGCATTATGGGAAAGGAGCTGGGGAGCTCATGCGCCCTCCCACTAAGCCAGCCAATTCACTTTGCTCTGTACTGATGAAGGACAACAATCCGGAAACAGCGCTGTATGCAGATAAGTGAAATTGGCTTGGCTAAAATCCCTTTTGCTGTCTCAAGGCTCGGTGAGTCAAAAGCAAATTGAGGATCTGTTACATCCAACAGAGGGCGCATGAGCTCCCCAGCTCCTTTCCCATAATGCCTTGTGATATGTAGATGCTAAGTAGAGGGCAAAAGGCAGTATTCCTTCTACGACACACAATTCAAGCATTCTCTACTTTTATGGATAGTTAAAGGGAGTCTGTCACCAGAACACAGCATATCAATCCAACTCCACAAATAGATAGATTATGGTGACCTGAATCAAACGTTTTTTTTCCGCTTGTGACTCGGTGCCTCTGCTTCTGAAATACCACCAATTTTTTCAATATGCAAATTAACTCTATGGCGCAATGAGGAAGTTTCCGCTTATCTACTCCGGAGCAACAGTAATGCCCGCACTGTTCCAAAGAGGTCATTTGCATATATAGAAAGAAAGCTGATACTACGGCATCGATTCTGAAGGGGACAACACTGTTTGATTCAGATGACGATAACCTATCTATCTGCAGGGCTAAGTTGATATGCTGGGTTCTGGTGACACACTCCTTTTAGGCTAAGGCCCCATGTTGTGGAAATGCAGTGTTTTTTTGTTGCAGATTTTGCTGCAGTTTTTTGAGCCAGGCGTGGCTTGAAAAGGAATGGAAAATATAAAGGAAACACATAGATGTTTTCCTTCTGTTAAATCCACTTCTGGCTTTGGCTCAAAAACCGCAGCAAAATCTGCAACAAAAAACATTGCATTTCCACAACATGGGGCCTTAGCCTTAAAGGGGCTTCTCACTAAGATAACCACCTAACATATGGAAAATTGGACGCCATAGAAGCACTCTACTTTTTGAACCTTAACAGAGAGTTACTAACATTCAGCAACATGGCCGCCATGTAATAAAAGATTGAAGGGGTTGTGCGACAATTTTAGAAATCAATCTGGCAGCAGGAAATGATATATATATAATAAAAGAGAAAAATCAAACATTACAGTTGCGATAAAGTGGCGTACATCCAAGTGACCACAGCAGCCTATCAATGATTCCAGCAGGCACAGAACATGACCGCTGAGGACTGCAGCCATGATGTGGATGTACAATAGGTCATTGCTGCAGGAAAATAAAGAAAGGCTGGCATTGCTGATGTTCCGAAGCATCTGCAATGGTGCACCGGGACATTTAAAGGGTAAGTCCTGTTTCCTTTCTTTTTCATAACATGCTGTCAGAATAATTTATTAAATATCAGACAACCCCTTTAAAGGGAGCATATCATTAGAAAAACACATTTTTAACTAATGGCATGTTGGAATAGCCTTTAAAAAAGGCCATTCTACTCCTACCTTCCATTCTAAGCTTCTCCCCGCCGTTTCTGATAAAAATCAGTTTCTCCTGTTATGCAGGTGTTCCCCCTGTGCCCCGAGCACCCTCCGCGTCATAACTCTCCACCACCCCTTAGTTGCTTATGTTCCCTCCCCTCCTCCTCTTTGCTGGAACTTCTGCCTTTCACAGGCATCGGACTGCACACGACCAGGCGGCCATTTTCCGGTGGTCTGTTACACCAGCGTACTGTGGCACAGTACATAAGCGTATCCATGTGGCCATTTTCTGGTGGTCTGCTACACAGTACGATCGTGTAGCAGATCACCGGAAAATGGCCGCCTGGACATGCGCAGTCCGATGCCTGCTCAAGAGGAGAAGGGGAGTGAACATAAGCAGCTAAGGGGCGGTGGAGAGTTATGACACGGAGGGTGCTTGGAGCGCAGGGGGATCGCCCCTGGTGCTCTGTGATCCTAATTTGCATAACAGAAGAAACCGATTTTATCAGAAACGGTGGGGAGAAGCTTAGAATGGAAGGTAGGAGTAGAATGGCCTTTTTTAAAGGCTATTCCAACATACCATTAGTTAAAAATGTGTTTTTCTAATGATAGACTCTCTTTAACCCTGCAGTGGGTGAAATAGATGTCTGGTTGGAATTTCACCAGTTCCATGAGTCTCAGAAGCAGGACTCCAGGTGATCGGCTGATCCTCAGGCCTGCATCTCTTCTAAAAGGGGTTGTCTTGACGAGAAAAACACTTCCAGCGTTTCCATTTGTAAATGTATGACCGTAAAAAATTCAAACTTGGCTGCTGAAGATAAAACCTGGAATAGTCTACTAAATTTTTATCGGTGTCTCAATGCACAATGAATCAAAATCGCATAAAATGCTGCAATTTAAGTGTTCATTTACTGCTACAGTAAATTATGTAAGGATATATAAGTCACCCATGCTTATATGTCAGTATAGGTGAGAGAATGAATACAAGATTTATAGTACTGCTAGCCAACCTTCGTAAGAACACACGATCCATTACAATTAATCTATAAAACAGATTTGCAAATGATTTACATTTGTCACATACAAGCAACTCCAAAAATGATCTTTAAGGGCACTGACCTAACTGCGTGAAAGCTGGAAGAAATCTTTGCCAGACTGCCCCAAACACTGGTACACTATAAAACACTTGGAAGGAACTTGCATTATTTTGTTAGCGTGTAGCATATTTGGTCACATTTGTGTACTACAGTTCCAATGGTCAAACCACAAATCAGTTTAATTATGTGCCAGCGACTGGAGTGTCGGCGTTTTCAGCAAGCCGGTGTAAACCGCAGGCTACAAAATGCTTACAGTGTCTGGCCTCATGCCACTTGGACATAGGCCAGTAGAAAAAACACAAAGGCTAGGCTGGATCTTTGTGATGACCTGCTGCTTAAAAAGAGAAAAAAAAAAATTTCTTTCTAGTTAACTGTTACAGCAGGCAGGACTCTTTAGAATAGACAGGCCAAATTTAAGAGGCTTTCCAGGTCTTACCTAGTGATGACCTATCCTTAGGATAGGTCATCAATATCTTATCAGTGAGGACCCTACACCCGGGACCCCCTAAAGATCAGTTGCTCAAATCGGCAGTGGCGCTTATGTGAGTGTCATTTCCACTTCAGTAACATCACGTTAACGTTCCACCTGGCTTGTTTGCAGCTCAGTTCCATTCAAGTGGAAGGGGCTGAGCTGCCATACCAAACACATCCTCTACACAATGTAGAGCACTGTGCTTGGTATTCAGTGTAGAGGTGCTGAACTGGGGTCTCATCAAAAAGGTGATTCAGCTTATCTGATTCATATAGCATGTATTCAAATACCTTATCTGGGAACTCTAATTTAGGGAGTCCCTTATTCAGGACTGTTAAATAGTAGCCACTGCAGAGGTGGTTACAAAGAGCATCTCTCACTTTGGAGGACCTGGCATGTCCATTGAATTTATGGAGCATGGTGTAATACTTCACTTCCCCACTGGTGGCACTGTAGGGAACTTGAACACTTACTGCCAGACTCTTTGAACACTTGTTTAAAGAGCGCCGCCTCCATCAACTCCAACTAATCACATCCTTCAATAGGCGCCGCTCCACTGATTCCAGCGCAGTTGATTTTCTCTTTATCCCTCACCATTCCCAAGCAACCATTTCTGTTAGTTTCAGTACAGTTATGCTCTATACTGTCAAGTGTTGGTTCTGGGCTGGGGCAAAAAGACAGGGACTTCCCACTTGACAGTCGACACCATAATTGTGCTGAACTAACAGAAATAACTGCTTGTGAACAGCAGAGGCTAAAGAAAAAATTCCAACTGTGCCAGAATCAGTGGAGCGGCAACTATTGAAAGATGTAAATGTTGGAGTTGGTGGAGGTGGTGAAAGGTCCTCTTTAAGTAGCTGTGGTCTTTTAGTTTCTAGGTACATTGCTTTTATTGCTATAGGACTGATATGCTCTGAAGTTTATAGAACTTCTTTACATACTGTCCTTGGGATTAAGTACACATCCTTTACATTACAAAAAATAAAGCTTTAAACATTTAGTATGTTGTTAGTAAGAATGTGGTGGCGATTATGCGAGATATAACCCTTAATTTTTACAGCATTGTATGTTATACATGGAACATAGTCCTTACAAGAAAGAAAATAAACAACTTCTGTCTTTCTAAAATGCAATGTGGCATACAAAGTGGTGTGCCACAACAACGCTCCTACACCCAAACGAAAACACTCATCCTACCCTATGTGCCTAGCTTCTAAACGAAACTCTAAACCAAAAGGGACAAACTCCAGCCAAGGGCAGGAAATGTATAATATAATGTATGTTCTAATGAAAATAACCTTGTCTATTCTTAGCTTTGTTTCAATGTAAAGGCTGCCACAAATATCCCAACGTCTGGACCTTGGCGGTTTCCCGGCTGTGGCTCATGAAAAGGAATTGCTCTTTGGAAGAAGGATTTTAAAGAATTTAGATTGTTGAAAGAAGGGGCACTCAATATAATTCCAAATTTATTAGGCATTCTTCGATGTGCAGAGATTTCATTGATTATCAAGGAAGGAATTCTTTACATCCAAATAAAATTAATTGGATCATACATAAGAATTTTACCCGAGTGGTTCTGAGCAATAATACTGCAGATGTAAAAAAGTAATCCGCTAATCTTATGGAAGTTTAGGCATCTCCATATGGCACTCTATGCCAATGAGTCACAGTGCACAAAAATTGTTTGAGGACTAGTTTCTAAACAGGAAGTCATTCTCTAAAGGCCCATGGACACAACTCAAATGTGTGCACCCTCAGTGTGCTAGCCATATTTTTCACGGCTAGCACAGTGACCCATTACATTCTATGGTCCCATACACATGACCTTGCATTATCACAGGACCATATATTGGGCCGTGAGCTTAGGGAAAAACTCAGGACAGGTCTTATTCCTGGTTTCCATGCTCAATGGAGGAAATGAATGAATTGGTGGAAGCTCGGGTGGCTCTCTGGCATCATCCATGTGTCCCCTGTGCCATTCAACCATGGATCTGGCCCATGCACATGGTCGTGTACATGAGGCCTAAGGGTATGAGTGAGGGCACTACATAAGATCGGACCCTAGTACATACAGAACTTGCATGATACCCATGCTAAATCTGAAATGGAACTCAAATGGAAGTACATAGTCACCATATGGAACATCTAACAATCTATAGAGAGTCAACTGGCATCAATTTATTGGATTTATTTCAATTTATATTAATGAAAAATAGGAATCCCCATACTCTTCAGAAATGTGGGTGCTTGTGCAGTTACAATGAACTGAACCCCTCTTATACATATGAAAATGAGTTTCTGTCTGTCTGTCTGTCTGTCTGTTCTTTATGCGCGACCAAACGACTGGACCGATCCTCACCAAATTTGGCACACAGGTACATCAGGTGTCCGGGAATATTTTAGACTGGGTCTCAGCTCTAAAGGATGTACCGTTCCTGAGATACAGTATTCCCAAAAAATGACCAGCATTAGCTAATACAAGCCTGAAAGTCTTTCACTCATATTCCAACTGCCATACACACGGTCACATGTCCCTTATCAGCCAATAGAAGCTCACAGGCACTTAGTCTTCTCAGGCACACAGCTTTACACCAGGTTTCCAAAGCAACCAAGCTATTTATGACCTGTATTAGTCAATAGCAGTTCAAAGGTCCTTAAATATTCAGTCATATCACGTGTATCAGCCAATATAAGTTCACATTTAATTTACCAGGTTTCCATAACAACACAGCCATAAATAGACTGTACCTATACTAGACTCAGTGGCGTAACTAGGAATGGCTGGGCCCCAAGGCGAACATTTGACATGGGACCCCCCTCGGCAACCGCCCCCCCCCGCACAAACTGCATTCCTACACAAACTATTATGCCCCATAGTGGCCCCTGCACACACTATTATGCCCCATAGTGGCCCTCGTACACAGTATTCTGCCCCATAGTGGCCCTTGCACACAGTATTCTGCTCCATAGTGGCCCCTGCACACAGTATTATGCGCACTTCCCGCTACCTCTTCAATATTGGACCAGATGTCACGTGAGCCAGGCATGCATCACAACGCATAATGACGTTGGATTGACCCACCGACATCTAGGACATCACCAAGGAGGCCCGAATCCTGCTGGAGTGCAGGAGAGGTAAGTAACAGTGTTTTTTTATGTTCCCTCAACTCCTTGGGGCCTCCGATCATTTTACTCTGGGGTCTGAAAAGACCCCAGAGTATAATGATAGCAGTGTTTGTGGGGTTCATAGTCTACAGGCTTTACTTACTGATCCCCAGTCCTTCTCACGGCCTCCTCCGCAGAAGGGCCCTTTACCTGTTGGAGTTACACCAACAGGTAATGGCCTATAAAAAAAAAAAAAAAATCAGGGGCCTGCCAGGACCCCTAATATCCCGGGCCCTGTGGCAGCCGCTACCGTTGCTACCCCGGTATTTACGCCACTGACTGGACTGCCATACTGGATTTCAGCATTCTTATAAATTGAAATGTTTTTAAACTACTCATGCCCCCTGCAGCAAAACGCATGGCTGCTGCTTAAGCTAATGAAAACTCTCAGCAGACCCAAGCCCGTCTCGAATATGACAAGGCATTGTCAGTCACATGCACACAGCTGCACTCCATGTTTCCATAACAACCCAGCCATTTTTCTTCACTGCTGTGGGTCAGCTTTAAAGGGGCAGGGCGCTGTGGATGACACTGTAACACAAGGTCACATACACACAGCTTTACTCCAGGTTTTCCATAACAACCGATCGCAGGTCTTTCACTGATATCCAAAACACATGATCACATGACACTTATGGACCAAAGGAAAATTGCAGGTTCTTCAGGCTTGACATACACACAGGTTTACACCAGGTTTCCATAGCAACCAAGCTATTTATGACCTGTATGAGTCAGTACCAGTTCGAAGGTCCTTAAATATTCAGTCATATGACGTGCATCAGCCAATTTAAGTTCACATTTCATATACTAGGTTTCCATAGCAACACAGCCATAAATAGACTGTACCTATACTGGACTGCCATACTGGATGTCAAGTGCAAAACTGGCCAATTCTTATGGGGCCACTACACAAACAAAAAATGAAATGTACCCGTGCGAAGCCGGGTCCTTCTGCTATTAAATTAAAAAAAATGTCCTAAAACTCCTAGGGCACTTCTAATATTCTTAGAATTTACTGTGACGGGTACATTATTGAATCTAAATCTAGGATCTATTATTATTAAAGGACTATTATTATTAAAATTGACCAAAAATAGTGTCAAGCTGTGATGAAATAATACAATAAGAATAGAATAGTGTCATCCACATGATACTGCCATACAGGGCACACATGCCACACGCTGAAATATCACAGCCAGTAGCACATGGTGGGGACACAGAAATGATGGTTGTCCCATACATACTAATTGCTACAAAATTTACATTTTTTTTAGATTGAGATTAAGCTTTTTATAAACCTTCTTGTCCCTATTCTGCGTTGAATTGAGTGCCAATTCTGTACTTAGTTACCCAATTCCGTGAAGGCCTATGATGGTTTCATTACATCCAGGTCAATTGGATTAGTACTGCAATTTACATCATGTACTATATATCATGTAACCAAGAAAATGGAAAATAATACAGACACCTCTCAAGCAATGCCATGTCTTATGGTGGAGAACCTCTGACTCTTTCTAATATCATATCGGTTATACATTATTGACTGATAAACGGGATTGAAAATTATTTTTCAAATGTAAAGAAATAATGATAATATCGATTTTTAACCTTGAATTTCAATGGCCAGATTAAAATATTAAAAAAAAAAAAAAAAATCCCAAATTTTAAGGATTAATATGGGTTACCATCTCATTCAATAGAACTACAGTGACTTTTAGTCAAGATGGCACTTCCTCTTCAGTCACTCTTCTGCACCATGCTATAGACTGTCCCTGTTGATAACTGGTATATATAAAGGAAAGTTAGGAACTGGTTTAAAATTGATCCGAAACAGAATTTTTTTGTGAAAAAAAAAAACAGCATATGTAACGTGTCTGCACTAAGGAAATATACTCAACAAATAAGCTCATTCTCCCTATGCTCTCAGTAGAAAAATAAAATAACATTTTTCTAAGTCCATCAGCAGCGCTCCTTTGGGGCCATTGAATAATATTGCCTTATGTCGAACATCTGATTTTGTTCCGTCCAAGGTGGTATTTGACTTCACTTCAAATCTGATGCTGAATATTCACTAATATAAGCAAAAAAAAAAAAAAAAAAAAAGTATATATATATATATATATATATATATATATATATATATATATATCCACCCACATCATCAGGTCTGAAATCTCATGGGATATTTTGGCTCTCTGTATGTGAAGGATTGCAGTGTAGATTTATGTTTTTATTAGTTGTAAATGTATCTTCCTCATGAGGACAACCCCTGTTTGTAAGCGCTATTACGGTTTATGGACATCGTACAATGGAGTCCCCCAATTGGACACCCCCCTATATAAGCCTGTAAGCCTGAACATAGGGCTGGTCTGTAGTAGAGTCTCCTTTTTCTGGTAGATTTAACAAGATCATGTTTTACTACATGTTCCCGGTAGCAACCCCCAGTAAAACCAGCTGTTTGCCCAGAATTCCAGAAGTAGGATCTGGAGTGATCAGCTGATCATCCTGGGACCAACATTCTAAAAGTGGTCTCTTATAGGACAATCCCTTTTATTGGTCTTACACCTTACCTCTCTCTTGCTGTCGTATTTAAGTGGTTGTCCAAGACTAGATATTGAGAGCTTAGGTCATCAATAACAGATGGGTCTGCTTCTGGCTATGCTTCCTACAGCTGATCGGTGGGGATGCTGGGTATTGGCCCGCAACCAAGCTGATAATGATAACCTATCTTAAAGAGTGGCCATCAATATCCAGTCTTTGACAACCAACCCCTTTATTCAAGCTCTTTCAAGGGTTTTGATTAGTGGTGGTCCACGTGCTGAGACCCACAGAGATCTCTAAAATGGGTCCATTGAGTATCCATTTTTGATCAGCTCTCCCTTTCCAGAAGAAACACCAGGATAACAGCCAATTTAGCAGGGGGAAGCTGCAGCCGATCACACTACCCCTGTAGTATTATGTGGTATTACATGCCAGTAAAATGTGTAAGGGAAGGGGTTAGTAGAGGACCCCCTCTATGATGTTGAAATGCCCTAGGGGGACATTAGAATCCAAATCACAGTTAAACAAGTATTATATATACCATATGATCATGTGCAGAGATTCCCCAATGGTATCTAATTTTATTACAAGGCAATGCCTTGGTTTATAAAGGAAACAAGGATTCGGCCAGGAAGAGCTTTAAAATATGTTTTACAGCACAAAATTCCACATCATGCATCAGAAGATGAATACCCATATGAGGACTGTGCTACTATTCTACTCGAAAGCTTATCCCATCCTATTCACTTCTACAAGCCAAAATGTATTTTATGGAATAGTACCACCTAATAAAGATCTGTTCAGTCCTGGAGTCCAGCAATAATGTTTTAATTGTACGTGTTGTATTTGAGCATCCAAGAAAACTATGGCAGTGACCTAATTCAGCAGGAATTAATATAATGTATAGTAGCAGAACTCTGGCCCACGGCGAATGCAGACAAAGAGCTTCTGTCTGAGTTCTGCACAGTTCTGTAAAACGGCTCCAGTAAGGACTAATGTCATGCTGATACGGAAAACCCAATATGCACAAAATTATATGAGTCACGTTACCATAATAAATCCGTCTTCTGGTGAAATTCTGTGGAACGTGTGCTAATGTGAAGTTTAACAGCTCCATATTAACTCCTTTCTATAAACACTCTGGAAACGCCAAGAGTCTATTGTTTCCTGCACGCTCATAAAAAAAGGGAAAAAAAAATATGAAAAAAAAGGCTACGTTGAATGACCTCCACTCGAAAGAATCCCATCTGACCTTTCTGTTCTCCTAAATATTCAACCCCACCAGTGAGGGCGAGGAGAGCACAGAAATGAACTCACACAGGAAAGAGGTAGGAGTTACTCTGACCTTTCGGTTGTGTTAACACATCTTTATTCTTATTCGATTGAAAGTGCGGTCTTCAAGCTCAGCAGGGAACCATGACGGACTCTTCTCCAAGAAATTAGTCATATCTAATACAACTTGTGCATCTGTGATCAGGGGTCATTCGCATGAGTAATATGATCTATGCTCTGGCTGAGATTGCCATCCACATGATACATTATGTAGTCACAAACCTGAATACTGTAGTCTAAACCACATGTGGTACAGCAACGAATAGCATGACCAGGCAAAATCTAAGCTCTTTCATTTAAAGGGAAATTGAACTTTTCTGACTTATTACAGGACAGGGATGAATCCACATGACAAAGAAGCAGTCCCACAGAAAAATGGATTTATTTATTAGTAGGGCTCACAATCAAAATTCCCTATCAGTATGGCTTTGGAGTGTGGGAGGAAACTGGAGTACCCGGAGGAAACCCACACAAACAAATAGAACTTACAAACTCCTTGCAAATAATGACCTTGGCTGGTTTAGAATTAAGGACCCCAGTGATACAACGTAACAGTGCTAACCACTGAGCCACTGTGCTGCCCGTACTACAATCTACATTATATAAATTGTAGTGAAGGTAATTACAGTGGCTGTATTTTCACCTGATCCACTCTACTGGTCCTCAGCTGTGTCATGTGACCAGCAACAAGATTCTCTGCATCATATGTGTGCAGAGCAATTCAGTTGCTCTACTCATTCCTATGAAAGGCTCAATGTGAGTCTCTAACAGGTGTCTTAGTATGAAATGTGATTCAACAATGTGATTGGACCATGGAAAGATGGTAGTCACTTAAAAAGCCCATTAACATTGGAAAAGCCCGTCACAACAGACAATCTCATTTCTTTGTGGCTACAAATTTCATAAACTGACATGCATGTCCAACCAAGCTTAGAATACTAATAATAATAATAATAATAATAATAATAATAATAATAATAATAATAATAATATGGAAATCAGACATGTCATCTGTCTTCTGTAATAGTCCTTGGTCAATATAACTAAATGTCTATGGCCAACATTTCATTAACAAGGCTGATCTTTGCATTGGATTACTGGATGCCCTATGATCAGAAAATTAGCTCCCAATTATTATATAGTTGGCTTGCCCACAACCAAATACTAGGTTACTGTGGTCTAGCTACAAATGATGGAACTATATCGGCATCGGCGTCTAGCTGGCCAGAGGCAAACACAGACAGTACAGGGCCCCTGTGCCGGTACAGTATTTGGGCCCCTTGTTATTCCATATCTTACCATATAACACAACCATAGTATCTTTCTAACAATGTATCAGTAATGGTTAACCAACAGTTTAGACATTTATATGCAATGTGTATGTCTGTGTACTGATCATCCTGGTTTATTACAGCAAAAATTAAGCCTGGAAATACTAACAACGGGGAAATTGTGGCATTAAAAAGTAAATGGAACACATGACTTGTAGACCAAATGTGGAATCATCAGCCACAGACCAGTCTGTATATAGACAAATATTGCAGACCAGCATGACAAGAGATAAGAGATTCCCACTTCAGTCTATGTGACCAGTAAAATGATGTTAATAAGATACTGTTCGCCAGTTTTCACCTAAATAGTTCTAATCTCAACTGCAATTTGTCCAGGAACCTACTGGGAAAATTTGTGCAAATACTTTTATTCCCCAAGAAATATCAATTCTAGATCACCTTTTCTTACAATTGTAAGTTGGCTGTTCCTCTTATTTCTCCTAGAAATGTGTGAATAAGTTGAAAATGGGGTGTTACCAATTCCCTTGTCAAAGGGGTGTGTCCCTACACAGTTTGGTATTGTCAGTACTGATTGGACACACCCCCAACTGGTAGCACCCATCTGTCAATTTATTCATAAACTTCTAAGAGGAATAAGGAAAAAGCTACCCACATTTTGAATAGTATATCTGCCCCAATTCAAGTACCCCCTACTCGATCAAATGAAAGCTATTGCATATTGGTGAGAATAATGTTCTTTGATTTCTCCAGTGCTTTTAACACCATACAGCCCAGGTTACTGAGAGACAAGCTGGGCCTTGCTGGAGTGGACCACCACCTCTCCAACTGGATCCTAGACTACCTCACAAATCGACCTCAATACGTGAGAGCCCAAGACTGTGTGTCAGGTACCGTTATCTGTAATACGGGGGCACCTCAGGGTATGGTTCTCGCCCCTTTCCTCTTCACACTGTACACTGCTGATTTTAGGTGCAACTCATCCAGCTGCTACCTACAGAAGTATTCTGACGACTCTGCAATAGTAGGCCTCATCACAGACGATGATGACAGGGAGTACAGAGAACTGAACCGGTTTTTTGTGGACTGGTGCCACCAGAACCACCTGAAGATTAACGCGGGGAAGACCAAGGAGATGGTGGTGGACTTCCGTAAAGGCAGATGCCCTCCAAAACCAGTGGACATCCTGGGGACGGGCATCGAGATTGTGAACACCTATAAGTACCTGGCTTTGCTCCTTAATAATAAGCTGGACTGGGCAGATCATATGGAGGCCCTGTACAGGAAGGGCCACAGCAGGCTCTACCTGCTTAGGAAGCTGAGAGCCTTTGGAATCCGGGGGCACTTCTTAGGACTTTCTTCAACTCTGTAGTGGCATCAGCCATCTTCTTTGGAGTGGCCTCCTGGGGGAGCAGTATATCAACCAGGGACAGAAATAAACTTGACAAGCTGATTAGAAGGGCCAGCTCTGTCCTGGGGAGCCCACTGGACCCAGTGCAGGTGGTGGGTGACAGAAGGATACTGTCCGTGGTGAGCTCCATGCAGAAGAAGAAGTCCCATCCCATGCATGAGACTGTGATTGCGCTGGGCAGTACTGTCAGTGACCGACTGCTCCACCCTAGGTGTGAGAAGGAGCGCTATCGGAAGTCTTTCCTCCTCACCTCGGTTAGGCTGTACAACCAACACCGACCTAAGCGGAGATCATTACATACAGAGAACTGAACTATCTCTCTGCCTGTTAAATCCCCCCCCCCCCCCCGCCCCGCTACGTCCTATCTGTCTGTCTGCTATTAATGTAATGCCTCTCACCTTGGAACATTCCTGTACATGTTGTATTTGTATTTGTATCTGCTTATCTTATCTTATCTTTGCTGCTGTAACACACTGAATTTCCCCATTGTGGGACTATTAAAGGACTATTATTATTATTATTATTATTATTATTATTATTATTGAAAGCATAGCATGAACACAGTGCAAATACTCTCGTGTTCACATATCAACTGTTACAATGGTATATGGTCCCCTCCCCCAATATTTAAAGTGGTTGTCTTTGCTCCCCTCTTGCTAATTCCTAACCATTCTGGTTTTAATGTTGTCTAGTCCCAGTTGGCCTTTATTTCCTGGTGCCATGCCTGGAGATGTCCAATCACTGGCGGAGGTGTCACTGTTGTGCTCAGTGATTGGCTGCAGGGGCATTTCCTGTGTGTGAAGAAATACCAGGAAGCAGAGCCCAGGAGGGAACGGGCAGTGTTGGAACCAGAGTGGCTGGAGATGTCAAAGACATGTATGGTTTTTTTTTGTTGTTTCATTCATTTTCCTACAACATGCTAGGCACTTTTAGACCTAATTTGTTTTGTTTTTTGTCAGATACACCTTTAAAAGCCTTCCGAAACAATCAATTAGACCCCGATAACATTATCAAAGCAAGCAATCCAGCACATGTAGAGTACACAGAGACGCTGTCCTGCTTGTACAATCACACCGCTCAATTCCTACAAATTCCTAATACCACTTCACTTGGCCCCATTGATTACATTGAGAATGTCCCTTTATTCAAATAATAGGAATACTAAAAACGTCTTGTTAAACTGTTAACATTCTTCATTTCCCAACAAAGTACAAAATGTTGTAATCTTAAGGAAAAAAAATACGCCAGGGCAACCGGCCAAAAGCGCTAGTGACTTAGTAGCTTTTTTGGCAAGACACAGCACACGTTCAGTTCTTAAAACATTTACATCTGCCAAAACATGAATGAATAAACAAATTTAAGCGTGCTGGCAAAGGGGGCAAAACGCAAATGATACTTCGAGAGACAGACTTCAATGCGAAAACATTCCAAACCTACATACCAGGTTTTCCTGATTTAACACTTAATAAACAATCGATAATTGCTGGTTGTGGAGCGAAGCAACAATCTAATGAACACAATGACATAATGCTGAGAGCGCCACATTACAACTTGTGTTAGTCATATCAGGTCTCAATGAAGACAAAACTCTCCTGAAAAGTCTATTTTAGTAAACCCCTGTATCCCCCACGAAATAAAAATGTTCCCTTGGTATTCCCCCTGGAAATGTATGAATAATATGAAAACTAGGGTGTGACCCTGCACAGTCTGACACTATCAGCAACAACTGGACAGTGTCACACTGTAGGGACAAGACCCGATGACATAAAGTTTGGTAGCACTCACCTATCAATTTAGTCATACATTTCCAGGAGGAATAACAGAAGGACAGCAGCTTGCAGGGTTCTAAGAAAAAAAATGCCCCAACTTTTTATTTAGGATTTACTAAAACACGCGTTAGGAGAGCTTACGGGTCTTCTTTATGGTTAATCAGCTTACAATTTCCCAGAAGATTCCCATCGTATTAACAGAGCACAACAGCCACGCCACAGAAAGACCTACAAATGTGGCCCCACCAATAAATACACAGTAAGGGCCCATGGAAACGACCGAGTGTGCATCCAAGTTTATCAGGGAACACAGTTGGATGACACTCCGTGATGCAGTCGAGTCTATGAGGCTTCCAGATCCATTCCATTCTGATAACACGGATGATTATAGGGCAGGTCCTATTCCTCTCCATGTTATCGGAACTGGATGGAATGGACCTGGAAGTCCCATAGACATATATGCATCACGGAATGCACTCGGATGTCACTCCAAGTGTCATCCAACTGCATACTGTGATAAACTCAGCCCCCGACTCGGATGCACATTTGGTTGTGGGCATGAGCCCTAAATACCATATATCGTAGATAAATAGAAAAATCTTTATTATAAATAAGTGCAGGCAAGAATGAATCCAAATAAAAACAATAAAAAGATTGGCAGGCAGAAGGTCATGGTTAGCCTCTTTAAAGTTAGGCTTTACATTTTGCGGGACCTCCGGCAGGGACCCATCCATGGCAGAAAGCAGGCAAAAACTCTTATTTTCACCATGGGATTTATCCCTGCAGCATAGGTTTTTTCAACAGTGTATGGATAAGATTTGATTAAATCCCATCAAATATACTTGTATGCATCACCGGCTTGGTGTAATCCTTCAGTCTGTTGATTTTCCTGCAGCAGTGATGTTCTGTACATCCATGTGTTCACTGTATCCAGTCACTGGTCTCAGAGGTCTTGGACTGTGCATGCAGGCCATTGTCTATCTGCACAAGTCATGTGGGTATACAACACATCACTGCTGCAGAAATATCAACAAAAAATGGTGTGAACCATTTGAGTAATTTTTAAAAAATTTACCATATATCATCTTTGTTAGGAAAAATGCTTTGCCATCCTCCGGCAAACTGAAGCTAGCATGCAGTTGGGTTATGCTGCAAAATAATGATCCAAAACACACTTGAACTGAACATGTGCCAAGCCCAAATGTGCACATACCCCAATGTGTCTAAATAAAGTCAATTCTGCAAAGAACACTACGTTAACAAATAGTCACATTATAGAAGGAGTTTGGTTCCCATTATAGAAGAAGTTTGGTTCCAGCTGTTGCTGCTAAACATGCTGCTAAACCATGACAGAGACCCAATATGTATGTGAACTTGGCCTACTCTGTGGATAATTTTTAATCTCATTTTCTCATCCTAATATCATTTTAAGTTTTTCTAGGAGTTAAATATCGACAACATATAATAATAGGTAATCGATATTTGATAAGTGGGGGTATGACACCCAGGACTCTCGCAGATCAGCTGCTTGAAGTTGCAACAATGCTCAGGTAAGTATCACTTCTCCTTTACTGCCCAGTGACCAGTCCACCCATCACATTGCTTGTTTGCAGCTCAATCCCATTCAAAGGAATGAAGCTGAGAAGCAATATCAAGCACAGCCCCCAACACAATGTACAATACCATGGTCAAACAGCTTGTCTGTGGGGTTCTATGAGCCATCAATATTACAATCCTGAAAAACTCCTTTAGGCTAAGGCTCCACGTGGCGTCCCGCAGCAAAAAAAAAAGCGCTGCAGGAGAAACGCGGCGGGATCGCATCGCGGTTCTTCCCACAGTGCTTTACACAGAAAGACTGCAGAGTTTTCCTCTGCGGACATTCTGTTTCAATTATACCTATGGGGAAACCGCCGGCATTTCCATAGGTATAATTGACATGCTGCGATTTCCAAAACCGTGCCGGTTATGGAAGTCGCCGCGTATCCACAGCGCTGTTTTTTCCGCCAAAGTGGGCAAGGGATTCATTAGAATCCCATCCACTTTGCTCTGACGAATCGCGGCATTTACGCCACGTAGTGGGCCGTGGCAATGCATCGTGGTTTTTCCCGCAGCTCTTTTCATAGAAAGCCTCCTCTGTGGGTTTCCTCTGCAGAATTTCTGCTTCCATTATACCTATATAGAAACCATTTCCGTAGGTATAATTGATAATAACATAATAACAACTGATATAATAATAATTATTATTATTATTATTGATAATAACCGCAACGGTTTTAGAAATTGCAGCATGTCCGTGGCGCGTATTTTTCTGCAAGGTGTGGAATCCGATTCACCTTGCAGTGACTGTAAAACGCTGGGTTTTTTTTTCCGCTGAGTTTACACCACCTAGGGCCCCGACCTTACGAACCTTTGATCTTATGTTAACAGAGTTAATTTCGTTTATTCAAATACTAAGCTCTCTGTCCTTTCTGTTTCAGAGTTTGCCTATTATGGACAACAGGTCATGGCGGCAAGTGCACAGTGGAGCAGTGGGGTACCTGCTTAATGGTTGTGGGGGATAGAGTGAGAAGGTAATAAAACCCACATTAGTTTTATATGCCTGGAAACCTCAATTGAAGAGTATGATTTTGATAAATAATCTGAAAACAATATTTTGTCATGACAAAATGACCTGATATGTTAAATAGGACACATAAAGGTGTTGTCATGCAGTTTGAGTCCATTCTATTTTGCAGTATTCAATTACATTGTATCTAAGCAAAAAGTAGTAGTGTAAATGTTAAAACAGGAAAAAAAACAACAAAAAAAAAAAACAAAACACACCACTCATCCTCCAGTTCGCCTCAAGACATATCCTGTTCCTCCCCTCCCCATTATCTTTCTCTTATTTTGCATACACTGCAGTCTGATCTTCAGACGTTTCTCATCTTTTCAGTCTGGAATGTTGGGTCTTTTGAAAAGACATAATTTGAATTCCATACAAATATCTCAAGAAGTACGGGGTCAATGTTCTGTCCTACGCAAACCCTGGCCTAGTAAACTTACTTAATCATACAACAGCTGTTGTAAATCCCTGGCTTCAGATGGATATGCCTAGCCAACTTCATCTTGTTAAAGAGGAACACTCCAAATAAGATTGGATAACAAGACTTATTAGCCAGATAGCTCTACAATCAACAACGCTAAACAGTTGACTGCACAATAAAAAGCTGTAAATCAGGATTTCACCCAAGAGCAAAAAGACTGGATCTAGATGTTCTGGAACCAAATAGTGACGTCAATATGTATGGGCTGGACAAGATTGGTCTAGACTGAAGCAGCCATGTAAATTAGATGTGTATTGACTGTACCCACCAAATTTCGGAGTTTGGGACCACCTGAACATCCCCCAACAGCAAATGTTGGGGGAGATAAGGACTGTATTTCAACCAAATCCTTTTGTTTTTGGAGAGATAATCTTCTACCAAAAGAGTCTGGCAATGGATTTGTTCCATCTTTACTGCATTCTTGAAAGTCAGTAAGATTCTGCCATGTCATTCAGAAGACAGTTGCGAGCAAATTCCAGTGTCAATGTAAAAGGGATGTCCAGGTATTAGAAAAGAAAAATGCATTTTTTTTTGTCTAGAAACTGTGGAAATCTTGTTAAGCGGCTTTACTACTATCAAACAGACTTGTGCCCCTCCAATATATTTTCAAAGGTGCTGCTTCATATATCCACTACTTTTCTTCTGGTTAAAGAGTGAACAACCTTAAAGGGAACCAGTCATAAGATTCACGTTGCCCAAACCACAGGCAAAATGAAATCTCAACAGGGTCCCTCATAACAGGAAAACTGTGTTTTACTCTGAAATTCTGTATCATTTCAAAGAAACTGTAGTTTCACAATGAGCTGTGCAGCTTCTCCCCCCTTACTCAAACTGATTGACAGGTTTCTCCCTGTATCCAGCTAGATTTTAACTTCCTCTATAATGAGGGCCGATCGCACGATTTTATGATACCTGTGATTTGGGCAGCATGAATCCAGTGATGAGCTCCCTTTGTTATGAATGGGAATGAGGTGCAATACCAGACACAGCCTATTGAAAAGGGGGGGTTCCATTTCTTTTTTAGTCCAACACAAACCCATTCTTTTAAAAAAAGAAGCAATCCTGTATACTACTTGCTTTAGCCCCAAATTCCTCTCTTTATCCACAGTAACTGAAGAATATAAGCTCAATTTCTCCGATACTGGATCTATATTATTAACCCATTTTACCAGTCTATGTTCCTGCATATGCAATTATATTTCTCTTTGCTGAGAAAAAGAGCGTGATTTCCTCCGGGTGCTCTGGACATACTAATACGGAAGACATACTAATACAGAATATAGACTGTGAGCCCTACATGGGACAGTGACCAACAATGTCTGTAAAGTGCTGCGGAATATGATGGCGCTATATAAGTAAAGCAAATAATAAGCTAAAAAACAATATATATATATATATATATATACATATACATACACACACACACACACACATATATATATATATATATATATATATATATATATATACACACACATATATATACAAAAAACACATATATATATATACATATATATACATACATATATATATATATATATATATATATATATATATATATATATATATATATATATATATATATATATATATATATATATATATATATATATATATATATATATATATATATATATATATATATATATATATATATATATATATATATATATATATATATATATATATATATATATATATATATATATACAGTCATATGAAAAAGTTTGGGCACCCCTATTAATCTTAATCATTTTTAGTTCTAAATATTTGGGTGTTTACAACAGCCATTTCAATTTGATATATCTAATAACTGATGGACACAGTAATATTTCAGGATTGAAATGAGGTTTATTGTACTAACAGAAAATGTGCAATATGCATTAAACCAAAATTTGACCGGTGCAAAAGTATGGGCACCTCAACAGAAAAGTGACATTAATATTTAGTAGATCCTCCTTTTGCAAAAATAACTGCCTCTAGTCGCTTCCTGTAGCTTTTAATCAGTTCCTGGATCCTGGATGAAGGTATTTTTGACCATTCCTCTTTACAAAACAATTCCAGTTCAGTTAAGTTTGATGGTCGCCGAGCATGGACAGCCGGCTTCAAATTATCCCACAGATGTTCAATGATATTCAGGTCTGGGAACTGGGATGGCCATTCCCGAACATTGTAATTGTTCCTCTGCATGAATGCCTGAGTAGATTTGGAGCTGTGTTTTGGATCATTGTCTTGCTGAAATATCCATCCCCGGCGTAACTTCAAATTCGTCACTGATTCTTGTACATTATT